>JACATO010001899.1:1200000-1753052 GCA_018389105.1 Nautilus pompilius
TTATGAATGCATATAAAGATTAAATTAAAAGTGTCAGTCTGATAAAACTCTATAAAAGCTTTTCAAATAATGGCATTGGGGGGACATTTTTTTTTTGCCTAATGTCCTGTAAAACTATATAGCATTATCATCATCATCCTCATCATCATCATCATGTGCCATCCCTGATTCAAGCTCAACAGTCCTAAATCACCACCAGTGATTCAAGGTAGACTAAAGAGAAAGGCTACGAGCATGATGGGCTCCTCCCATAATCCTTCCACACCAGACGGAAGAGTATTGTCTACCAATGTTTATAATTCTATATTTTGTGCTGGATGCCATTCGATAAATAAACATCTGGTCAGACGGTTGTAAAGGCCTCTTACTACCATTATGGATAATTTATTTAGCGATACAAATAACATGGCTTTCTCTTGTTGCTCATTGAGAGAATAAAGGGTCTACTGTCATAACATGGTTTCAGTGCGATAAACCGTACAGAAGCATGCTAACTCAAAAGAAAAGATGGACATTTTAGTATAATGATTAGAACTAACCAACTCAAGCCAAGGTAATCCGATAACATTTAATCACAAAATCTAGCTCAAGTAGACAACCTCCACTTTGGTATAAGATAGCTGCACTTTTAACCACTGAGAGGGGCCAGCAAACTTCATTTCTTCAATGTCTTTAGATGATCTTAAGTTTTTCCATAAGAAAATGCTTTTTTGCTTTGTTTTTTTTTTATATTTTAAAACTAATCTATTTAATCTTTGGCTAGTGTAAAAAAAATGAAATATATTTGGTTTTTTTTTTAACAATATGATTGCCCAGGTAGTTATCTGCTAAGGGTCTACCTGCTAGTGCATTTATTTATAAAGTTAAACTTCTCATTCATTTTATTTTACAATATAAATACCTGGTTTTGTAAGCAGTACTTTCCCTGACTCAACGATTCTTCTCTATTTTGCCTACTAATCGCGCATCATCAGCTCTTTGTACGAAGTTCTAAAGGAGACCAAATATTTGCACACTGCCTGTTTCCTGACCTTAAATGCATCATTCAGTTGTCTTTCTTTAGCAGAGCCCACTGCTCTGAATATCCATTCCTGACCAATTTTTTAAAATGCTATGTTGGAATTTGAAGAAAAGAAAACGTGTAAATAAATATTTTGAAACATTTCACACATGTGCAGTACCAAATAGTGGTGACAGAATATGCGTTGTTGCATAATGATACAATTTGGTATGTGTGTGTGTGGAGAGCGTTGTTAACCAACAAAATTCCATACATGACTGTCATATATAGAGCATGTGGATCTGACATCTGATTGTATGCTAATCACCGGTAACCTAGTGCAAAAGTCTGCTATATGGAAAATCTGTTTTACATTGCAAATTTCATAAACTGTAAAAAAAACAAACCAACAACAATGTAAAACAATGCCACAGTTGGTGAAATAGACAACGATTTCAAAGTAAGAGCGATAGTTTTTGAAATTAGAAATAAGATATCTACCAGAAACTTTCTTGTTGCTCCATTAAGCTACAGAAAGCACTAGACACAGCCTCCTAACTTACTTGACAAATCCTGAAAGGCAGAACTGTGTGAGGAACTCTTGATGCTTGAAAGCCAAATAGAGTCCTAATGATGAAGAGAACAAGATAAAACATCCCTGTCAGACCATTGTATCCAATAATATGAGAAAGGTGATAATTAATGGTGACTCTAAACTGAACCCATTCCTAAGACAGATTTGACCGTTTACTCTCATGTGATGTTTCTCGACGTCCATTTCTGCCTTTTGTTTTTCTGATGACCGAGATGGCAGCACAAACAGTTCACCGATTCAGTGATGGAAACTTCATGGTAAAGTCTGCGGCAAATGCAAATTACCAGGGCCACCTACTTACTTACTTACTGCAGCTAAACTTATCTTGATCCCGCAAAACTATGCAAACCAGATGTTGCAACCTGTCATGCTTTAAGCAACAGAAACAAACTGAATAATGCATTTAGTATGAAACACTGACAACTGCATGAATAATTGGCTCTCTCTCTCTCTTGATCTCAGCTCCATGTCTTTGAGATAATAAACTAAGATATGCCCTTTCATTTCATAAAGCAACTACTGAAAAAGAATTCCCCCTCCATCCATACAGATCTGTTTTCTCTTTTCATCAGAATTATTAATGTCAGCTGTGTGCACTGGCTTTTTTGAAATAACTGCAGCAATGTGTGTGTGCACCTTATAACTTAAGAATTGGCTGGTGCTTCTATTGTTGTACTTAAAAACAAAATGTTCACCTAACAATATCACCCAGGCCTTCCCTCTTTGATGCACTTTCACGGCAGTTTTGCAAATTTGGATAACAACATCGAGGTCTGTCACTCCAGAACCTTAGAATTCCCTTCTGTTTTTCTTTTTTCTTTTAATGGAAAGAATAACCCCTGTGTTTGTTTGATTTACTTCACTCATCACTGAACGCCAGCCAATAAAAATGGCAATTACTTCTTGTCTGTCGAGGGAGAAACAACAACAACAACAATGAAAAAAAAAATTAATTAAATTTACTGTTTCTTAGAGTTGTTTATGGCTAAGTTTCAGCAGTGCATATAAATAAAAATTAATGACCAAATACTCTTTGATTTTTTGGTAGATTTTATAGTCAAAAATAATACCCGTATATGACCTAAGTTTGGAAAAATCACCTGTTTATTCTGCGACCATATCTAGTACTGGAAAAACATGAGTGGAATTAGAAGCTTCCATTTCTAAACATGGAATTCTTACTATAAATAAGACTTAGTCTTTGTGCAAAAACTTTCGAAAGTATTTCTTTTCAAAACAATCTGCAGTTTAAAAAAAAAATAAGCTCTCTTCCTTTGGTAGCTTTGCTAGGTAAAGAGTTACAGTGGACTCTGGTCTTGAAATCGTAAAGTTGCACTATGGTTTCCAGTTCTTCGTTCAATATTCTTGTTTCTTTTTTTTTTTTACTTTTCAGAAACTGTTTCTTTTCCTTTACAGGTATGTACGCTCCGCAGTCATCTACGGTGAAGAACATCATGCCAGAACCAGAAATGGTAAGATTAAATGATTCATCACAGATATTTTCATTTAATTTGTATTTTTAGTCCATTTTTATTTATGTATTTAAGAAAATAGCTTATTAAGAGAATTCTAATAGAATGTCAGAAACAGAGTTATGAATCACTGGTGTCTGCTAATCAAAAGACACCATAACTAAAGCATTTTTTTTTGTAATAACTTATAAACACTTTTGATACTTTTTTAAATGTATTAAAAATCCTACAGTTTTACCACCAACAAAACTATGATTGTATGTCATAGTTATGCAAGCTAGTGAGCTGTATGGAGTTTATATGAGTTTCAATATTGCAACTACTTTCACCTCAAAACAGCTCAGAAATACAAAATTCCTGGCTCCAAAGTATTGATTTGAGAATATTTTAATTAACTGTTTCCTGCATACATTTGATAATTTGTAATTAGAATTTTTACCACTAGAATCAAATTATTCATAGTAGTAATATATGTGAACATCAGTGTTTCTATAACTTATCTCCATCTACATGCTGCACACAATAAAGGCTTTTAAGTATTTTGTATTATATCCTTTATCCTTATGTTATGCAACAAGCATTTAATAGTATTTACAATTTTTATTTAAAAAATCAAATAACTTGATGAAATATGAACAGGTTATTGCGCATTTTAATCTCACAAAAGAATTTATGAAAGCAAATACAACCTTAATCCGAACAATAGCAAACAGAGAACTCAAATACCTTTCAGGTAAACTTTCACCATGATGCATCAGTTTTCTTGGAATCGCAAACTCTATCATAAGTTTTTGGAGGTATCTTTTTAATTCAATAACTTTAACCCATTGCCAATCTCAGAACACATGCAGAACATCCATACTAAATTATAATCTTCTCATGGAATATAAACGAGTAAAAAGTTTTTCTCTGCTGACTTGGTTGCATCAACATCAGTGGCAGATCTAATGAAAGGGAGAAGACAGGGGATCTGAACCCTTCCCTTTCTGCAGAAATATACATTTTTTTTAAAATGGTTAAGCATAAAATTACTGTTAATCTACCTGAGATAACATTGTAATCTCTTGTGCACTCTTTCTGAAATACTGGATCCATCCATCCCTGAATGTCATTACAGATAGAACTTCTATATGCAGTGTTTTGTCCAAGACGAGGTACAAAAGTAGCATCAACCTGCCTGAGATTGTGCTTAATACATTCACAAGTCCATTATATTTTCTTATTTACAGTGAACTATACAGAACTCAGTACTCTAACATTGTTGTCAATAACTGTTTGGAATTGCTTCTTTGATCAAAAATCATATGGCTTTTGCAATTAGAAGAATGCATAGAAAACTTCCATTTAAAAAGAACTGAATTTTTTTTACATTCATAATAGCATAAACTTTCCAGAACATAAAGCTCACGTTTCCCTGTGGTTCCTGCTGCTGTGCTATCAAGTTTATGGCGAGTCAGTCATCAGCAGACACCTTTTCAAAAAAATGCTTTGCTATAACATACTGTCCATGTAATATATCTCAGGTATATACTGTACTATGTGTAGCATTAGTTTTAGGGGGGGCTTGGATTAACTATTTTAACACACATTACATCATCCTATGCATTTACTTATTCCAGCACTCAAAACACCATCTCTACAGGTTGAGCAAACCTGGCATATGTGGCATTCTTGGAATAACTACATAAAAGATAATACAAACACCAGTAGCGGTTCTGTCTTTCTAGTTTAATTAGCCAGTTTGAACTGTCCATTTGCTAAATTTGCTAAACACATAAACAAAGGGAATAAAACTCTGAAATTTTTTTTCTTTAGATTTAAAAAATAAAGTTTAGAATTTTACTGGTGGGCACATTCAGATAACTCAAGGGATAGACACCATTAATGTGATGCCACTGCAAATGGATTTTTATTTGAATGTCCCTAATAGAAACTTTTATTATTATTATTATTATTATTATTATTATTATTATTATTATTATATTATTATTATTATTATTATTATTTGTAGATAAGTTAAATGATTTTATTTTCAAGAATCTATGACTCCATAAATTGAAATTTTATATTTTAATCTTATATTAATTAATAATGTGTTTATAAAATAATATTTTTAAAAGTTTTTAATCTCATGCTCTGTATAATATTGCATGAATTTATGTAAATTATTTCATATCAACTTTGAAAAGTTATATAAGCATAAAATTAAAAAATTGTTAGAAAAGTTTGATTTTGATATGCAAAATAGTTTGAAAAAATTAGATTTTGTCCTTGCTCATCATGAAATGGAACCAAACTTTAAGATATTTAATTAATTGGTTCACATTTTTATATTTTAAAATATTTTGGGATAAATCTCAGATGGTGTATATTTGTGAAAATGAGACTCTGGCCAGGTGAGAAAAAGATTTGTGCAGGTAAATTGAGAAGAAAAAAACAAACAAAAACAAGTGTCAGGCTATAAATCAGACTAAAACCACTAACCAAATCATAAATTGTTTTAGTTTTGTCTTCTTTACCTCAGCATCAAAGAGAAAAATAAATAAATATATATATATATAAAACAGTTTGGTAGATAGAGATGAATGCCTTTCTTTCATTAATTACTTTAATCTAAACATGAAGAAAAGAGCCATCTATTCATATAACCGCTCCATACCATGTGAGCGATTAGATATAACACGAGATTGCACCTCGTGCTGCAGGGACCCTTTCTTACCTTGCCAGGTGAACAACTATTTCCTTTTGTTTGATTAGATTTAATTTTAATTTGTTAACTTTAGCACGAAATAGCTTATATTCCTGTGTTTTGTAGTCCCTTATTTTAAAATGTAATCAGGTTCTTAAAACAAAAGACGGCTCTAAAGGATAGAACACGTGAACGCGTAATTGGAACTTTAGGTCAGGTGATAATCTTGGAAATATGGTAAATAAAGAAAACAACTCATCCATACAAAAGCCCCCCTTTTTTTTTAAGAAAAAAAAATTAGAAAAGGAAGGAAGAACCACAAAAACATTAAAAGAATTAGAATGGAAGGTTTAAAATTACTTATTTCCAGCTTGGTGAGCTGTGAGCAGTGGCAAGAGTGACATCATTAAACAATGTTTCTAAAGCATGTGTCAGTGTTGTGTGCCCAGGAGATAGTGGAGGCTGACAGACACATACATGCTGAAGGTTAGCTTCTATACATCTTTCTGCTAGGGACCACTGAGTAGCCTTTGTTAAGTGGTGAGAGACTTCTTCTAAACTGCCCTTGTCTAAAGAACCCACTGGCCCCAACCAGGGGGTTGTCATTAACCTCTATCCCTGGGTCACTGCCCTGTGCCTTCTGATAACCAAGCACCTCCCTCCATTATCCTGGTGATCCGACTTCTCCATCATTCTACATTTTTATTTCCACTATGATGATTAGATTTAAAAAGTGGGTAAGTACAGCACCTTTCTAACCTGTTGATGTAGATGGTGAGAGTTTTAGCAAACATTTGTCTTTGCAGGCTTCTTGTCTGTCCATTGTTGTTTTATATCTTACTTATCCGCTGTACAATTTAATTATTTAGTTCACTGCTGCCATTTTAGGTTTCTCTAGTTTTATATTTACTGGAAGATGACAACTTCAATTGTGTTTCTACATATTGTCTTTCCTAGAGTTTAAATAAAATTCTCTTTTCTTTTTAAACTACACATGTTTTTGACCTGGGAAAACTAACTATGAATTTTGCACCATCTAACTCATAAATAATTACACTTTGAAAGTAATTAGGTACACTTCATGCACCCTATTTGTGAATAAATATACTTGAGAATTACTTTCTATTTATTCAATAAAACCCACCTCCTAATTATCATAAAAGTATTGTTAATTAGTGGAGATTATCTTAGCAGTTTTTAGATGGTTATTAAGTTAAAAAGTCATTCAAAATTTTTTTAAATAAGTAAATCTTAATTTAAATAAAAAAATTTTTGTTTCTTGCAATTAAAATAAAATTTAATCAATAATTTCTAGGGACATTTAAATGAAACCCAGCCAAAATAACATCATTGTGATGGTGTCCAGGTAGGTTTTTCCTTTTGTAAATTTAAATAAGCAATTTTCTTCTTCTTTTTTTTTTACATAAGTAATACATGTAAATAGATAGTGAGAAATTGATTGGCATTAAAGAAATTAGAAGTAAGATAGTCAAAAATTATTTTAATTTTAAATCCGAATTTCCTGAATTTTTTAGTATATGTAGATGCTATTTTGAAAGTCAGAGGAACAGCAGCAGGCTTTTAAAACTTACATACAGCTTCCGTCGTGAAAAAGTGAAAATCTAGTTAGCTTCCACCCACTGGTTTAGCAAAGATGCTATACAATTACTAAAAACTATCAAGTGCCACTAACATGACTATGGACAATAAGGTTGGACAACTCGGCCTGATGCTGACTTTGTGATAAATAATCTTATCCACAAACATCATGCTTTAGAATGTTGATATGTCTGTAGTGTATTAACACCGTACCTCTGCACTGCTTACATACAGACTGTTATCTATAGACCATGGAGGAACCCTGACCCACTCACTGCGCTATCTGGTACAGACATCTATAGTTTTGTCTATAATATTATTATTATTATTATTATTATTATTATTATTATTATAAACAAGATTTGCCAGAGCATCATCAAATAAGCATAGCTATGTGAAGCATCTGCCATAGTAACAAAGAAAGAAAAAACTCTCTCAGATTACATGCAAAAAGATAGAGAAATGTATAACAACCAACCTGAACCCGAACCATTTTTTGATTTTTTTTTATAATCTAGCTAGGTGATTTTCTGATTTTGCTTCCACATGATGTGGATAACTAAGCAGAGAAGCAAGTACACTATTTTCTATCGGTGATCAATGTATTTCAAAATATTCCTTATCTGAACATTAAAGTTCTCAGTCAGAAGCACTCCTTTTTAAAGGCATATTCCAAACAAACAGGGGGAAATAAATGCCGTAAATATGTATGAATGTTAACTTAACTTCGATAATCACACAACAGATCTTTTGTAGGCTTCTCTTCTTTTTAAAAATGTGGAGAACGAAGCTGATTTTTTTCAAATGTAATCAAGGAAAGATAATTTGGTCCTAAGCCATCCTTGCACAAGCTGCTAAAGATTAACATAATCAACAAGTATATTAAGTGTTGCAAGATAATCAGTCTTTTAAATAGAAAACTCACAGTTTTAATGAACAGACTGTCAAAACCAAGGTTGATTTGGAATCTGGACAGATTTCTTTCTTTAAAGATTTTAATTAATTTTATCATAAAATATGCAAAAAGTTTTTGTTACAAGATAATATGATGGAATAGAGCTTAAGAATCTGTGGAGGTCATTTCAAATGTAGCTTTATCTTGGTGCTAATAGAAGGGTAATTAAAAACCTTATCATGACAGACACCCAGTGTTAACACAGCTGTACACAATGACAATGAGCTTATACACCAAAGGTAACAGCTGAACATTCTCATAAAAGAAAAAATAAACTCTGCTAATGTACATGCTTACTAACTTAAATATATAGTTAATTTGAAAGTATTTTGGTAAGTGTAAATTTCCAGTACTTTCATTCATGTATGAGTGACACCAAAGCTGACCACAAACATGTTCATGGATACCATAACTGTGCATCATACCTTTGCAAGAATGTCACTGCATTTTTACTCCAAGAGAGTTTAAAAGCACAAAATTGTGGCCTCTGTAGTATTGATAAAGAAATATTTCTTGAATTATTTCTTATACATACTAAATGAATTTTAATTAATAAATTTAGCCTTGAAAACCACACACAAAACTCAGTGTCATTCAGTCGAGGAGAAATTTTTGTTTTTTTAAATATTATGAATCAGGTCTTAAAATCTAAAAAAAAAAATGCATATTTTTTAAAATAATTGTCCTGTAACTAAGACAGAAACAAGTGTATACATACGTAATCCGAGTTTTAATGTATGTAGGTAATATTTACTTTTTATGAAAGATGTATGTATAAAATTTAACAGAGCATGTTCATGAAAAATATCTAATCCATTACCTATATATATATATATATTTAATAAATCACAATTAATTAGTGATATATTTTAAAACTGTATATATTTAAGAAAATGAATTCTCTCTGTAGACCTATCTACAGTCTCAACTTGGAATCTACTCAATATGGAAAGAGGAGTTTCTTTTGAACAGGTCCCCATTATCTTATCCTTGCAATTTCATAAACATGGGTGTGCCAGCACAGCTCCTGCAAATAGAAAGAGTTTCTAGTCTGAGCAGGTGAAACCATTTCCTAGTACTCTAAAAAGGTGGGTTTATATGTAGCTTTGAAAAACATAATTAAGCCCCCCTTCTCATGCTTCATAGTTCCAGTCAGGAACTGATAAAACAGATCACAAAGCATTTACTGGAGCAAAACGGTATAGCAAGGTAATCTGCCAAATGATATAACATACCTCTCTGCGAGAGCTCAGGGTTAATAAAAAAATATGCCACAAATATACAAGGAAATTGGTCAGGGTTACTTAAAACATTTAGATTATACACATATAAGGCTTGTCTTTTTAAAGTCATGAATCTTGCCAGAGGCTCTGGGAGATCTTTAAAATTGATGGAGGGGCACATACCACATGAGTCTTTTAATGGTAAAACAAACTAAAGTTCAAATGAAACTGAGATTCAAAGCTTTCTGCTAAAATATTGACTCTTTTACAACTGAATGCAAAAGTGTGTGTGTGTGCTGGGAGGGGGGGGAGGGTGACACATGCCCCTGATCCCTTTTCCCAGTTCTACCACCTCTGGTTCTTGCATAAAAGAAGTAACTACCCTGGTCTCCTAACTCTGGTACTATTCAGGTTTGCAGACAATTTCTAAGGTAATCGATATAATAGCAAAATGGTGTTTTGCATGCATGTCTGTAGAGAGAGTGGTGAATCAACCAGAGCCATGCATTAAATATATTATATTTAAAATACTAGGGATGTTCAAATTAAACCTGGCCAGTTACCATCAAGGTCCTTCTGCAAACAAGGAATTACACAGACACTGAACATGCTGTCAAACTAAGGTTAAACATGATGGCATCTTGTTCCTGCTAATCATTTCTAACATCATGTTAGCTTTATTGGCAGCCAAAATACATTGATTACTCCAAGACTCTGATGGATCATCATTATCTTAATTGGCTTCTTTCCTTAAATTATAGTGAAAACTATTTCTTTTTTAATTTGAATGCTTTTCATTTTAGTATTAAATTTTATCTGACCATTTTCTGACAGAGAAATTTTAAAACTTCAGAATTATGTATAGTTTTCAAGCTTGTTTGATGTTTCTCCATTAGATTACATTTCATGTATATGTATTTTAATGTCTCTAGGTCACCATAAAAATATAAAGGAAACGTTAACTCTTTGAGCATGTCTTTTTTTTTCAAAAATGGCAAGGGAAGGCTTGTGCGTTCCTTTTGGCTTAAAAGTAAATTGACGATTTGCTGGAATATTGCAAGATTATTTACTCAGCAGTGTAGCAAATAGTTTTGTTTTTTTTTAAGTATTTTAAATTAAAATTTAAAAAAACAACATTTTATGCATTTACATTATTAATCTAATTCCCTCCCCCCCTTTTTTTTACCTTTATATACCTCTTTGCTGCTTCACCAAATATGTTTAGATCAGGTGTTCCCAACCTATGGTATGCAAACTCATGCAGAGTGGTACACAAATATACCAGAAATATACACAGCTTTTTTCTTTCCATTGCTAATGCTAATTAATAAAATTAATCATGTTATTTAAACATTCATTTTAATTAAGTTAGCATTCAATAATATTCTATTTCACGTTTACCTATTTATCTTTTTAAATGCAAAGTTTATTTAAGTGAGCTAGCCCCCAATCCAAACTTCTCCCTAATTTTTCTCAGGTGACCTACATCATTCACCATGGTGACGGCTGGCTGTTGTACAAAAATAAACAGAGGTTTGGAACCCCTGGTTTGGACATAAAAACCGTCCAAAGTGAAAATTTTGGTGATTCCTGGTCACGAGAATATACGTACATTCAGTACTAATTATTGTTTTACAAGTTGCAGACTTTAGTGTGAAATTTTCCAACCACTGAAACATACAGTAGAGACCTCCGCAAGCCCCGTCTTGATTTTCGAGGTCTAAGGATGTCTCACAGCAGGGAGCTAAAAAGAGTAAGGGTGTGGGTTATTAGCCTTGGTGAATAAGGTTACCAAGGTACAGCTGGGGGCGAGTTGCGGAGCTAGTTAAGAGTTACCTGCAGAACCTCTACAACATGTACCCCCCCCCAAAAAAAAATCCTACTAGTACTTGTGGAAAGAAACCCATGCTGCTGATTGATGGAGGAGAGCAAGAAGAAATCATCCCTGGGAAGTGTACCAAACTAAGCTGGTCCTAACAGGGATATAAACTCAACCCCCCAAACCATGGCAGTCCAGTAGCCTGCCACTAGCCACCCATACAGTAGAGCTAAAAATAAAACCTACATAGGTCTGTCTTTATATAAACCCCACTTGTTGAAGGGACACCAACACTTTCAAAGGGTTAAAATGGTAAAAAAAAATTTTTTTTGTTTCTCTGGTTGGTAGTCTAAGGGTTAAATAAGTTAGAACATAATCTGTAATGCATGCAATTTTTTTTTTTTTTTTAATGCTTTGGTTACAGATATATCATATTCTGTAAAAGATATCACCGCACTGCCCATGTTGATAAATTTCCCATCATTTCATGGCGTTATCTTTCTGCCTCCTTGACTGCCGCTGACTGTTGGTACAGATCATTTGGAAACATTGCTGTTAGAGGAGAGATAATGAGTGTAAGCCACACAGTGACACCGCCCTCATTAGAAAAGGAATCTGTATGAATTTATATCTTCCTCCCTCCCACTCTGTTTCTTGGCTCATTATATGCTTATGGCTTAACTGATAAAAACAAATAAGTCGACCAGTATTTGCTTATACAAACAAACTCATGCATTTTTAAAAGCACTTTTTTATTAAAATTTTCTTTCTAAATTCAGGGAATGCACGAGATTAGAACAAAATACGGGTTTTGTTTTCTTCTTTTTATTTCAGAAAAATGTTTACAAATTACCAGAAGATAAGAACCTCGTTTTCTTTATTTTCCCAAAGACAGTAAATAGCGCCAGTTTTTCCTGTCTTTATATCGAATTGCGACTTAATCTTGACTGGAATTTTGGGGCGGTCTGGCCCTCTTACCATCATTTAAGTTCATTCTAGGATGCGCCAGATTAGCTGGAAAAATAGTCTGACACAATACCCAACTTGCCATTCAATACCAGAACACCCGGGGCACTTAAAACAGGTGGACTAGCTCGATACTTATTGTCAAACAGCACAAATGCGATGCTAGAAGGCCTATAAAGAACGTCTGGTTACTTATCTAGGGGGTGTCTTTACTTTCTTTTGCGTGGAAGTTGTCTGTATAGCTGTACTGTAACAGTTTGTTTAGAGTTATTTCCCTAGCTTCTCTCTCTCTCTCTCTCTCGTCTTTTTTATTTTATCATCTCACTTTCGTACCAGATGGGAGAGTGGTTCTAAACAACTTTTTCAGAATGACAGCTCTCAAAACCTTTTTTTTTTTAGGAGGGAAAAGAAAAGCAAACACAAAGTGGGAGGATTCTGAGCACCACCCTGAGCAGACTGACTGGAGATTCTCAACGTGTCAGTCTGAGACCTGTGTGTGTGTATCTTGCACTGAATCAACCTCGCTGGGTTTACAATGGAGTTTCTCTACAAAACCTAAAAGTGTTATTTATAACAGTATTCTAACCACCTCTGAAGGTACTGGCTAACACCTACCAATAGAAAACATCAAAGGATATTATCTTATCTAAATTTTAAAATTTAAAAAAGGAAGAACAGTGTCGATATTTACTTTCATCACTGCTTTCTTTCCTCGTTTTAATACTATTGTATTAGTGCTACTTCTATTAGTAATGATGGGTGTTTACTTCTGATTTATCTCCCCTTATTATTTCAACCTTAACTTTCGTTAGGGCTTCAAACGGTTTTTCCCTCTGGTAAATCTGTTTGTAAAATTAAATATACTTAACCTATTAGGAAATGGTTAGAGAGTAATATTTCCTAACCACCCAACCCCCCCCCTTTTTAAAAGCTTTAATTGACCATTGGAGTGAAAGAAAGAGAAAAGAGATTTCGTAAAGCAGATCCCACTCTAAGTGTTAATTAGTCGGAATTAACTGATAACAGCCAGGTGAGGTGATCTGCAGGTAGGTAGAGCCCGATGGCGACACAGGAAGTGCTGTGGACAGGTAAGCTAGCAGCAGCTCGCCGCGGATTAACGAGGATTTACGTCGACGGGATTAGCATCCAGCGGCTGACGCCGTCTGTCTTATCGCCGGACGGCGATCCATCCGTCTTTCTACCTGTAGGCGGCGGCGGCGCGCACCGACCGGACGAGCAGCCATTTTGCGAAATCCCCTAGGTGGCTGGCCTCCTCCTCCTCCTCCTCCCGGGGTCGCTGGAGGGTGGGAGAACATCCAGAAGAACGACAGAATAAAGACTCTACCTTTTTTTTTTGTTTTTTTTTTTTAAATCGGTCGTCGCGGTCATCAGCCAGCCCGGTGGGTGGGTGGGTGCGCGCGCGCGCGCGCGAGCGGCCCTGGTACAGGTGGCACTGCCAATAACAATGACTGATGGCCGGCACGGGAGGTGGATGCTACCAGAGCTCCGTGGAAGATTGGGATACAGGGGCATTACAAATGCTAAACGGGCAGCTGGAACGCTACGGTAACATGGTAAGTCACTGGGCAGTCGGCTGTTTGCTTCAGTAAGTTCAAAAGGTGGCCATCCTTTAACGGGTTTTACCTGTCACCTGCCCGGATACATCGCGTCTCGCATCATCCCGACCTCCTCCTACTAATTACGATAGTCCGCTCCCGTTTCCTTAATCATACGAGTTGGTTTTCAGGTTCGTCAAACTCAAACTGTGTGCAGGTACCCACCTACGTCATTCGCATTCCCCTTTTCTCCCCCCCCCCGCTAACCCTGTCTACCTGTATCGGATACCTGGTTGTGGTCGGCTACCGCGGTACCACAGATCCCCATCCACGCGGCCCTCCCTCCAGCTGGTGACTCGGATTAGTATCTCTCTCTCTCTCCTTTATCCATGTTAAATATACTGTGGTGCTTTACCGACATTCTTAGACGATGGCAAATTAGATACAGGTCTTCAGGTAGATGACTGTCAGGTGTGCCTGCAGTACAGCATCTTCTTTTAGGGCTCCTGTTGTCATTCTTCCGTGATAGTACGTGTTGTTTGCGAGGGAACTACACATGTACCAAGTTAGGGATAGAAAGGCGGATTTTAAATAGAAAGTTTCGGAGAAATTAGGAGGAAATACTTAATGGTTGGTAGTGGGGTTAGGGGGGGGGGAAACGGTAGGTAAAGAGTTAAATTAATTTTTAATTAAAGGAATCAAAAATCAACCAGAATGAATTAACGATGTTAATCATACATCAGTGAAACAAGGTATATTGTCATCATGCTTGCCACTTTATATAATAATAATAATATAATAATAATAATAATAATAATAATAATTTTAGCAAACTCATTAACTAAAGCTTATTTTTTCTAAATCTTGTCTGTTCTTTTTGCCGTAATGTTTACTATTAATGTTGTTGTTGTTGTCGATATATCGATTTAGTTAAGTGTTCCCTGTTTGTTGTTTCTTTGATGGAACCGTGACCCGGGCTAAGAGATCAAAGAGTGCTGTAGTTACCAGGCGACGGCCGGGCAGGTGCGAGACAGCGGGCGCGCTGCCCGACTACTCTAAGCTTACACAGATCGGCTAAAAGTATGTACACAGTCCACCCCCCCCCCCCGTGTGTCTGTGGTCAGTCTCCGCCGTGTGCCCGAGATGCTGGTGAGGGAGATAACTGGAAGCGAAGTGTTTGTCAGCTGCATCTGTCAGGGAATTTGTGCCGCGTGCACTGTACTTCCAAGCCTCCCGGAGCATTCGAACCAACTCTGGTGTGCCCCTTCTGGAAGATGAGGGTCGAGTCGTTAAGATTGCCGTGGGTCTGTTCTCGCATCATCCATAAGCCAGAGAAACGAAATTTCCGAACAAGTAAATATCAACAACACCTGTTATCACTCTCACCATCTTTATAATTAATGAAATGGGGATGTTGTAGCAATCTTCTATACATCAATCACTAAATAAACAATAGGAAAAACGTGAAGCCATCCCCAATCACGCTGCTGTTATTTTAGAAGTAAACGTTAAAAAAATGTATTGTGCATCAGCAGCAGCAGCAGCAGCCACTTGTTCAAACAATTGGTTTATTTAGAAGATAGTTTATGTGTAATAAACAGTTGTATCAAAAGCCAGGTGTGTGGACCATTGCGGAACAAATGGTAGCTAGCTCTTAAGTTACTGAAGCTGCCTTTCTGTCACCTGTATTTCTGTCATTTAGCTTGGCTCATCATCAGTCCTAACAAATGTAAGGTAAACAGGTGGGGGAAAGGTAGCTTATAATTATTTTCTTTAGTAAAATACTGGTTTGCAAAGGTACAAATGAAACAAGAGCATATATCTATAGAAATCATGTATTAAAAACGTTACAGGAAAAAGAAAACCTAAAAAATGCTGGTATTGTTTGTTTGTTGTTTTACCTTGTTGTAAGGCCTTTTGATGTTTTGACATAATGCCAGAAGGAAGCACCCACTTGTATTGTCACTGAATGAAATAACTCTGCTGGTTAACTGATAGTTGTGTAGGCTTTGTTGGACATTTACTTGGTTTGCTGCTACATTATCAAGAATGAATAGGAGTTGTGTGAGAAATAAGTAGGGTCACCATGCTAATAAAATCTGCCTGGAACACAGTAATAAAAAATGGAGAGAGGTAGTCAGGAATCCAACCATACACCTGTCTGATTAATACCTCAGGTGATGTATCGTTGCTCAGAAACAGCCACACTGAATTGGGCATGGTGGATTAGAAAACTGGTTGAGGTTCAGCATAGCTATTTATTGCCACAGAAAAGGGGCAGTGGAAGATTTTCTAAAAGGGGTCAAGTCTGGGGTCAGAGAGTGAGCTAGTATCATCCACCAACCTTCTATTCTAGGTCACATTCTTTTTGGGCTTCACCCGCAAATTACTCAGAATAGAATGATTTACACCTGTTTGATTTTTAATCAGACTCTCCTCAAATGATGCATCTAGTATGGATTTAAAAAAAATTGTGTTAAAATATAACTGGTGAAGAATTTTCTAGTTTCTAGCCATTACCAGTACATACTCTCTTGATTATTTGTGTCACAATCAGTAATTTATTAACAAGGTTCTTCAAATGTGACATCCTATCCATCTGTAGGCCAGGAAAAATTGATGTTCTAAGTTATTTCTTAAACTGCTATCTCCAGAAAACAAAGTCAAGAAAAAAAGTAATTAACAAAATTTAAACTACAGTAGACTTCATTAGAACTACACAGAACTTGCACGATATAAATATAGCAAGAATTTCAAATTATGGGGGTCGCCATATCAAATATTTCTCAACAAAATTTCTGTTCACCCATTTGAATAGATTAGGGTTTTGTTCTGTTTTAATAAATTTTAACTAACTTTCTATGCCGCTCGTGTAAAAGCGAAATAATAACCAGAGATGATGAAATTACAAAGTTTACTGTATACACACGAACATCTTTCGAATTGAACGCTATCCACCGCTTATATACATTTTGGCAAGACTAGACAAAATGTCTGGATGGTGAGTTCTCATTCCTCCTGAGAAGTGTTTATATACTGGCAAAAAATGAGACATTTAGCTTTTCATTCTTTTAAATTTGATTTGTAAGGGTTTTAGCTGCTTGGATGTATTTTATTATTATTATTATTATTATTATTATTATTATTATTATTATTATTAGATGCGTTATATTGTCTATTTGTTTGCTAGTGCTACATTTATCATTTAGCCTGACGGACCAGTGTCATACATCAGCATCCTACTTGCAAAGAAAATAGAAATAGTAGTAGTTGAGGAGATTTAGAAAAAAATGGCTAGCTGACAAATTTTATTTTCAAGACTTAGTAGAGGATTGAGAACTCCATTATTAGTTAGTTCAGAAATATATAAGAGTGCATCCCATCCCTGTTCCTGGGTTGGAATCCGATACCTGTTGCTTTTCTGGCTATTGCCAGACTGAAAGAAAACACAAAGAAAAACCTGCATTCATTTTAGCTTTTTAATTAATGCTTTTCTTATCTCGAGTCAGCACCCCCACATCCCGAAGTACATTAATATTTCACTGTTGTTAATAGTAGTAACAGGTTACCAGGTAGTGTTTATGGTTTTGTAGGAGCCTGAAACTTAATGTACTGCATAATAAGACTGCAAGATGAATATTTTTTTGGAAGGAAATTTAAACTGTATTATTTTTAATGGGGTTCGTTAGAGAGTAAACATCTTTAACGTAATAAAGGCAATTAATAAACACGCTCGGCAATACCTTTGGCTGATAAAGAATTTTTTAACAAAACATGCATAAATAAATGATAATTCTGAAACAACAGAAATGCTTAAATATTGGACTACAATGGAACAAGCAAGAGTTATTTTGGATGGTGCACTAATATTGGCCTCCCACATTAGGTTGGAAATTAATTTTCTTAGTATAACTACTGCAGTGGCATGGGTTCTGTGACTATGGTAACCATTACCAACAAATGAAGCAGTGGGCATCCATCATACTATCTTTTCTAGCCATGGCTTTAGAAGCAGGTCAAGAGGTCACGTTCCATCATCAGTTGCTAATTTAGAGGATATAGTGTTGAGTTCCCCATGGTCGTCAATTAATAAGAAACATCAAACATCAATTTTCATTTATTTACCACCTGAGAATGAAAATCAATTAGGTTAAGTCATACCTGTGCTGTGCTTAGGTGGCTGACCTTGTCCTGTAGGTGTTCTACCGAATGTTGATTGGGTTGCTTCCTTGATTGACTGATTTTTTTTTTAAAAAAAAATATGTATTTTTTGTTTTTTTTTTAAAGTTACCTGGTGGAGCTGACTTTACATTTTGCGAACTTCAAAACATGGCTACACAGCAGCGCCATCAAATTGAAAAACAGCAGCAGTGTCTTCTGGCCAAGGAACAGCGGCTAAAGTTTCTGAAGCAGCAGGAGATGAGGCATCAACAAATCGCTGCCGAGAACGAACGGCTGCGCAAACTACGCGAGAAGGTTGAGGCCCAAGAGCTGAAACTGAAGAAGCTGCGGGTACTTCGAGGCCAGGTTGACCAGCAGAAGTTGACCAATGGAAATATTAGTAAGTTATTGTTTTGGAACACTTTTCACCTCTTGGAATTATATGCGGCCTTTGTTTGATCTCTCTCTCTCTCTCTTTTTTTTTTTTGTCATAAGCAGAGGGTGGGTCATTTGTATTCTGGCACATGATGCTGGACTAAATCTTTTCCTTTGGGTGTGGCATGGCTTCTAGACAGAAATTAAGCAGCAAAGGACAATCCATTTTTCTTATTTTTCTTCATTTCTGTGAAATTATACATTTTCAGATTTAACAAGAAAAATTAAGCAAAACCGTTATTTTGTATTTGCTTCTTCCCTATCAAGAACTAGTTGGTTATTTTATATTCTGTGTGAACATTTTCTTGTTGTTTTTACGCTATGGTAATAATATGTAGAATGTTGACAGAGGCCTCAGTGTACTGCTGATAACAGGGAATATAAACTAAGAACTTCTGTATCCAAGAGATTGGGTCACGCATGATCTACAGGAGAGGAGTTCATCAATTAACACACAACAACAAAAAAGAGGAAAATCCAGAAAACCTGTTATCTATTACATTATAATTAATTCTGATGTCAAACTTTGGGAAATGTTTGCTTCTCTTATTAACAGCAGCAAGTTGGGTAAAACACAGCATTAGAGTGAATAGATAATTGATGAATTTGCTGAAAGGTGTGATTTTTGTTTTGTTTTCTCCTCTGCCTTTAACCAGGGCCAACATCACTTGCCCAGAATCCATGAATTATGAAGAGCTGCGTATTTGTAAAGCAGATTAGGCAACACAAGAGCAAGACTCTGTATTGATATTTGCTTTTTACTGCCCCAAGGGGGACCTTCTTATCTAATTACATGAATTAATCATTAGCAAATCATTGATTCTATTAGAATAATCTTGAGCCCCCTGCTTTAGACCAGAAACCATTTTGCTTAACTAGAGACAGAGTTCCTATAAGACATGATCTTAGGTACCATGAATTCTCTTTAATGTAAGTGACTTTTAAAAGTAGAATCTACACCGGTGGGAATTCTTTATTTTAAAATAAAGACATTTGTTGAGGTGTTTGAAAACTTTACAATAAGGAAACATTGGGATTTGTTTCACTGTTGCTAGGTGTTTTTTTTTTGTTATTTTGTATTATTTTTTACTCTTTAACATTTTTTTCAATGCACTACATAAAGACTGAAGCATTATTTGTGTAGGTTAGCAGCCATGTTATGTTAAACTTAGCTTCCAAGATAGCACACAGGAAATAGGCATTTAAAATACATTCTAATTGTTTTCTTTGGGTATGCAGGGTGTTTGTAAAGTCTTTTGAGGGGGTGTCAGTGTTTAATAACTGTTTAAACGCATAAGATGAAACAAAAGATAATTAACATTTTCAAGGCAACGTGCTTAAAGGTTTTTTATCCCCGCATCTGTCAAAACCTTTAACTTCCACACAGCTAACATCTTCTTGTGATGCAACATTCGATCCTATTTTTTCCAAACCCCTAAACACATTCTCCAGCTGTAGGGATGGGATGTGAGCGGTTAACTGGTTCACTGATACAAACCCACTTGAGAAATTGTCAACTGTCACAAAGAGTAGGTTGGGTTCTTGCAAAGCATGGTAAAGCGATGGTGTCTAGTCTGCCAGAACCTCTTCTGCCATTGATTTAACCTTTTTGTTGGCGGCTGGTGTTCTCGAGATTATATCGGATGGTTGACTGGTTTTGTAATGCACCCAAAATCTTCATTTCCCTGTGTTTCACCACATCAACCAACTTTGAGTTGGTGAGCCACAAGACGTTGTTAACCATTTCCCCTCAATTGTTCCTATTTTGGCTTCACTTCATGAACATGGCAAATTTTACAAAATCTTTAAGCACTTACATAGCTTTGACTTGATTTATTATTTTTTTGTTGTTGGTGTGTTACTTAGCTAAAAGGTCTTCAAATACTTTATAAACAGTTATTTACTGCTTAACTGTTTCATACACTGTATATGTAGATAAATAAGAGTTGAAATAAAATAAACTTGAGCAAAAAAAACAATTTTTGCACCTGGGAACACTGAAAAACTTTCAAAAAGTTATAGAATCATCCATAATCCAGCCTGGTTTCAGCTGAATGTTTTTAGTACGCGTGTACGCATTTCTGTTTAACTGTTTCACCGCGGAATCCGATTCAGGATCAACATAAATGAAGATTTCATCAACAGGAATCGATTGGTGCAGTGAAAGGGTTAATAGTAATTTGGTAATAGTCATTAATATCACTTTTTTTCCTCTCCATTCCAAACCTTTTCTGCTGCAGGCACTGATACCATATAACTTACTGCCTGAATATATTGGAAGGAAGATTCTTACATACTGTGCTCCCATACTTGGTGGAAATGGATCTCCATCTTTTTTATTGCTGTATTGATTGATGCTTGCATTCTGTGTGGAAATGAATGAATTAAATAATACTGAGTTCAATGATAAATGGTCTTCAGGTTTCATCTGAATTGTTGTTGTTTTTTTTTTAAGTGTGGGTAATGTCAGGCCATTCTGCGTGGCTTTTGTCCACATGATTCTGGTTTTCTTCCACTGCTATTCAGAAGAATTTCTTTCTCAGCTAAAGTCTTCAGTATTTTGAAGCCGACTTAAAAAATGGGTAGTAGACCATGCTACTGTTATAAACATAGACTAGTTGCAAGGACAGTAGTGGACTAAAAAAAAGGTCATCTACTAAATCACTGTTGGCTCTGTAACATTTGATGCATTTTCAGAAGATATTAAGGACTAATGTTGAAGTCTATGGATGCTGTCATGAATACTTTTAAATGCTACAGTTCGCAATGAAGCTAATTCAGTTAACCTCATATATTATGTACATAAAATTAACCAAACCAAACCGAAGGTAATTAACCATAGAAATAATAAATACAGATGGTTAGAACAGTTTGAGCTAACCATGATTTATTATGACAGAAAAGCTAACAAGGAAAGGATAGAAAGTTTGCCTTACGAGTTGGTGACAGAGAATTCAGTCCTATCAAATTCTGCTTTAAATTCGAAATCGTAATTGATAAATTTATGCGTGATGTCAAGATACTGGCTGCATTCTGTTATTTAAAGCTCTCTATTCAACAATATTTATTTATTTATTATATTTATCAGATATCTGAATCCCATTTGGAATGGGCACAACCTTTGTGCCTGTCTACACCTTTATATCTTCTTCATTTGTAGCATTCTTCACTGCTGCTTGGTTTGCTTTTGTTTTTCATTTTACAGTGAACTGAGTATGCTACGAAATATGCTGACTACTTTGTTAGTTACCATAATTTTTAAGTTTCCTCTCTCCCTTTTTCATACATGTATAAAGGCCTATTTTTTTTTGGTCATGGCCTGGGTCATGTATTTAATGTCTATTTTTTTTAAAGAAGCAGTTGTATGAACTTCCTAGGCTCATGTTTCTAATTTAATTTAATTTAATTTTCTTCTGTATTGGCTTGCAAGGTGGGCAGGTTATATTTTGTTGTTATCTTGGCTTCAGAATTCATCCAGCTGTTTATAACCCCTACCTTCCCCCCGCTTCCTTTTCTTTTAAACTACAGTATCTGCTTTATAGGAAGTCCCCCCCCCCCAGATGTATAAAGCCCAAACTGCCTGGGAGGACAAATACTATTATATAGCAGTAACAAAATTATTTATAATGCCTGGCAATGCATAAAGCATTCTAAATATTCATGAGTGAAGGAAGTTTGTGTTTTCTCCCCATTCATTTTTCTCATAAAATTTGGTTTTATGGTAAACTCTTTGGTGACTATTTCCCGATGCTGTGTAAATAGTTTCTTTTTCTTTGTTCTTCCTCCTCCTCCTCCTCCTCATATATGACAACACCAAGTCTTTCATTACTGCTGAAAACACAAATAGCAGTAGTCTTTGGGAAGGAGTCAGTTGTGATGCTGAACTAAATATTTTAAATAAATAGATTAACAAAAGATTTTCCTTTTTTTTCTTTGTTTATTAAAAACGTTCATCCTCTTGAGATTCAGAACCGAAGTAAACTCTAAGAAGAATCCGTGAACGTCAAGCGCTTAGTGTGGCACGGCCATAGTCGGATGCTTCACACACGTTCAAAATTGCGCAGACCCCAAAGTGTCAAATATATGCAAAGATCGTACGCTTGATATCAGTGAAGCTCTACCAAGACTGGCCACAATTTTTTATGAAAAATGTGATATATTCATTTTGTCATCTGATGCCTCAGTTTCAGGTTAAGTGGGTTGTTTAGTCCACCCCCTCTCAGTTTTGGAGGCCACAAGTGAAAGTCCCCCACCAGAACTCTTCATTTTCAGATGTGGGGAAAAAACCAGAGAGCCCAGTGGTAGACAAGATATCTTTTCATGGTTATGATGTTGTATTTGATGGCCTACATGTGACTTTTACAGAACTAAAAGGTTCTTGCAATTTTGTGAACAAAAGCACTTAGCTTATTTCTGCATCTCAAAAATTGCAATCAAATTATGAATA
Source organism: Nautilus pompilius (assembly GCA_018389105.1). Taxonomy (NCBI): domain Eukaryota; kingdom Metazoa; phylum Mollusca; class Cephalopoda; order Nautilida; family Nautilidae; genus Nautilus; species Nautilus pompilius. The sequence goes on from JACATO010001899.1 coordinate 1,222,918, forward strand.
CGCCATGTTAAAATTATTGTGGTTTCAAGTGTTTTGCTTAACCTTGTGTATATGCACATAGCAAACTGATTTTGTTGATCCACAGGAAGAGAAGGTCAGGGGATGGACAACATTACTATGGATTGCAAAAATGTATTCATACTTGGCAGGATTTTGCCAAGAGAGAGAGAGACCCTCAAAGGCAATTTTGAATTTTTGATCTTTAAAATGGACAAATAAATTTGTTTTAGCATAATTTATAATCTGTTTTTAGTTTATCAGAACAGAATTAACGTGAGTTTTCATCATTAGTCTGTACTGTGGCAATTGGAGAGATTCTGCAATTGAAAAGAGACATTTGTATAGGTTGTTGCTCGTCATGAGTCAGCAGAGGCTGGGCATCAGTGGACCATTTCATCTCACTTGTTCTGGCCTCAGATTGAGTTGCCTGCACCACCACCACCACCTCCACCTTACTATTCAGTCCTTTCCTTCTGTACTTGCACAGTGTTCATATTCCTTTTAGTTAAATTTTTTACTTACCATTATTTTGTTGTTTTTTTTTATTAATGGAGTCAAAACTGATGTTAAGTCTGACTTTCATCTTGGTTCTAAAATAGAAAGATGCTTAGAAATCAATTTTCTCCCAACCCCCCCCCAAAGTGGTTCTTTGCATAATCAGATTAAGAGAAAATGAATGCAGCAGCATAATTAATAAATTCTCTTAGTGACACATTATAAGTCACTAAAAACTGCAATCTCTTGTTTACTAATAATTTTAAGGCATTGGAAATTTGTACTTTCTGAAGGCTGTAAAATAAATAAAGTAAATACATATCATTTCAGGAGTCCTTGCTGTGCTATTTGCTGGTGGCCATAATTGTGGATTTGCCAAAGAATGTCTCATATGTAAATCAGTTCATTAGTGCATATAGCTACATTTGTATAGCATTCTGTTGTTAGAAAACCGGTGTAAAGACTCGAATACCAATGTACACACATTATATTCACACACAATATTTTGTTGTTCATACTGCCATCATATCCACTTTGCATTCACATGTTTACCGACTTAAAATGAGCGAAAAGAAATACAATAAAAAGTTAATACCCTATAGTCATCACTATTGGTCTAATCTGCAACATAGAGTGGAGTGCACATTTTGTAGCTAAGTGATAAAGCTGTGCCAGGGCTGCAGATGTTGCATTACTGCAACCTTCAGTACAGATTAGGGCCTTTGTTTGTTTACCATATAGGTTGGCAGGGTAACCAGAACTTTCCAGTGTTTGATGATGGCTTTTCTTTGTACTTGTATGTTTCAGATGCAGAGCTTGAATCAATCCGAAGCTTGTTCATAGAGAAAGAGAAGGAACTGGAGGTGGCAGTGGCCAAGGTAGAGCAGTTGACTTGGCAGCTGGAGCAAATAAAAAAAGATAAATTTAATGGCTTGAGTCAAGAACTGGGTCAGTCATCAGCAATCTTGGAATTGGAGAAACTACGCAAGGAGCTTACGGTGAGCCAACCTGATGTATACTTAAAATATCTCTGTGGCTGCGAGTGAGATGAGAGTAGTGGTGGAGCCTGTCATTATGTGGAAAGAAATTCAGCTGAAAATATTTGAAAAGATTTTTTCTTTTTTTTTTTTAAAAAAAATTAAGTGAAGTAATAGCATTTAATGTTGATGATACCTGGTAATTCATCAAAATTATTTTAAATGTTCTTGCTTCCTCTCCCCCCCCCCAAATACAAAGAACTTGATATAATAATGATGTTCAGGTTTTTAATCTTTCTGGAGTGAAGGAGGAAGGTTACTAGGAGCTGTCGCTTCAAAATTTTTATTTTGACTAAATGGATTCTATGTAAACAAGGGGAGATAATTCTAAAGTACTGACATTAGCTGGCTTGTGATTGAGTATTTCAGTGTTTTTACTGTCAAAGAACTCACCTACTTGAAATTCTGGTGCCTAATGAAGTTTATTCACCATTTATTGTTTATCACCCCCTCACAGTGCACCAAAGTGAACTGGTCCCAGTCAGGGCCCACGACCATGGAAGCCCCAGTAGTCCGCTACCGGGGCCAGCCAAGCTATTATTGTTGTTAAACTATCAAAAAAATGGCAGGTTTTTTTTTTTTTTAGAAATCATTTTAATAAAAATAGTGAACTGATAGGGCCTGGAAGGTCCATGAGGGGCCGTTACAGGCTGAAACTTTCTCGGATGATGATAATCCAGCTTTAAAAAGCAGCAATATTCCTATTCCCAAAACTAATCGCAAAACGCTCTAGCTTTTTCAATGTAACCAAAAGAAAGAAAGAAAATGAACAATTTTATTTATTTTGAAAAATGTCACACTTTACACCTTAAGTTTTCAAAAATTTACTCGTAACTTCATTTCATCAAACTCGCACATAAACCTTTGCACCTTCACATTTAAACTATGCGTGGTTTTACTGTACTAGAAATTATGAATATTTTACTAGCATGAAAATGGTTGACTTCATCCCATTGGCCAAATCTGACAAGATTTTCAGCTAGCATTTGCACAAAAAGTTATAAAATGGCTTATCTTAAACTGTTAAACCTCTCACTACTTCCAAATTTTATAAACATCGATTTTACTGGATGAGACACATTCATTGATGCAATTTTCTTATTGAGTCATACATCACGTGTAAAGGTGGGTGGTTACGGGTGTGAATTAGTAACAGGAAGAAAAATCTCTCCTTCACAAGGCTTGGGGGGTATCTAATTATAGACTTGATTCAACATTTTTCTGGCCTAAATCTGAAAAAAAAACATTTATTTTTGATTCTTAGTGTGTAATGAAATGTGACCCCTTTTGTTGCTTTACTGGTACACAAGACAAGCCACACCTGTCATTTGAAGGCCATTGTTGTAATTAGAAAGGCCAAATTACAAGTTATCTAGCTTCAGGCACTGATAATCAGAGAGCCAGTGAGTCAGGAAGAGTGGCAGTCAATGAAGTCTGTTCCTGTCAACAGATGTTTCCTTTCTAAATTGTTTTGTTTGTAGCTATCTATAGAATTTATTAATTTTAATAATACATGCTTTCAACCTTGGGCCTGTGTTTAGCTCAGGTGACTTTAAAAAAAAAATTTTTTTTCCCTAGAAGTCAGAACAATGAGATAAGAACCAAACAGAAAAATTAAAAATACCTTAGGAAACTGATAGTATTATGGACAACCATAAAAATGGCTAATATATGGGGAGTGTCTGAAATCTATAATCACATCATACTCATTTGCAACATTTGGAAAAGGTGTTCAGGGTCCATTCTGTGATCACAAAATAACATGTACAATCTTTATTTGAAGCAGTAACTTATAAATGCTTATTAAGGTATAGCTCCCACTGAACTTCAGAATGTTTCTGAACAGCCTTCTCTTGAGTTTCAGTAGTGACAGGTTAACTACACACTCAACAATTGCTGGCAAGCATTGACACTAACCAGAGAACTGAGCTTGTAGTGCAGTAGTTAAGTGGTTAGTTAGCCTGCTGGACTGGACAATGGATTGATGAGTTTGATTCCTGTGGTGACCAGCTCAGTTTAGCCTACTTCCCTGGCATGGATGGTACACTCGCCAGCCAGCCAGCCACACATGGATTTTTTCCTTCCATGTGTAAAAATGAAAAGTTCTAGTATGTACTTTCACCAGGTTCATTAGGTCAGCAGCTAAATTCAGGGTGTACCAGGCAGGCCATAGTGTTTTTTTTTATTACAGGCACCCTCTTCTTTCCACCTAGCCAGGTGATAAGTAGTGGTAGAGAACTGAACAGCTTAAATAACTGGTTTAGGAAGAAGAAAAGATGTTGAAATTCAATTACTCTATGTAGTTACTATAGCATATCATCATTATCAATAATCTGCTGAGAGGCCTCATTCATAGCTTGGAGTTGTACCAGGAAGATGAATAGCTGAGGCAGTTCCCTGTTGCCTTTCTCAATGAATAATGGGGGACTATAGCACAAACCTGACCTAAATAGGTAAACAAAGATAGCGAAGTAGTTTCTTTTATGTATCTTAAAGGAATAGCTAGTGTAGTTGCAGGCAGTATATAAAAACCTACAGGCAAGTGCAGGCACATACTCTCATCGAGAAAGAATTGATCATAAATTGTTTTTCTCCCTCATTTATTAGCAGTGCTCTACCATGCTGATGTTTGTTTACTGTCTGATTTCTATAAATGCATTCAGTAGTTTTTGAGCTGCTACTTTGATCTTTTTGTGGTGCTTGCGTGTGGGCGTGTGTCAAAGTTCGTGCATGCGTGTGTATCTCCGAGGAGAAGGGAGTGGAGGTGGTGGCCGAAGCCAGATGTGGAGCAAGCTCCCGTTAAGGCCTAAAAGGCCGGGTTGAGGCGCCAAAGCACCTTGTGTAGCTGGCTGTCAAGGCGGCCAGAGTTAGGGGCGCAAGTGCCCCGTGTTAGAGTGATTGCTTTCCCAGCCAAAAACCAATCTTGGGAAAAAAAGGCCTCATCACGTCAAGTCCGAGAACCGGTCTTGACGCACCTAACCTTCCCAGCCAGATAGGCAGGCCAAAGGCAAAAAGTGCCCCTCACCTCCACTCTTTTCAGGCAGAGGACTTTCCGTCTACAAAAGCCACCAAGCAGAGTACTCGCCACCCCACCAACATAAAGTCGACCCCAAGTGACCTCGCCCAAAGGGCGTGGTCCTTGGTCACTACCCCATTCTCACCAGGGCATGGAAAGTCAAGGGCCATAATCCATTCATTTTCTATAGTTGGACTTTAAATGAGTTTGTAGTTCTTTGTAAGTAGGTATCACCTGAACTATAATTTACTCAAATGCCATAGTCTAAAGCAGGGGTCACCAAACATTTTTCACAGTGGGCCGGATAACTGAGAGAATGACGAGCGCGGGCCGCATAATCATTCTGTTCAATACTTGCAAGCCAGAACGAAAGCTCTGGGAAAAAAGACGAAACACTAAGTTTAGCATTCCATGTTAATCATGGGTGAGTGGCGTGCAATGCACAAAAAAACAAAGACAACCAACATATTTATTTACTAAAAAGTTATCAAAGAAGGCAACGTTAGCAAAAATATAGTTACATCAGACCTAATGTGCACATATCTGAATCTTACAAACTAAGCAGCAAAAAAGGTTAGTGAGATTTGTGAAACTGACGTTTGGCTTTCAAGATATCATCAATGTTTGGTTTGGAATTGCTGCATCCAATCAAGAGAATTGCTTTCAAATGTTCATCAGTCAATCTCGTTCGATGTGTTGACTTCACATACTTCATTTTTGAAAATGTTTGCTCACAGACATAAGTTGTTCCAAACAATGATACCATACCAGCGGCAAATTTCTTCAATTTCGGAAACTCAACATCAGGTAAGAAGCGGTAAAATTCAACAAGTTTTCCTTCTCCGTGCTTCTCTTTCAACAAGTCATTTGCTTGCAAATCAATGAGCTCCAACTGTAGTTCAACTGGCACATCATCAAGGTTACAATCAAACAGATTCTGGAACAGAAGAATGTCACTCTCAATTCTGTCGAGATCTGAAAATCTCTCCAAAAAATGCTTCTTCAAGTCACGAATAATCTTTTTAGGAAAATCTAGGTTGACATCTTCAGCAATTGTAGTGCAAAACTCTTTGAAACAGTGAAAATGAGAGAAGTTTTCTCCTTCCAGTTGTGCTTCAAACAATGACAGCTTTCTCCGAAATCCTTTGATGATTCTGTAGAGATCACAGACGAGGTTATCCTTTCCCTGAAGTTTCAAGTTCAGTTCATTCATGTGGGATGTAATGTCGACCAAAAATGACAACTTTGACAGCCAGGTAGGATCTGACAGCTGTGGATCAGCTCTATCTTTTTCAGTGAGAAAAACATCTATTTCGTTTCGGAGCTTGTAAAAACGAAACAAGACTTTACCGCAGCTGAGCCACCTCACTGCTGTGTGATAAGGCAAGTCACAGAAATCAGAATCAATTTCTTCAAGAAAAGCCTGGAACTGACGGTGATTGAGTGCATGTCCCTGAATGAAGTTCACAGCAGAAACTACTGGTTTCAGTACACAAGAAATATCCAAGTCTTTCCCACAGAGTGCTTGCTGATGTATGATGCAATGTATGAACAGAGCACCGGAATTTGCAAATCTTCCAACTGAGTCCTGATCTGCCCGACCAGACCCTTCCTCACTCCAGCCATGTTTTTTCCTCCATCAACTGTAACACCTCGAAGCTGATTCCACTGAAGGTTATAGTCTTGCAAAGTTTTCTGCACTTCCATGAAAATGTTTTTTTCCAGTTGTTGTTCCATGCATGCAGCAAACGGATGCCAACTCTTCCATTATCTGAAAGTCCAAATTGACACCACGAATGAACACAAGAAGTTGTGACGGACTCGAGAGATCAGTAGACTCATCCAGCGCCAGAGAATACCACAACAAGTTCCTAGCTTTCTCGCGTATCTGTAGCACTATGTTCTCTCCAAGTTCTTCTGTTCTCCGCACAACTGAACTTGCCGAAAGGCTGATACTTCCAAACAAATCGGCTTTCTCAGGACACAAGTCATTTGCTGCTTCCATCATACACTCTTTGATGAAGTTGCCATCAGTAAACGGTTTTCCTCGCTCTGCCAACTTATGCACTATTTTGTAACTTGTACGAGTGACAGATTCATTTTCAGCAAACTTTCTCGTGAAGAGATTTCTTTGAGTTTCTAAACCACGTTTCATGGACTCATATTTCTCAGAGCGTAACTTTCCAGAAAACTTTGAATATTTTGATAGATGTTTTGTTTCATAGTGACGCCGAAGATTGTATTGTACTCTTTCAAAACGGCAACACTTTCGCTGCAGACCACGCAACTAGCTTTCTGGTCCTTTGTTTCCACAAAGAAGTACTTTACTCCCCATTCTTCATTGAAAATGCAACACTCGGCATCCACTTTTCTTTTCTTAGTAGCCATAATAAAGGGTGAAGAAAACAGCCTAGAGACCAGCTCGATTAACACCTTGACCGGGGAATTTTTCTGAGCCTCCTTGTCCATGATGTATCAATTATCCATGAAAAAATTAAAAAAATTTTATTTCACAACATCTCGTGTTCCATCCGTTTTATCACGCAAATGCAGGTACCGTCGGTGGGCCTGATGAACTGACGTCGTGGGCCGTAGTTTGGTGACCCCTGGTTTTAAAGAAATAACTACTTGTTGCAAAGATAACAGTTATTTTTTTAAAAGTATTCTTTAACATTAGCTAACTAATTCTAGGTTTTAACAGATAGCTATTATGTAAGTTTTAGGTTATATTTGCACCTGATGTTGAGACTTCTACTCAGCTGTCATCTTTGATAACCTTGGTGTTCAATCATGGTTTTTGTGGGGGAAACTAATAGTTGAAGGCCACCCCCCCCCCCACCTAGAACTACTGCCTTGATTAGAAAGTACCTACTAGATCTCATCTAGTCTAGTTAGTGGACTGGTACAGCAGAGCAGGAAGAAACCATGCTATAGGGTGTTTACCGAACCAAGTCAAGATCTCCGATGGGGATCAAACCAGGCGGTAGGCTGGTACACCACCTGTCTGCTGCTTTGTGAGATGCCATCTAAGCAAATTCTTTAATATCTGCCTAAATTTTCAGTATGTAGCTTTGATCAGAGAAACAGAGCTGGAGATGAGAAGTGGTAAGTTTAGGTGATCAGTGTTGAATCATCCTCTCGTATTCCAAAGCATGCTAAGTTTACACGAACTAAAATAATAACCTAAAGAAATTGGCTAAAAAAAAAAAATTTGCATGTTTACTGGCACTGTTAGCCAGAATTAATTTTAATTTTGAGACAATTAGTCATAATAATATTTTTATTATTAAGGTTTTTCTGTCAATCTTAACTTTCTTTTGTCATAACAACTTAAGGATGCTATTAGGTTGTAACAAAAGTTTTGTCGGTTTTTATATTATGTTAATTTGTGGTTCATCTTTTGCATGCTTGTGAAGGTGTATGTAGATAAGTTATATATCGTTATGTAACGTGTGTTCTGGCATACATTATGCAAAACCTACCTTTTTAAAAATCACAAAATGGATATTTGTTTCAGGGTTCTGACTGAAGCATGGATAGAAAAGTTTTTCGTGCCATTGTTTCACAAATTCAAACTAGGACACAAAGCAAGGGAGGTAACTCGTAACATTAAGCAAGCATGGGACAATGACACAGCAAATGAGCACACAGTACAATGATGGTTTGCAAAGTTTTGATCAGGAGATGTGAGCCTCAAAGGTAAGGAAGGAATGTAGCAGATGCCCTTCCAGCTGTGATGACGACCGTCTGAAAGCATCATTTGAAGCTGATCCAAGAAAGAAATTGCTGGAGAGCTTGACATAAGCACTGCAGCTGTTTCCCAGCATCTTAACACAGTCGGCAAGGTGAAAAGGCTTGACAAGTGGGTGCCTCATGAGTTGAATGAACAACAACAAAATTATCAATTGGAGATCTGCTCTTCACTTGTCATAAGAAACAAAAACGACCCATTTCTTGACCAAATCATTACATGTGGTGCAAAAATGGATCCTTTACAACAATTGCAAACGATCAGCACAGTGGTTCAACAGAGACAAGGCGCCTAACCACGTTCCAAAACCCAGCCTCCACCCAAAGAAGGTCATGGTCACTGCCTGGTCGACTGCAACTGGTGTCATCCACTATAACATCACGCAACCTGGTGAAACCATCACAGGTGAAAGTAGTTACTGTTGTGTATTAAATGTTGTTCATCAGAAACTCCCCCAAACGACATCCGGCACTGGTGAATCGAAGAGGCCCAATCCTGCTCTTCCTCATGTTGCAAAGTGACTCTTCAGAACCTGAACACTTTGGGGTACCAAGTTCTCCCTCACCCAACCTATTCACCAGACCTTTCTCCCACAGACCACCACCTCTTCAAACACCTCGACAGCTTCCTCCGTATGAATTCCTTCTCCAACCAAGCAACCACTCAAACTGCCTTCCAACAGTTTATCGACTCCATAAATCCAGGTTTTTTTCAGAATGGTATAAATGCACTTGTAACTCATTGGCAGAAGTGTATTGATTGTAATGGAACTGACTTTGATCAATAAACTTCACGTTCAGCAACGATATGAAGTCTCATTGTTGCAGTAAAAAAAACCAACAAAACCTTTGTAACAACCTAACATTTGGTGGAAAATAAATATCAACAAAAATTTAAAAACAAGTCTTGTAGTACTTAGTCTTTTGTATATGCAGATCTAATTAAGTAAACTAAACTGAAAATGAAAATATATTTAAGAAATATTTCATTTTTTAAAATTATTAAAACATGGCATATTGTATTTTCTGTACATTAATGTGGGCATGTTTCTCTGAGACTGAGGAAGACAGGCAAAATTTTAAAAAAACTAGCATTTTAAAATAAGGTTAATGGATGAACCAAAGAAATAGTTTTAAATTCTTAACAATATAATAACAAAAGCAAAGGGAGAGAGGTTGGAATGAAGGATTATGTAACTTAATAAAATCTTATAACCAAGATGGTTTATACTTGTATCTCCATTTTATTTCAGTTTGCTAGTAGCCATAAGTATGTATTTGTATACTCATTTTTAAAGTAACATTATTCTTTTTTAATTAAACTGAATTTAAGTGGATTTCTTAAATAATTATACTTTTAGTGATTTGGAAGTTTGTGAAGTTACTGATGTCTGTGCAGGGAAACACCAATCAACCTGGATTTATTTTCTCTTTGTAGTTCCTTTAAATTCTTGACAATTGTATGTTTTATTAATAAGTTTTAAAACAGGAAACCCTTTACTAAATTGTTGATTTTCTTTCAGATTCGAAACAAGTTAAACGAACAGCAGAATGCAAAGAAAAAGTCAAAAAAGGAAATTTTGATGAAAAAACAGGCTGAGATGACTCAATTGGACAAACAGTTCCAGGAGTTACAGCAGCGACTGAAGAAAAAATTTCATCAAACTAATGGAGGTCCAAACAAAGCAGTCAAGATGAGTAGCTGGATCAACAGCTCCAATGTGGCAGCTGTAGAACCCTATGTCCATTCACCAAAGGACATGGCTAACGATTTACACTCAAACTTTGCCAAACAGGATCCGCGGTACCAGACATTTCCTCAAAAAATGCAATTTGCAGATGGAGATAACTCAAAGAGCAAGCAAAAGCCAGTGAAATCTGACCCAAAGACTGACAGTAAATATGAAGAATACAAAATTCCTCTTGTGGTTTCTGTTGATGTGCCTTCAACTAAACCATCAGTAAATGGGAGTAATATGGCTCAAAACAAACTTAATAATGGAGCAGCATCCTCCGAGTTGGGTAGGTCAAAAGATCGAGTACAAATGTTGAGTGGTCATCAGATGCCTCCAGTAGAAGTCTCCAGATCACATCCAACTCAAGATAAGATCACTATGGGAATTGCAAACTTTGTTCCCAAACCTTTCGGAAGTACACACAGTACTTCAGTCTTATCTAGTAGGGATAATATAGTGCTGCCACAGGCATCAGTTGTAAAAGTACCTGAGGAGTTGCGTCAAGAGGGCAGTGGTCAAAGCTCACCAGCCACAAGTGAGGGCTCAGTCAGTAACAACATGCCTGCTCACAAAAAGACCTTGCCTCAACATGGTGGTTTAGACAGAGTACCATCCCCACTAACACCTGACGACAGCTCAGTTCGGTTAAAGCCACTGCCAAAACTCAGTCAGAGAGAAGAGCCGGCTGAGAAAACTCATTTCAAGTTTCCACCTGCTAAACAGATTTTACCAGAAACTCCTAGTATAGTAGGTATTGGCAATGCAACTTCACATTCTGGAAGTTACAAAAGTAACTCACCTACTTCGACAAAAGAGACTACTTTTGGTTATCAACAAAAGGGTGAGAGACAGAATAATACTAAGATGCCTTCTGATGGGGCCTCTCCAAAACTGATCAATAATGGACAAATGAAAACTTACCTATCAAATTCCTCTGCAAAGGCTGATAGTGTTGATGGAAACATACACGCTGGCAAACTTAGTGGAAATGCTTTTGAAATATTCCACCAAAACTCATCACTGTTGTACAACTCTGGTAGTTCATCAACAAGAGCAGGTGAACATCTAGCAAAAGGTTCTTTATTTAATCAGGGTACATTTGTTGGTGCCAGAATGGATAGTGGTAACTCATTCAACACTACAGAGAAGCATAAGATATCTATAAGTGCAAAACCAGTTCCATTTCCCTCAGGTTACCACCATCACCATCGGGACATTACAGCAGACAAAGGCAGTTTCAAGGCCAATACTCCAAAATACATCCGAAGACGGCACTCTGACAGTGATAACGAAGAGTTGCATAAGGCACTGTCTGCTGCTGCTGTTGTAGATAAAAAGAAACCAGTGTCAATTAGTGCAGGTGCTTTAAGTTCTGCCAGCTATGCAGAAAAGACCATTGCTTTGTCAGGACAGTCCAGTCAGATCCCAAACACAGTGCTGATAGACAACATGGGCAATATGCTGGAAGTGAGAGAGAATGCCAGCCGAGACCAGGCAGCAGCGGACAGAACTGGCTCGGTTGGAAAGCCACCCATCAAGCATGCAAAGACTATACTAAAGGGAAGTCAGTCTGGGAAGAAGTCTCACAACGTGAGTTTTGATCCTCTTGCTTTGTTGCTGGATGCTTCACTTGAAGGAGAGCTGGATCTAGTTAAAAAAACAGTGAAAGAGGTAAAGTTTCACAGTTATCACCAATATTTATTTAAAGGCTGATTATTTATTTTTTTTTGTTGATTTTTGTTTTGAAGAACCGTAATGATTTTGTAAAATTCTGTGGACCCAAAAAAGAAAATGTTGGAGCCCTGTTTTTTTTTCTTGTATTAAACATTTAAAAAATTTAATTAAATGATTTTTTATAGGTTGCAAATGTGAGTGAATCCAATGATGAGGGAATTACAGCATTACACAATGCCATCTGTGCCGGCCACAAAGACATTGTCCAGTTCTTGGTGGAGTATGGTAGTGAAGTTAATGCTCCTGACAGTGACGGATGGTGAGCTGAAATAACATTCTTACCTGTGCAGGTGTGGTGGAACATTACCTGACAGTTTATTACTAGGGAAGTTTGAATGAAATCCAAGTGGAGTAGCAATACCGTAATGGTATCCATTCCTTGGGCTTCATTTGAATGTCTGTCCCTAGTATAAGACAAAACAAAGTGGATTCATACAAACATTTATCAAACCAGACCCTGTTATATGTTTAGCTGGTATCAATCATGTCTTTACTAAATTATTATGGGATGGCTTGCAGGCATGCAATTTAATCCGTTTAGTCAGGTTTCTGAATTAACATTCTTTCTGAATACTTTCTTACCACAACTTTTAATTCTCTTAAATTGAGGAAAATCCAGGTGTTTTTTTTTGTGGGGGGGGGTTAATAAATCTCCACTTGTTAACTCAAACTCTCCATGCATTACATGGAGCAATTAGCCATTATTCATTGAAATAGAAAGGCAACTTTGAATTTGCTAATGACATGGTTTCTACACAGGGCACCATGCAACCAGTGCACGGTCTACAGAAGGTCTAACAATGATTTATGTAGCACAGCCATTAATTCTATGGATCTCCATATGATAATTTTGATGTATGCTGAAGATATTACACCTTTAGTTTTTGTTGTTTTTTTATTTAAGTTTAGCTGTCATATCTGAAACGTAACACATTTTCATTTTGATTAACTAAATTGCATTACCAATTAAGAATGCACAAAACCTATTTCTTAACTATTCTTTTTCTTTTAGCATCAGACAAAATCTGAAAAATTATAATACTATATCTATTGGTGATGCTGATGTAACTGAAGCAGTGATGTGTTTACTGTCTCTTTGTCCGTGTTACAACAGTACTGTAGTTCAACTTGCTTTACTTTACCAAAATCTTGAACCAATCCCAGATTTTGTTTTATTTTTGTCTTTAACTGCTGAGACAATTTAATCCTCTCTCTCTCTCTCTCTCTCTCTCTCTCTCTCTAGGACTCCCCTCCACTGTGCAGCATCATGTAACAACTTGTCTATGGTTAGAATATTGGTGAACCACGGAGCCTGTATCTTTGCAACAACCATTAGTGACCATGAAACACCAGCACAGAAGTGTGAAGAAGAAGAAGATGGATATGATGGTTGCTCAGAGTATCTATACTGTAAGTTGAACCTACATCTTCATTCTGCTCAGTTACACTCTAATAAAACTTATTAATTTCAACATATGGCTAGTTTTTTTTTTTTTTAATCCTTCATTTCTGAGAGACAGCTTCAGTTCCATCATATTGGTAGGACATGGATGGGTTGCTCTCACCTGACAATCCAGATGCTCCATTAGGTTCATATCAGTGCTTTGGAATACAAACAGAATAATTTGAATGTTGCAAGATTCCTCTTCCAGACTGGTCACAAATGATATGTGGAATTTAATGTCATCATCCTGAAAAATATTGGTTTGTACAAAGTTAGTTGTACCTTCCAGAATTGACAAACTCCAATTCTATCTTTCCACCATGCAGCACATACCATGACACTCAGGCTCTATACTTGACTATCAAATGAAAACATTGGAGTTGTTGAACAAGTTTCTTAAGTCTTCTCCAAATCCAGGTGCCATCCTGACAAATTTATGAGACCTAGACTCATTATAAGAGAGTATAGTCTTTTTTAAAGTGTTTTGTTCATTTCGGACAGAAGAGTTTCCTTACATGATATACAATCTCTGTAGCCAAATTGCTGGATGTAATGATGGACCATTCTTTGGTCCATTTCTGTTGCATGTGAGATGTCATCGAGAGAATCCTGACAGTGAATGCAGACACATTAGCCCATTCTTGTCATGGGGTCACTGTTGAAGGCCCTCCAAGTTGCTTTTCTACTGATTACAGATCCATGAGAAACATCAAGATCTTTTTGCAGTTTTTATTGACTGACTAGAATATGAACTGTTTATATGTCATTAAGTATATGGATAAATAATGTGGAATCCATCTGATTGTTGCATGGTGATAGTGCATGCTGATTCCCACCTTGTCGTGAAGTTTATGCATAATTATACCTGAAATACATAAATTTCGGACAGATACATTCATATATGGAAGGTCACTAGTTAAATGCATATTACTTAGAAAATACATACAAAACATCTCTCAGTAAGATGATCTTTGATCACACTACATTTTTTATTTTCTTCAGGGAGTCCACAATTATAGCAGTCTGTGTGCATTACATTCATACACTAACATTTAAAATTATGCACACACCATATGAAAACAGCTATTGGTTTTTTCCAACACTTTGCAAATGAAAATGCATTATCACAGTAATATAAAACATTAAAAATCAGATATAATGCATCAGAACAAATAACATATTTGATGATTTATTATCACTTTAGAGAATAGTAGGTAACTACATTCAATACTGATAGAAACAGCTGACTGGATCCATAACCATGCAAAATGTTTCTTTGGACAACAAAAATAACACCTATAAATGAAATTCCATAAGAAATAAGGCTGCATAAAGCTGGTTAATGCAAATAGAAAATTGTGGAGGAAATTAGAATTAAATGAAGTGGTTTGCAAAAGTAAAGTCAATTGGCTCAGCCATAAACTTAAAGGGCTAAAGAATAAAGAGAAAACTAAAGTAGGGTTTGTTTAAGACTTTCAAACCAACAACCTTTTAGACAGGTGGCCAATTAAACGGTGACCACAATTCCCCAGCAGCAGTCAGTATCTTAATCTCTACCAGCACAAGATGGTTAAGAAAGGTTTAACTGAGTGGCCAAATAAAAAATAAGAAGCCTAGATGAAGAAACGATGACTTCACTGGGCAGAACAATATGAACTACACCTTAGTGCAGTGTGTTTTAGTCAGATGAGAACACGTTTGAAACATTTGGTTCTGTGGGAAATTTGTATGCTAGAAGAAAACCCAGGAAAAGTATGAGAATTTGTCATGTGCCCTAGGATTAACCCCATGGTATAGTGTGTGAAAGAATATGGGGGGGGGGGGTTGCCAGTTATTTATCTGGTGGTTTTGATAAAGAGAATTATGGGATTTTCTCCCAAAGGAAGTAGTACACTTCTGCAATAAGATACTAATCTGAAAGGTTCGCTACCTTGCTACAAAAGACTCAAAAGGATTTGTTAAAACCGTAGTTTGTTCCCCCTCAATCTCCAGATTTGAACCTTATGAAATTTGTGAGTTGAACCAAATTGAAAAGTTAAATATTAAAATAAATCAAACTATTGTCAGTCAGCTGTGAAAAGTATTTACAAGAGGAAATTGATGTTTATTTACAAAGTACGAGTATATTCTATAAAGTACCGAACAGGATGCCCCCAAAATACGTTCTGCAGCTGTTCACATGAAGGTGCCTATTTTGGTGATGAAATAAAAATTTGAAATAATAACAAAGTCAAAATAAATGTTTTGCATGTTCTACTACATGGTTAATCCGATTTTCTTTTTCTGTAATAATGTATTCAATTTGCAATATCGTTCTAGGAGCAGATGATAACAGTGCTATGTGTGATGAGCTCTTATGTTTGAACAACAACGTGTATATTATTTTGACTGTTTTTCTAATAGCTGGATGCTAAAAAAATCCCTTGGTGAATAAAATTATTTTCTTGTTTTTGTTTATGTCATATGTTGCATGAAAGTACGCTTTGTGGCATCTGTAATGAATGCTGCAGTTCAGCAAACTCGTACTGTCTGGAATAAAAGGTTTTTCTCACATTACACAAAAATTAATCTGGCAGATTTTTTTAGAAGTTGTAAATTAGTTATTTTCATTTTTGATGATCTTTTTCTGTAAGTTTTTCTGGCTTTACTGTTTCTTTTGTTTACCAACTTTGGTGGTACCTCTTGAAAATATAATTATTCTATTGTAAAAACTATCATTATTTTTTAATATATAAACAAGTTTTACGGAACTATCCTTTTTTCTTCCACAGCCATTCAAAAAAACTTTGGTACTATCAATATGAACAGTGGGTTTGTATTTGGTGTTTTTAATTATTCTTCACAAAATCCTGACGAACTGAGTTTTAAAAATGGAGATAAGATCTTAATTCTTCGAAAGGGAGACGACTCTGAAACAGAATGGTGGTGGGCCAGATTGAAAGACCAAGAAGGTTATGTACCACAGAATCTTTTAGCAGTAAGTATGAGAAAGTTAAAATTAATCATAAATAATGTGCTCTTCACAAAACTTTTTTTAAAAAATTCCTAATCTATAATTCTGTCTTAGTTTATACATTATACTGCACTTTGTTTTGTCACATCTCTGTACATGAACTAGAGACTCGTAGGCTATTCCATTTACATAAGCATATCATTGCAAACCATCGAAACAGGTAAAAGCCAGAGGAAGCTTTAGTCTTTAAATAGCCATGCCACAAACAGCAGGAGACTTAAGAACTGAAGCAGGAGTGCATAGTTAGGAGACGGCAAGTTGGTAAAAACCCCAACAGTTAGTTCCAAATGTAGCAAAAAATGTGCAGATGTCTGCAAGAACCATTAGGCATTATTTTCACAAAAATGGATATGATGGAATTGAGATGAGCCATTCTTCATCCCATGCATTATCAACCATTGACTGCAATGCACAAACCTGATGCTATGATACTTTCCTGCTCTTTTAGAACATAATTTTATCCCCCCCCACCATAAGTCCAGGTTCTCAGTTCTCAGATTGTTTGTATGGCTGTGATGTCATCCAACATGGGAATTTTCATTGAACAATCTACAAGTTATGGTGTAATATAGTGGTGATCTGTCTATGATGGTGTGGAATGTAATTTGAGTCATTTGATGGTCAAAGGTGGTGATAAATTCCTTTGCAGACCATCAATATTTTCCAAAAGGAGGTTCTACCCATCATCTTTCCAAAAAGGACAATGCTTTTTATGGAGGATAAATGCTCCAGTTTGCATTGGCCATAAAATGCAAAGATGAGTTTCATAACTCTGCTCAGTAGCCTGGCCAAGAACCCAATTGAGCATGTGTGAGTTCCTTGACCAATTCTTGCAAAAGTGTCCCTGTAAACCCACTTACTAGTACTCCCTAGCATTATGTAGGGCTCTAGTTTCATGGGAATTTCAGTAAATTTAAAGTTTCATTGCTTGACATGAGAAGTCATTGTTTCCCTCTGGAGAAGGCAACAAATTACTCCATGTGAGTTATCAAATTTTAAAACAGTTTGTTTTTTAAAATGTTAAATAAACAGTGAAAATGTAATATTAATTCTAAGTTATTTTCATTGCTACAGTATATTCATATAGCATCTGTAATATTAGAAATATAAATTCTGTAACAAAGTTGATAATGTATTAGTGTAGTAAAATATCCTTTTTAGCAGTAAAAAATGTATATGCTGTTTAAAAGAAATTTGAAAGATTCTGAAACCAGGTTGGTAGATTGTTTAATACCTAAAAATTGGGGCCCTGCTAAATTAATGTATACAATGAGCATATAACAATTTTGTTTTTGTCTAATCTATAATAATTTCAAATTTATGCATTCTAGTTATGTAGAATCTAGCATCAGTCATGAACAATAGATTATAATTCTTTCTGTCACTCTTAATTATTACATTGTTGTTGTTTGTGAACAAAGAAAAAAATATGACAAAAACGATGTAGATGCAGGAATTTACACTTTTTTTTTTTTTTATAGAGGATTTTTTAAAAAGTTACTTGAGAAAAAATAATTACTCATCTTCCTCAATAATTTTTATAATTTATTTAAAACTAAACACTTAGACCTCATTTTCAGTCTTGTGTGGAACGAAAAGTAGCATATTAAATTTTAATCTGTCCCCAAAGCAAGGAAAACTTTGCTATTTATTCCTTGTTACCAAGATCTACCTCTTAAAGCCATGGCTATTTCTAAGGGTTCCCACCCTTGGTGATGTCATGTGAAACCTCTCATAGAACTGTTGTCGTGATATGTAGCCAAAGTAATTTACCAACATCTGTAGAAATAAGGGGTGTTTCAAAAAGAGACCTCTTTGGGATTTTAAAAATGTTTTAATTATAATCAGAAGAACCTTTAAATCAATTTAATATGCAGATTTATCTATTCAAGTTCTAAATGATTTAATTAGACTGCCAAATACAACTTTGTCCATTTCATTGCTTTGCAAAGACTTTCAGCACAAGGACCAATGTTTGAGCCACTCATGGAAAGAGGAGTTAATCAAAAATTACTTGAGGAGGCCCATATAGTTTAATTTTGATTGCTTGGATTCACAGAATTTGTGTTGGTTTGAAACAGTAGTTGAGTCACAAGTTTGAAAAGCTTGAAACTAACATTTTTGAAATGTTGCCAGATGGCCAAATGGGGTTGCCTGAAGGTCTAATGCAATTGCATATATTCCTGATTCTTTTCTTGGCCTGTTTCCAAAAATTATTTTTGTGATGGTGTGATGATTAATTTTGGACAACCAGAACGTTTTATTATTTTTTTCCCACTTTGATTGGAGAAATTGTTATACAAATCAGCTTTCCACCAGTTGAGCAAAGCTGGCATCAATCCCCACTGTTTCTGCAATAAACTTAAAGGAAATTGGGTTTTTCAGACCTTCAACATAGATTTGTCAGCTTTGCAATTGTTCTTTGACATTCTTCACCAGTACGCCACATATCTGATGTGCCAAGCCAAAAGAACCACGTGTAAACTTATCCTTAATTTCAAGTGAAACCATTTCAATTTTATCAGTGACGAAACATGGAATTAGCTTACAAAATTCAGACTTTCCCATTTAAGCATTTTCCACT
This sequence comes from Nautilus pompilius, assembly GCA_018389105.1. Lineage (NCBI taxonomy): Eukaryota > Metazoa > Mollusca > Cephalopoda > Nautilida > Nautilidae > Nautilus > Nautilus pompilius. Next base: position 1,241,727 of record JACATO010001899.1, read on the forward strand.
TAAATCCCACAGAAAGACAGAACCCCTCCCTCAAAAAACTGAACAAAATGGTCATAGCTGCCTTTAATGGCCAATAAAAATCATTGGATCTTTATGACTAAAGTGTATTAATCAATTTTTATTTTTCTTTTACATTACAGTTGCACCCAAGAATCTCATGAAATCTACAGAATGGCTGTGTTACCATTGATTTGTACTTCTGGGTGCTCTTCTTGTGACCAGTTTGTTATAAATGTTTTTTCAAAATTTTTTGATAATGGGACAATATGACTGGTGCAATAAGATTACCAAACAGTCAGTTGCATAGTTAGTATATCATATGTTTGTCTCTCTTCATGGCATGAGCATCTTCACCAAAGTCATTTTCACACAACTCTACTGGACAATTACTGTAGCTAATTAAAAAAAAAAAAAAGCAGCGGGAAATATCAGGCCCTGAAATTGATGGCTAATGACGACTACCTCTTTTTGTATGAGACTGAAAAATCTTTATATGGACCATAACATATCTGAAACTAAAACAAGTTAAATTAAGAAAAGTTATTTATAATATCACAGCGAAAACCTATTCTCTTCGTTTCTTTTTCCGAAAATCTTTTATACAATGCATATCAAGCTAATATTCTTAAGTGTAGAGAATTCCTTACAAATTTCAACTAAGCATGGTGAGAATAAATACTAAAGGTGTTCAAATGTAACTCAGCTGAAATAGCATCATGATAATGGCATATGGCCAGGTTTCATTTGAACATCCCTAGATGTTTTTTTTAAATGATAATGTTCGTGAAAGCACTAAGGCAAAAAACATCAACAAAGATGTAGAAGGATAGTAGTTTTAATTCTTATTATTAAAATGATTGTTTGTATGAGAATGGGTGAAAACTGTGGTTACCCTTTCTTATATATGTAGGATTTGACTTTTTCCTTTTATTGTCTACCTGACTTACAGGGAGATAAGAGTTATTGCATTAAAAATATAAGTTTTAAGGGGAAAAGGAAAAAAAAAGATACTTGTTTAGATATATCTGCTAACTTTTTGGCTATTAAGTGCAAGATAGATAATAATTTGGCCATTACAGCCACTTTTTCCTTCAATGGTGTAGAATAACATTACTCTGGCTAACAGTGGCGGATAAGATGATTTTGGACTTGAGTTATACATTGGTAAACTGTTAACAAATTCAACCAGAATACCGTCTGTTCTTTAGCATGTAACTCTTTCAACTGTCCATGCTGGAGTCATACAGCTTAGTACAAGTTTCTAGTTTCAAATTTTTATTAGAAATACTGAGAATGGGGCAGAAATAAGTATTTCTACCAATAGTCTGAGAGAGAGAGAGTATTTTTTACAAGGGGGATAGCAGCCATTGTAGCCCTGACGAGACTGAAAAAGTAAACCTATTTCGCAAACCCAGAGTTGATAAAGAAACATTTCAAAATACAAATTTTAAAATAAAATAAAATCATTAAAGGCTTGTTAATTGTGTACTGATTAAAAAAAAAAAAAAAACAACTAGCTTTAGTCACAAATTATATTTTTGCTAGCTAAGAAACATGAAAATATTTTTGATAAACAGAATTTTCTGATTTTGTTTCAATAGCCTCAGCTAAAAGAGTGGATACCCTTTTTTTTCAATTTTTAACATTTTAAAATTTAATTTACATCATAAACTAAAAATTGTCTCTCACTTAGAATGCTTTGTTTTTCTATTTCAAATTATTTCACTCATGTGATACCATGGATATATTTTTTACGGTTTGTGTAAATAGATGCAAGAATGAACTACATATGTAAAATGTTGATGTATGTTCTGTTTCTACTCAAGAGATTTATATGGTAACCTGAGATGTTGATGCAAGGGGAGAGAGAGAGAATGACAAAAAAAGGCATGTGGTTAAGTTTCTTCCTAATAAATTAATTCATCAGTTGAGATTGGTAACATGACCACATAACAGTTAAACATGAGATGAAATGTTTTAGGTACAGACTGATGTTTTGTCAGTTAGCATCTTTAATTTATTCCAAGGTTTAAAAACAAATTGTAATAGCTTATTTATATTTTTTTTTTCAAACATATATGGCAGAATTTGCCTGTCAAGAGCACTGGTATTCGTGTAGACTCTTGAGGAGAGTAAAAAACAGATTGCCATCTCATTTATATCTCCAAATATTTGAAATCATTTCATACATGCATTTAAGTGATTGTAATTAGCGATTTTATCATTGAAACTTAAATTATAAATAGTAATATTTGTTAACTTATCTTGAACAGTTTTACTAATGAAAAAAATTAGTTTTATATTTTAATATCTTCTTCCCGAGTTATATAGCAAGCTTCTTGATTTTTTTATTTTACTCAAAGTACGCAACTGTTATAATTTTGGTAACTTTTAAATTTGAGCTCAATAATTTTTTTGGTTTTTTTATTGGAAGTATTGTTCTAGGTTGGTAAGAGCCATCCTCCTGTTATTTTTGTTAATGTCCCACCTTTTTGATGAAAACAAAAATTCTAAATGAGAAGGGAACTGGATGAGAGCCCAAAATCGAACACTGCCCACTTTCCTTTTTAAGCCTGTGCTTTTCTTTCCCTCCCTCCCAGTGAAATCACCAAGAAACAGTATTTTTTTTTTAACCAAAGATTAAAATTTATTTATTTAAATAAAATATATGCCCACTAATTATACTTTTGCACATGAAATTCCTCATTTTATTATGGTGTATCCAGTTCAATGTCTGCTGTCACTAACAGGATAGAAGTAAAACTCCATATTATCCTGTATGTTCAGCATCTACCCCTATGCTAGTTGCTCTCTGGTTACTTTTCCTTTCGCCATTCAAATTTGGGGCTGTGAACACTGCTCCGTGTGGGGGCATTATATATTTTTTATGAAGACTGAATGGGGGCTGATGAAAGCACCATATTGTTGTATCAAATAAAGATAGCTTAATCAAACCAGTGTTTTCTTCCTTAAAGCAGCATGTACTTCTGTTACTAAGATTGGTGTTTGCATATACATAAATTGAGTCTGCTGGAGTCACAAGCAGCAGGAATATGCTACCGTCAGATGAAGATCTAGTTTTGAACTTCATTTAGTAGTTATGCTTCAACAAAATATTTAGTGATCAAATTATACTGTCTTCTATGGATCAATGTACCCTGAACACGAAAATAGTCCTATTTGAATTTCAGTAACTCCATGCTCACCAAAGGATTTGATAACTGGATCTAAAGGACTTTTACTGACTTGGTAGTCTGTAATGAGCATGCCCAGTTTAAACACCTCTGTATACTGTTCCTAAAAGTGAATAATATGCCTTGCATTGATTAGCTAATTTCCACTACACTAACACCCTACAGACTATTAAAGCTAGATGGATCATTTACAGAAAGTCCTTAGGAGGAAATGCTAGTTGTAGTAAATTTAAAAACTGGTATCTCAGAATTATGGTCTAAGGGAGATAAACATGAATGAAGAAAAGCAGCTGTTCCTATTATAATTATTCACACTTTCAACGTACTTTGTTGGGTCTTCCCCTTTTTTATTCCCTCGTTCGTTTGGAAGTTTTATACAACTTCACTAAAATGCTAACCAATGTCTAACGACAAAAGCGGAGTAAATGTCTGAATCTAGATTTTATTTACAATAAATAGAATTTTTTTTTTAACGTTTCTCTTGAGCAGTAGTAAAAAAGAGAGAACAATTACATAAATAAATATATGTAACTGGGTGGTCATTTGTCCTCGCCAATTATTAAGAGAGGGAAAAGCCAACTACTTTATCTTTAATGACTGACAAAATAAACATCTTTGCGGTACTCTGACATAAGCAGCGTAGTTGCGTGACACAGTCGTTACAGATCACTGGACAAAAAACTCGGTTATGAAAGTACTGATGATGGTAACACCCAAAATGTTCCTTCAAGTCTGGTAATCCAGTTGCAGAAGTTACTAAGAATTTTTTTTTTTTAATAAAAGATCTTTATCACATCCCCTTTGCCAAAGCACTATACAGGGTTTTTTTCAAAAAAAATCAAATCAACTTATCAGTTTCTATAAACATTTCCTACCTGATACAATTTACATATTTTTAAAAAATTGAACTATTTTAGTATTAGATTTTTTTTTTTTTATATTGGTCCATGTTGATAAAGTTCTCAGTTTTATTTAAGCACTCATGATCTTAATTTAGAACACCTGAAATTAAAGCAGTACACATATAGATATATATATTAGTACAGCAGTATGTACACAAACAAGTTCATCACAGCAAAGATGGAGATGGTGAACTAAATCGTGTTAAATAAAACGAGTGCATGCGAAATGATGAATATTACACTGGCTGAGATGAAAGTGAACCTAGCCTGTGGGTGGACTCTTCAAACAACAAGCAAGTGACCAAGCTCTGCATTTTTTTTTTTCTTTTACTGATGTACCAAGATGGTTATTATTAATAAAAGTCAGGCACAAATATGAAAGTGTGCACTCTACAGCAGTGGGTATCAAACTGGAGGCTGCACAAAGAATCTCAGTAACATTCAAGAATTCTTGGCACCTGTATGTAATGGAATTTTTAAGAGACCAGAAAAAGAGGATCAGGAAGTGTCTCAGGTGTATTCTAAATCATTTACTTGACCACAGAATTACAGTATCTCTGCTGCTAGCTGGTTCTTCTAAAGCAAATCAAGTGTTGTAGCTTTCAGTCTATTGGTTGACACTAGACCAATCAACAGACATCATCTAAGATGATTCACCCTCTTGTTCAGTCGCACCTGTAGTTCTACCAACCCATCATTTGCATTGGAAAATAATAGTAAGTTTCCTAGTTCTTTTATCTTCATCTCATGTTTGCTTTAGATGAATTTATGCATTTTTATAAGTTAAAAAAATAATTTAAAGGTCTTATATTCATTCAAATAAATTTGAAATGTACTTCAATATAAAATTATAGCTAAATTACACTAAATGTCAAAAAGACAATTTAATTATTTTCAAATAATAAAATTAATTATATATCTAATATAAAAAAGTAAAAGCAATCAAGAAATGAAGAATTCCTACTTTTCCAGAAGTCTTAACAACATTCATGCAAAAAAATAGAATTTAGATGCATACATAAAACTGGAGGAAAGGAAAGATCTTGAAGTGACATTTCAATGAAGCTCCTAAAGAAAAACCAAACTACTGCAACATCTAATGAGTAGGCATCCAGAGTTCTTTGGAAAGAGTGAAGCATTCATTCTTCTGTCAGAAAGAAAACCCCAATGAAGAGAATGTAGTTGGATGCAACAGCATCCTATGTTGCGTCGGCCTAAAAACCCCACACTTGTCAAGGAAGTGATTCTGCCACGTCAAAGACATTGTTAGACTGCTTCTGGGATCAGAACATTGAAAGAACTGAACATGTTCTCATTGTCAAAAGACAGAATCAAGCAACAAATTACTGAAGTGTCAACATTTGGGAGCAAGCGGTGTCCAAAATCAAAGCTGCACCATTTGTCCAACAGTGTTCTCAGCTCTGTGTTTGTCCATTATGGATGTTAAAAGGAAATGGAAGAAGTTTTTCTGTTTTGTAAAACCCTGGAAACAACCACGAAAGATCAAGATGTTTATACCTTGGTGCATTCTTTCTTTCAGGGACACAGGCTAGAGCAGAAGTAGTTGTGAGAAGTATGCACAGTTTGAGCACTGGCCATGCTTAGTTCACAGTCAGGCTTTCAAAAGCTTGTGCAGGTCTCACTGCATACTTCGTTGTCAGGCTCCGGCATCAAAAACTCTATCTCCAAAGTTGAAGGGAGTGTTGGACACTGTGGTGCATAATGTGAATTTCAAGTTGAGTGCTTTTAACTTCCAACTCTTCCAACAGCTCTGCCAGGTTATGGGCTCCACACATGAGAAACTCCCCAATTCAGAAGTTTGCTGGTTGTCAGAGGGGAAAGTCCTGAAGAGAGTTTTTGAACTGCACAATGAAATGGTGCAGTTCTTTTCTTGAAAATCTCAGAATTTGTAGTAGTAGTTAACTGAGTTTGAATTCACATATGGAATAGCATACTTGGTTGACATTTATCTTTTGAACCAAGTTAACCTGTTTCTGCAAGGAAGAAATGCTTCCATTCTCAGTAACACTCGGAAGATCAAGGTTTTCCAAACGAGGCTTCAATTTGCAATGTTCTACCTGATTAATGAGGTTTTGGAAGATGAATAAAATTCAACTAATGCTGTCAAAGAAGAACTGTCTTCACATCTTTCTGGTCTTTACGAAGAAATCCAAAACTACTTCATGGAGCAGGTAGATAGGGTGGTTATCCTTGTCTAGAAGCCCGCCATGCTTAATGTGAATGATGTCTCTAAAGCCATCCAAGAATAATTCATATATGATGCAACAGGGAGCACCACTTTCTGCCTCCTGGACTCACTCCTCCCTTTGTACCCCAAACTCACTGTAAAAGCACTATATCCTTTCCTCATGACTTATCTCCCTTCTCAATAATGATAGAGGATTTAAAAAAAACAACTAGCTGGTTCCAGTGGATGACTCAAGATATGCTTTGAGTAACACAGAACCAAGAATCAGTTTTGATTCAAAAGAAGAAATAAGTCCATCCCTCTCATTGAAGAATCATAGTTTTTTTTGTGTGTTGAAGTTACAAAGCATAAATTTTAAAAAATAACTTGCTTTGTCTTTTATTTCACCACCTATCAAAATGCATTGTTTAAATGTGAGAGGAGCCGGGGTGAAGGGAAGGCAGGAGCTGTGGAAACCTTCAACTTTCTTCAGAGCTGCTTCCGCCAGTGATAGAAGTTTGAGACCCACTACTCTGCTATGTGATTTCTAGGTACTGGATGGGAGCTCATTAATTCCATAATTTCAAACAAAAAAATTACCAAAATATTTACCGTTTGCCTTGATAATTCTGTATAGCAATTTTATTAACGTTTATGGTAAATAAATAACAATGGTTGTTCAGATTGGCTGAAAATATCTAATTATTCAGATAAAACTTAACAGAGCTAATAACTACTGATCCCTGAAAACATACACACAAAAGCTTCAAAGAATATGAACTAGCACTGTACTGATATATGTGAATAAATGTAGTAGTATATAGATTCTACTACAATTCTATAATTTAGCCAACATTATCATCATAATCAAAAGACTTTCAAATTTACTGTTAGAAGTAATCACCTGTCAATGATAACAATGCCCAGAAATGTGCAGAAGCAACATTTGTTTTCACCACCTTAGTTAAAGGTTTTCTTTTGTTGTTAACCAACAAGCTAGAAAAAGAACTATAGAGAACTAGCATGTGACTTTCTGCAAATAACACACATGGAACTGGCTTTACTTCATTACAAAACATGGTGACTCAGGCAACACAGACTTGTGCTAATGTTCACTGACAATAACAAACCTGTGTCAGTTATTCCAGGGACGACAACATTAACAGCTGCTTGAGCACTTTTGTTTGACTTGTTTCCCGGATTTCTCCAGCTAAGAACATTTCATCTACGACACTGTACACCTAAAATCAAAAAAACATCAAAATGAAAGAGATGGAATCATGTTAAAAATGTCCTATACACATGTGCCTAGATAAATGATCACATTTTTGTAGTGTTATGGTTGATGCTTACTGTAATTCTTGAGTATGTGCACTCCTATCATACAATGTCTAGAACAACAAAATCAAATTTTCCTCTCACATTTACCAAGCTCAACTTTTCAAAAATATTATTTTTCTCAGGGGAAGCACCTTTCTTAAGACTTCACTACAATGAATTTGGCATCATTTGGTAATGAATAATGATTTACTTCTGCAAGCATTCATATCAGTCTAGAAGTATGAACAAGGTGAGATAAGTTTGTTAATACACTAGCCAGCTTAGCACAAGAGTCAAATGTTTGGATAAGAAATAATGAATTTATTAAAGAAAAAAAATTGAAGGAACCTGTAGAAACTGATTATTTTTGTATTCATACAAGCACACACAGAGAGACATATGTTTACACTTGTTTTTCCACCTCAAGTCCCATTCAATAAAGTATAATGAAATGCAAAGTTTGTATTAGTTTTTAAGTAACCAATGAGAGACAACAATTATTAAACAAATCAATGTCTCTGATACCTTATGTATATTAGATACGACTTAGAATTATACTTTAGTTAAAAAGAACATTCATTGCCTACTCTCTGGGTCTTCTAGTCAAACATTGCAAGTTATTACAGATTTTCTGTAAAATGTAAACTGAAATATTTATTGAATTAATGATGAGACAGAATACAAAGCCCTCAAGATGCAATAGTAAAACAAAACATGTTTGAAATATTAAATGATAAAATTAAATATTAGTACACTGCAAAATAGAACAGCCAGTTCACCTTATAGAAGTTGAAAACCAAGTCCAGTTCACACACGTTATGGAAATACTCGTTCAGTACCTCAACAAAGTTGTGAATAGCTTCCAAGCATGCCAAGTTGTTGTCGCTTACATCCACACATATGCAAAAGTACAAGCCAGCATAACGTCGATACACAATCTTGAAGTTTCGAAACTGAAAGATAATGTATATTTATAATGTAACAATGAACTTGACTATGTGAGTGCACAAGCCTTTGTAGTTTAAAACTTCATAGAAAAATGACAAAAAATTGAAAAAGATAAGGAAATTTGAAGTCTAACATGCAAACACATGATTTCTGAAAGGACCTTGTAAATCATGACAATGAGTGACTTCATTAGGAAAGTGGTCATGGGTACAATTTCAAGCTATATATGCATGATTTGAAGACAGAATTTTTGTTGTTATTTCTAAGGTGATGTAAAAATTTTGGACATGGCTATAGCATATAACACAGAAAGTCTCAATAACTTAATAGTTTAAATAATACCTTCCTGTAGCAATTTGGCTACTCTATAAATGAATAAATCTCTCTATAATATACATATTTAAAGTGTGGTTATATATATACATATTTGGTAGATATAGTATGCACTATCACCATTCTAAAAAGAGCTGAATCCCACACTAGTTCTATTTACTTGAGGTCATGTTCTTGGGTTGTTCAGAGTCAATGACAGACTGCCAAAGACCTTGGCATTTCTTCATAGCCTTCAACAGTACCATACAACAATAAGAATATGCTGTTACTCACCATATCTGCATGACATCAAGATTCTCCTGATTAGTATTGCCCATGCAAAATAAATCTAATGACTTGGAGCTACAGAGAGTGTTTGTTTAGCATATAAGAAAGTACCTCTGTCCAATAGGAAAAAAAACACTTTGAGAGGTCTGGTCAGAGAATGTATCTGACAAAACCTAGTAATTGTGGTGTGAACTCTTCTCTAACAAGTCCATGCTTCGGTATTCAATATCTGGAGACCATAACAGGGTTTTAAAAAGATCTAACAAAGACCTTCAACTCCAATGGCTTCAACCCATGGTCAAGTTTGGAGGCAGGAGTGTCATGGTATGGATTGCAAGCTGGCATTACAGAAAGATAATTGGTGTTAGTCAAAAGGTATCTCAATTCTGGAAGGTACATTGGCATTTTAAAGGTACATCTACCATTGAATCAACAAAGCATAATGGTAGTTGATGCAATAATCTTCAGGATGATGGTGCTACATGTCAAAACCTCTTGGGTGACCAGAATCTGAAAAAGGAATCAAGGCATTCATGGTCTTCCCTGTGTAGCTCAAAGCTGTGATATAAAAAAGAATCAATTTGTCCATATCCTGTTAACATGAGAAATTAAAGGAAGCTCTCTCATGAATTTCGGGAAACCTGAACCAGACCATGATACAAAATCTTAATGATTCAATGCCAAACACGGTAAAAATTCTTCAAACTGCAAAAGGTAGCTCAACCATGCAATAACCAATTTTACTCTAATGCTCATCTTCATTTGCTATTTTCTGCAACCATCTAACATGTTGTAATAATAAAAGGTAATCAAATTAGATGGCAAGGCACTGTAAAACATATGTAAAAAAATATAAATGATTCTTTATTTTCTGCCCTTTTTGCACAAAGTAAAATCAACAGTTTGTTTTAATCCAACCATTTAAAAATTAGAATTTTTTCATACCAAGTAACCACATACAATAATCTATGTAGTTCTGGTCTAGACATGATTTGCACAGCCTACAGAATTACAACTAAAGTATACACTAAATATTCTTTATAATAAATTAATTAAAGCCAATACAAATTAAAACTTTTATTCTCCACATTAAAATGGACAACTAATCTTATTAACTGATGTACTCAATTCATTTAAAACTTCTGGAGACAAAAATCATACAAATAAAAACATGAATGATCATTACAATTTTTTTTTTATTTCTGATCTGAAAATAATAAACCTAAGTTCAGATCAGGTTTAACTGAAGTTTTAACAGCCTGGTCTCCATAAAATTTCGATATTTCTTATCACTGCTTAGAAGTGTGTGTATACAAACTTTCACAAAACATTACAATAAAGATAGATTTTGCTGGCAATGACAAGACTGCTCGACTTGCTCATTCAAGTTATCTCCCCTACTCCCCTTCCACCACACAGTACCTGTGAATTCTCTACACTCACTTATTATACAAACCAGTCTAACCTGTGCTTTTTTTTTTTGTTTTTACCTCTACAAAATTGGTGTGTTTGGCGTCTCTGACAGTTACAACAGCGTGGACCTCTTCGATCAACTTTTGCTTCTCATCATCATCGAAGTGCATGTACCACTTGGCCAGGCGAGTCTTACCCGCCCTGTTCTGTATTAAGATGAATCGGATCTGGAAAATTTGGTGAAAAGCACCAAAAGAAGAAAAACAAAACCCAGATGCAGTACAAAAATAAGCATTGAACAGTTTAATGAATGGCCATTCACGAGTGCGCGAACGAGTAATTCTTTGGAATGACAACAATCACCATGTGATTATCAACAGGTAAATCAGCATAACCATTTTACCAGTACCCGGTTCACCATTAACCGTTCTAATTAAATAGCTATAAGAATAATAATTGTTCACAATTAACTTTCTTTTAGAGGAGGAGGAGGTGGGGCGTTAGCTTGGTTCTCGGCTCCTTCAAACGGTGATCCGTTTGTGAGACTGGGGGGGGGGTCCCCCGAGCCTCCAGGACATCGGTCCGGCTGAGGGCGGGGTTGGGGTTGGGGAAGAAAGACAACGAAGCGAGTTACTAAACAGGGTTCTTCCGTCAAACACGGGCGGCACTTCGCCCTGGTGCACCGAATGAAGCACAACCCCCCTCCCCCCACACTTTACAGATCGCTAACAACAGCAGCAGTAATAATAATAATAACAACAACAGTGGTAACCGCCTCGCGGACCGTTTCTTACCATACTTCAGCCGGACACCACCCACTTCTCGCTTGGCACATGCGCAGTTCGCCGCGCTTCCGCTTCCGGTGTCCATGTGCCCGACTCGCTAGGCCCGGCAGAGTCATGAGCATCGTGGAAGACATTCGGTCCCGGATCACCTTAAACGAATACGGACTGGAAAGCGTGAGTATCAGATTATGTCTCCCCCCACCTCCTTTTTTTAAAACCTTTCCACGATATCGGGACGGGAGGGGAGGGGACCGACCGACTGATAATTAGAAATAGAAACGGGCGGGCGGTCGGTCAGCCCCTGCACTCACAAACGGGAATAAATTAAATGTCTACATAGAAGAATGCAAGCAGAACGAGAACCCTGGCATTGGGGGCCACCCCCTCCCTCCCTCCCCTTTTTTTAGTCGCAAGAAAATGTCCCACGTTGTGTGATGTACGGTAGGATTGTACCTGTGAGGTAGTCAGGCTGTGGCAGTGATAGCCCGAGCCGCGCAAGATAATCATACGGCTTCATTTAAGTTTAGTGTAATAGCCCAGCCCGTGTGGAGAGTGGCTATCATACATGTTAACCTCTCCCGGGGGGGGGCTCAGCAGGCGGTTTTGAGACATCTTTTAAAATAAGTTATTAGCTTCTCTCTCTCTCTCTCGGTGAGGTGTTGGATTCTAACGTTATCGTTGCAAGGGAAGTAACTCTAATTACTGCGAATTTTTAATATGTGCCTTTAAGTGAGAGAAATTATGTGTGTGTATATATATGTGTGGTATAATCTAATACATTGTCAGAGTTAAACAAATAGATTAAAATTTTTAAAAAATCAAGGGCATTCCTGTATGTTCAGGTTTTGATGGCAGGTATGAACTAGCTTTTATTTTATAAGGCAGAATGAACTGCAGTATTGTTCCACCCTGTCTTTTCAAATACATTTTTTTTTTTTTTTCAGATTAATAGATAATCAAAGACATTATTCTGGATTGAATTTATAGGGGGGTGGGAAAACGGTAAATTATAATCATTCGATCACTGCTTACACACCTTTATAAAAGTATGACCTATATACATTTTAGCACAATTCTTTTTCAGGGGGTCACTATCTCATTGGGGACAATTTGTCTCCCAGATGCCCTCCCCTATCTCAGAATTGATGCCCCTGTACATAACTAGGTGGAGGCCAAGACGTAAAAAGCTTTACCGGTGTGAAAATGCAATTCAGAATTCAACATTTTTGAGACTTAAGTTTATCAGAAAGAAAGGAAAAGAAACTTGTAGTGTAAATCAAAATCTCCAGAAGTTTAATGCTAACTTATCAATACAAGTATATCCAAATTTTAATTTTTACCACTTTCTGGATTGAGGTGGTTTCTTGTTGGCTCGTATGTGTGTCTGCTGGTTCTGAAAACCCATTCACTGTTGGTGGAAGACGGGGGTTCTTGTAAATGCTCTTGTATCACCTTTTTGAGATGGAATGTATTTCCCTTTCACCATTATAAAGGATCTTTACTCCTGGGTAGTAGGGGCAAGCTAAGATATTCCTCAGCTTCTTTGCATATTCTTCTTTTGTTTTAGTTCTTGTGTTTGGCTTTTTGGTAGAATAATTGGCATTTTGTATTTTTCCTGTTTTCATAGCAGACCAAATGTCTGGAATCTCTCACTGTTGATTTTGGCGGCTGAAGTTTGTGGCGTGTCTAGATCATCGAGACCTGTTTCAGAGTTTGTGATTAAATTTCTCCTGGGGCTTTGCCTAATCTATTTGTTTGTTGTTTTTTTTTTCATTTTTTCAATTTCTATAAACCAATGCCTTATTCTATCCATATTTCTATCTTTACTTTGGAACTTAAGTTTGAGGTGACAGTTAAAGTGTTTGTAAATATGGGATTTCATTATTTGCCAAATACTTATGTAAATGCCTTTGCAGGGTTGCTTCTAGCCAAACCACAGCTGTCAAGGTTCCTCTGAAAGTAGTATTAGAAATGGCTTTGCTTTGGAAAAGTTCTGTAGTTAAAATTGACAGAATTATAACCAAAGTTGTTGCATTCTTCTGACTAGCAACTTTTGTGATACCTTTAACGGACAAACCAGATAGGCTTCATTGATACAAAGTTAGATTTGAAATATCAAAGTCGACTGCATAAGCCACAATTGAGCATTTTTAATATTTAACATAAATTGATCTAACTGTTGGATACATCTTGTATAAGCCTGTGTTCGGGTAACTCTCCTGTTCCTGAAGATTACTTTGCTCACAGCATAATTGCAGAAATAGCCAACTGTCTATGATTAATACAAAAGAGATTCTTTACTGCTTGTTGGCTAAATATGGTATCATTAATGTATAGGTGAGTATGTTTAAGCAAGATAGTGATGGTAATTCAGTTTTGATAAGTCAGTAATCATGTAAGCAGCATTGTTCTTTAAAGACCAAACAGACATTATCCAGTGGTACTTTTGCTTTCTTTGCCAAAATTTGATCACTTATGTGGTTGGTTGTATATGGTTCTGGATATGGGACCACATTTAGGATGGCTCCATGCCTTTCAAGATCAGGTGTTCAAATGTCTATTGTTAATACGTCTTCCCTTGCCAACCATGGTTTTGAGTATCCGTGCAAAATTGATTCAGTACCAATTTACCAAGCACAGTAGTCAGTTTCATAAATCCATGGTTTACACACACCATGTTCAAGCTTCTGCCACTACGCTACAATGTGCATATCTGTATGTGCCTTTGTTTTGTTTTGTTTTTTCTTCTTTTATGAAAACAATAGATTGGCAGAATGTTGCGGTATATGAACAAGCAATAATTCAGGTTGCTTTTACTCTTTAATTTTTATTAGCAAATAAATTTTTATTTTTAAAATTCTAGGCAACTGAATAAAATTCTGATAGCTTCATGTGCACATCTGTCCCAGAAACGAGGGCAATCTCTTCAGACATATTTATTTTCCTGCTTGTGATGATACTCAGTGTACAGAAATCATTTTCTGGCTTCACAGGAGTAGAATTCTATTATGAATTTTACTAGTCAGTTGGTTAATTGGCTATTTTGATAATTGGCACAGTGATAATGGTAATCTATTTATTTTTTTGTTACAAGAAATGTAGTGGTGTATTGTGGTTGAAGTGTCTGGCTCTAAATGCATAACACTCAACAAGGATCAAAATGTCTCTGTAGATTTATAGCATTGATTTCTAGAGTTTCAACTTTTTGTGCTACACATTTAAACTGAAATTTGCATTTGATTGGCTCATTGATTTTTACAGCCCCACAGCTCAGACTTCCCTGGTGCATATGAAGGATATGATGATTCTTGGAATCAGAAGAAATTTGAGGAGGTAATAATTTGTTACAGCTCTTGACAATTATCAAGCCTTTTAAATTTACATTGCCTAAGATATATAAATCTTTTTTTTTTTTTAATAAAGATCAAATAAATAAATAAATAAATTTGCCAGTTTCACGTAAGTTGTCGTTAATCATAAAATTCTCCTCTGACGCATATAAATATACTATATAGTAAATATCAAACAAGTTCTGGAAATATGAACTTCTACACAAAAAAATATCCCAATATGGAAGGTTTCGCAGTATTCAAAAAATCTGTAGTAATTCAAGAATTTTTGGAAAGAACGCAGATATTCTAAAAATTTACTGTTTTGTTGACAGGAGATAAGGACATTTTGATTGAAAGATGAAGCTTTTTTTGTCCTTTTTTCTGCAGAGAACTGAAAATGTCCAGATGCTGCTGCTAAGTGCTGCCATATATTTAGACTTGGGCAATCAGAGAGACTTCAAAAACAAAAACGTGCACGCACACACACACACACTCTCTCTCTCTACTGAATTTTGGTCAACAGATCTGGAAAAAAACAAGCAAAATTTATAGGTAACGGAACTAGTTTACTGAAAATTTAAGTCATCTGATCTGATGCGACTTGCAGTGTATACATGTGTCTCATGATGTAAAAGCAATGCAGCCATGGCTATAGAGAGCACCATTGGCTGATGTAGGTCATATGACCACCAGGAGTAGATCATATTATGATTCAATACTTTATATTAAAAATTCACTTTATTTTGAAGATAAACATAAGCAATATATATTTATATATATACATATGCTGGTTAGATATAGGGTTTATTATTGAGTTATGTAATAGTGGGATGAATATATTTTTTTCAAATTTATTAAGGCATCATATCATGTTTAATATTTAAAACATTTTGTTTTCAATAATCCCAAATTTGAAATTCTAATTTATTTATTATTTATCTGCTCGGTGAAATCTTCCCTTAAAATTCCAAAATCCTTTATGGAAATGTACATAATCTTATAAAATTTCAGCTTCGATTAACCAAAAACATTCATTAATCAAAAGGGGTGCACACCAATTATTTTAGTTAAGAGAGGGTTTACAGTAGATATGTAAGTCAGGTTGTGAAACTAGTGATTTCATGAATTTCCTGAAATCTCTGAATTGAAATGCTAGGTATTTCATGAAATTACTATATATATATTGTTTTATTCATAAAACCATCACGATAATATTTTATTCATAAGACCAAACTGTGTTCACTTATTAGTGCAGGTGATAAATTCTTGAAGTCTCTGAGTGAAGCCAATGATTTCTCAAGTTTACTGAATATTTCAGGAATTTCATGAAATCACTAGTTTCACAACCTGACTGTAACATATATACACAATCAAGAAGAGAAGCAAGAACTGTTTATTCATTTCTTGGTTTTGTTTTTTTTTTTTTACTATATTTTAAGACAAACTTTTACTTATTTCCTTTTTCAGTTTTCATACTTATTAAATTTCTGTTCTTTATCATGCGAGACACCATCTTGATTTTAAGGCAACCAATCAATAAATAAGACATCTATTAATAATACGATATTCCGGTAAGTCCCAACAAAGCTGGAAAAGAGTATGACAACTTACTGTCATTCATATTTATGGATGTACATGAAGGTTGTCAATATACATAAATATGAGATAAAGTAGAGTGATGCATGATAAGTAAAACAAAAACACTTTATTAGTAATTTTATTATTTTAAATACATGCTGTTTTATTAGGTAGATGGTTTCTTTTGTTTATATGAGTGTTTGAAATAAAGGCATTATTTACACCACTGCTCTCTAGGTGTGACAGAGCAGTAAATGCCAAGCAACAAATGGCACAAAGAAAACTATACAATGGCTAGACAGGTTTAAAAACGACCAAACATCAGTAGTGGATGAAGATTGGCCAGGTGAGACAGCTTTTCATGATAGTTGCCGATTGAATTTTGATGAACTTGTTAATTCATCTGACATAACTGTAGGCATGCCATTGATCAAGAACTTTCAGCAGGTTTGCTCTTGTTGGGTCCCAAAGCAAAGTGATAGACATCCATCAACAAAATTGTGTGGGCATGTGTCTCCAGCTTTTGCAACATTACCGGGATGAAAGTGACTACTTTCCTGTATTGTCACTAGTGATGAAACATGGATACTTGATTTCGATCTGGAAAGCAAGAGACAGACCATGCAGTAGCAACATCTATTGTCACCAACCAAAAAAACTTTGCCAGTGTTTACATGGGCCAACAGGCGGTGAAATTATGGCTAGACAGCAACCAGAAAGCTGCTGCCAGGAGGGTATCAAGAAAATTGTAAGTCGTTGGATTACTTGTGTGCAAAACAAGAGGACTACATAGACAAGTGACACAGTTCAGTAAGCGATAATAGATCGCTCACTCGTTTTAGTTATGAATTGCTTTTGCTTTCTGAAACAGTTGTATTCCTCAGTTTTTTGTGTGACAAGCTATAATTTTAATAAAATTTTGTTGTATTTTACTTTTTAATGACAAATACCATCTTATTAGATTAGGGTTCTTTTTATTTGCTTTGTTTTAACAGCAGGTTATGAGTGGTCTTAAAGAAAATTCCTCCTAGAGTTTATCAAATCAGTAACATTTATATGCTTTTAGAATTTTCGGGTTGACATTGTTCACTTGTGTGATGATGAGCTTGAATTCGACATGGTTGGAGTAGATGCATCAATCTCAAATGCATTCCGGAGAATCTTGTTGGCTGAGGTATTTCAAAGTTTTTCAGCTTTTGTGTGTACATTTTAAAGGTATTTTTATTTTTTATGTAGTGGACATTTTTCAAGTATTTATTTTTTTATATTTAGCATGTGTATCCATCTACTTTAACATTGCAGCAGCTTGTTATTTTAAAATTATGCTGGTGACTATACACCTTTACTGTATATGTTAACAATGTTCTACCTGAGTTCACCATAATTTGATGTCATTAAATATATACCTAGGGTACGCCATTTCTGGCCAAATGGCGTTATTGTGCTGATTTGCAGGTTTTGGATTAATGTTACTTTTCTCAGACGAGGAGTCATTCAGTCTTCTTTTTTTTTGCGCTGTTTGCAAGTTCTAAACAATGACAATTAGATTCAGATCAGATTTCAACCCTATTTGGCACAGCTAGAGTTACCATTGTAACATCTTATCACAGACCTGCCAGCAGCTTACTATGGCACAGCAGGGGGTAGAAAAACATTTTTGCAACCAGGATGTTGTGCATAAACTGGTCCGTGACCTGTAGACTGTACATGTCATAGCAGCAGGTGGCCATAGTGGATACCCTGTTGTCACGTGGCGTTGCATATCTCAGAGACAATGGTGTCAAATGAGCTTTGTTGCCATGCCTGTTCATTAATGTTGAAACTTCATTTGTGCCTATTTTCACATGGTATTTATGCCTATATCATATATCTAGGTGTTGCTTTATATGGAGAAGAAAAACAAGTTGCATAATGAAACTATGCATTATATGAACATGGTCCTTCATATTCAGTGTACATATTTCAGAATAAAAAACTTCCTTTATTAGGAAACAGTAGAATCATTTACCTACCTCCATGAAAAATTAATTAGATTACATCATTCCTTAAAATGAAAATTTATTCACATTTTATAGTAATGATGATTTTTAAAATGACTAATTTTGTAAAAGTTGTGTATTTTTTTCTTTGTAGGTGCCAACAATGGCTATTGAAAAAGTTTTTGTTTATAACAACACATCTATTTTCCAAGATGAAGTATTGGCTCACAGGCTTGGACTTATTCCAATTTATGCTGACCCTAGACTGTTTGAGTACAGGCATGATGGTAAGAAAAACTGTAGCCAATCTGTGTATTAAACACTAGATGGTTAATTACATTAGCTCTACCAAGTTTGAATTTTAAATGTTTAAGGAAAAAGCTAAAATAGAGTTTTAAAATAATTAGTAGTTTTGAAAGTGGACTTGGACATGGTTTTGCACCTATTTATGTTATGCTTCTTTGCTTTGTGCTCAACCTGTCATTACCTCCCAAAAAACTCTGATTCGACCACAAACCTTGTGTTGTTGGTTTAATGTTTTTAAAATCCATCTCAGCAGTGTTAGGATCAGTGCTGCCCAAGTCGATTTGTCTGTTTTGGGTGTATTTTGGACATTATCTGGGATTATCTGTTGCAGTTTGGCATGTCTTTGAAGCAGCCAAGTCTATCCTCTGGTCATTTAGAAGGGAATCACTTGCATGCAGTCTGCTAATTTGTACCTGTAGATCCCTGAGTAACTTGTGATAAATCTCTCTGTATAGTTGTTGGTTCTAATTTCTTCAAATCAACATGTTTCACTTTCAGATTCAAGTCTGCCTAGCTTGTTAATTTTCTGGAATTCTGGCAATTTTGTCAACTTTTTCATTGAGTTTTAGACCAGTGTGTTCTGGAACCCCTTGCAGGATAAATGTGAAACCAGTTTCATATAGCTCCATAAGCACATTATGTATTTGTTGACCAGTTTTATTATTTAGGATATTTACATTCAAAGTGCATCAAATGAAGGCAGGTTTTCTAAATCTTTTAAAAATGCAACTGTTTCTGCATGGTAGCTGCTACAGATACCATTTCAACTGGCACCTCTATCTTATCATTCTTACATAAATTTCTGTACCCGTGGACCTAAACCCATCTTCTGCTTCATCTGTAAACACACACCAAGTCTTCGGGTAATGCAGTTATTGTTTCATCACTAGGTTCTTTAAGAATTGAGGGATGTTGGATTTAGAACATGGCAAGATAATTAATATAGTCATTGATTACAACATTCTGTGGTCTACTTAGGTTGCTGGTAGTATGTTTCTCCATCCCATTTATCTCAAATTTCTCACCGTGTTGCTCTGTTGTTGAATTAGTTGTCTGTTTTTGCTTTTTAACTTGTGTGCGATGATTAACACATTGGCATTTGATTTTCTTTACAAACCTGATTGCTTTACTCTGAAGATTTAGTGAAGCAAAAGCCAAATCATCAGGTTGGTAATAGGTGTGCACCAATTATATATCTTGAGGGCTGGTTTTGAACAACGCCGAGCTTACCAAATTTTGTATAGAGGCATAAGCGCCCCACCTGATGGGTAGTCTTCTCTTGTTTTGATTTCCCATTGTTTACAGATTTGATACTTTGAATTATTATCAAGACGCAATTTGCTTAAATCTTTAATGTTTGTGAAATATTGTTTATAGCATAAACAAAAACAAGAAGACTACAGCCAGTCGTCTTATAGCCTGAACTAAATTATTGAATGAACGAACTGATTTGTTCAATTCGTTACCTTCTGTGGCAGTGGTCCCCGATCTTTTCTACAACCCTAAATTGGCCACCGACAGAACCTCCTGACCTTCAAGTTTATGATAATATATAAATATAAACACATGTAATTATATTTATTTGATTATTATTTATTTGCATTTTTTAATTATTTAAAATTAAAATAAATCTGATGTAAATTCAGGTTCAATGTCTTGGAACATGCAAATGCCCACTACTGGACGGCTGATGACACCGCCCATTCAATCACATACTATCGTCTTTCATACCCATGAATGGAAAGCACAAAAACCATCCCTGCTCGGAAGTTCTGGGTAATAACCAGGCTCGTGGCAAAATGTGACATTTTTAATTTTGTACTTGTATGGTGGGGTAAAGGGAGAGAAGGAAAAATTGTTGATCAATGGGGGTCATCTCAGTTTTTTGGGTGTTTTTCTGCATTAATTTGATTTTGGTCACACTCCGGGGTCAGGAACCATCGTTCTATAGCAATGTCTCTTAAACAAACAGACAGGTAACGCTACCTAAATACAAAGAAAAACCCTTAGTATTCTATTGAACTTTATTTCGATATATGTGTTTAAACAAACAAATCCTATTCATATTTATTCATTAAGATTGTCTGCATCTTCACAACTCGAATTATTGTCAAATCCATTGAGGCTGTCATTAGAATTTCTGCCAGCCTTAAAGATGTCCATGACTGCTGTAAGGCTGATTCTTTAAATTCTAAGATTTCTTTGTTGTTGTTGTCATCTTCATTATCATCATTGTAATCTGTCCAGCCCTGACAAATCCATTGCATGTGGTTGCTGATGTAATCTTCTGTCATGCAGTTAAAATCTATTTGCAAACCTCTACGTATGTCGCTCAGTATTGCTGTTCTGCTGTAGTTCTTCGTTTGTCATCCATTTAGCCCAGACACAGCACCTGAAAGGATGGTTTGCCATCATATCCAGTGGCTCTTGTTTGCATGTCATTCTGCTCAGAATAACAGCAATGTGGCTGTTTGCATAAAAAAACCAGAAGCATCTTTGGTGCAAAAAGAAAAAAAAAAACATCTGGTCTGCATCCAGAGCTGCTTCACATCAGTATTCATGTAGCCTTTCCTGTTGCAGTGGACAACAATGGCAGATGGAAGTTTTTCATGTGCCATTGTGACTCTTGAAAAACTCTAGGCTTCAGCTTTGTCTCACTTTCAGTACGGGCCAAAACCTCTGTGAAACAGGTTTGCTCATGTCTCATGGTAGCCACTGCAATTGATTGCATAGATGGGATGTTGAAGAACATGTGGCATCATATAGTATGTGAGGTGAAACCACTAATCTTCATTGCATACCTGACCATTGTAATTTCAGTAACAGTGTGGAAGTAATCATTTACCAGACATTTTGTGTATTATGTCAAAGTTGCTGCTCAGTGAGACACCCAGGCACCTATAGTTCATTTTAAGTTTATACTTATGGGCAAGATTGTTCTCCTATGCAGCTCTATGAATCATCATCTTTAATGGTTTTTCCCCTAATCTGCTATCAAATAAGAGATGGTCTGTAGATTCATGGTTATGTTTACTGAATTTAATGTGTCTCTACCAAAATATAATGTGCTAACTTGACTCTAATGTTACACATCTGGATCATATTCTCAACAAAAGGTATTCATTCCTCCTCTGATGCTGCTAGAACACCACCATCTTCAGAGGATCTGTCTCCTACCAGTTATCAAAGTCTTCATACTACATGTTTCTCGAGCCATTAATGCATCCACTTTACTCAGGGTAAGATACAATCTGAATTGTACTCTTTTTGGGTGAATTCTATCAGCTTTTCATTGAACAGCTGTAGAGAAGTTAGTAGTATGTTTAATACCACAACCCTGACTCTCAGACCTTGTTTAACCAGGCGACATCTGAGCTGGTATTGCTTTCTTCAGGTGATATCACCATGACAGTTTATCTCTCTGGCTCGGTTGATCAGACCAGTTACCAGAGTGCAATGTTTTGTTGTTGTTTTTTAATGTTTTTACTAATATAATATTAATAAATTACCAGCAAGTATGTCTAATAGTAATATATATATATATATAACGGTGGCTAGTTCTTTTTCCTGTGAATGTGTTGGTTTCTGCTCTTTTGTAAGCACTAAACTTCATACTTATGAACAGGGATTAGAAGATCAATTCTACATTTGCATTTCTAATATTTATTGCTTTATGTTCACCTTAATGAAATGCACCATGTTGAATGCATCTTGCTTGTTTGTGTATTCTGTCAGTGCTTAATGTTTAATAAGTTTACATATTAAAAACCATTTAACTAAAAAATTAAATATACTCAAAGTTTTTATCCTTTTGAGCATGTAGCTATATATTTTTTGAAGCTAATTTATAATGTAGCTGGAATTCTTTTGTGTAAGTAGAATATTTGTTGTCTACTCTTTGCAATAGGACTTCCTGTATTTGGAGAAGTATTAACGGTTTTAAGTTTTAATTTGGGGAATTTTTAAAAGTACGAGGGTAAGTCAAAAATTATCCGCACTTTCGCCGTAACATATCTTTAGGTTTGTCACACTGCCTTCTGCTCATGCATGCTTATAGTTGGTACTATTGTGGTCATGTGATCGAAGTTTGAGCTTGATCGCGTCAGTTTTCTTGCTGCTGTTACAGTGTAAACATGGCCGCTCCGCTAGCAGTGATCTGATTTCTCTGGTCGGAAGGAGTGTCAGGGGCTGAAATTCATCGGAGGCTTTTAACACAATACGGAGACAGTGCACTACCGTGTTGAAGTGTGTATGAGTGGATCGAGAAGTTTAAAAGTGGCCGGACAAGCGTGACGCATGGAGGAGAGGGATGCCCGTCAACCTCCACCACTGACGAGAAGATTCAGCAAGCTCGAGAGATGGTAATGGCGAACCGGCGAGTTATCATTGATGAGGTAGCATGTTCTCTGCAGATTAGTCATGGTTCTGCCTATCAAATCATCCATGATGAGCTTGGCTTCCCTAAAGTCTGTGCGAGGTGGGTGCCAAGAGAGCTTACCGCAGAACACAAGCGCAAACGTGTTGAGGTCTGCCAACGTTTACTCGACCACTACAACAATGAAGGCGAAGAATTTTTGAGCAGAATAGTCACAGGAGATGAAACATGGGTCCATCACTATGAGCCAGAATCCAAAAGACAGACTATGGAGTGGAAACATCCTGGCTCGCCAGCGACGAAGAAATTCAAAACTCAATCTTCGGCGGGAAAGATGATGCTAACTGTTTTTTTGGGACTCAAAAGGGCCTATACTGGAAGACTACCTGGAAAAGGGGTGTACGATCAACAGTGCAAGATACAGTTCTTTGCTTGCCAACAATCTGAAGCCAGCAATTCACACCAAACGCCAAAGCCTATTGTCGAAGAAAGTTTGTTGTTGCGTGACAATGCACGCCCACATACGGCCGGCCAGACCGTTGAAAAACATTAACCAATTGAGTTTTGAGGTGCTGGAACACCCTGCCTACAGCCCAGATCTCACTCCTTCCGACTATCATCTCTTTGGACCACTCAAAGATGCTTTACGAGGTCGTTGATTTTCTACGGATAAAGAAGGGCAGGAAGCGGTGCATAAATGGTTGTGCAACCAACCGACCGAAAACAACCACCTTGGAGGGAATACACAAGCTTGTGGACCGCTGGACCAAGTGCATTGAAAAGGAAGGAGACTATGTAGAAAAATGACGTACTTGTTTAACCCTTGCTTTTATGTAAATAAATTGAAAAAAACAAGAGTGTGGATAATTTTTTACTTTCCCTCGTACATAAATTAGCTATGAATTATTCTGCTAGCCAGATCTAAAATAAGAGAAGAGCATACATTTTTTTTTACATATATATAAAATGAATTGTCTCCCAATTACACAAAATTTTCAATTTGACCTATTTGATGTTCAGAAATTCTGAAAATGAACGTCATGTTTGGTATGTTTACAATTTTATTTCCTTCACATTTGATCTAAATTTTCAAAATTGATATTTATAACTTGTCATTTATTTTTCCTTAAATTTATTTGCAGTTTTTATAAGTAAACTAATCACTCACTCAAAACAAAGGTAGATGTTCTGCTGATGATGTTATTACCCATAATACTTTCATCGTTTGGAATAAGTCTGTTGCTGGTGTTAGGTTGGCACTAAAGTAGTGTGTTTAAGATAACAGAAAATCAGTGTTTTCTTTTCAGATAGGTACTAATTCTTACATCAGTGTTAAATCAATGTAAAAGAGCTTTAACTAGGAATTTTCATTAAGTTTGGATGTCTCTTTATAGAAGATGCTGAGGGAACTGCAGATGACACCCTTGTTTTTGACTTGAAAGTGCGGTGCACCAAAAACCCTACAGCAAAGGATACAATAGACCCAGATGAGCTGTACAGAGATCATAAAGGTAAGACGCGCCCTGAAGGTAGTTTTTCCCCTGGAATAATTAATGTCTGTTTTTGTGCATTGGTTCAACTGACATTAATATTATCAAGAAGTATTTCATCATTAACAGCCAAACCGTAAAGCTTGTAATGGTTCCTCTACTTAAAAAGGTATACAGCAAAAAATAATCATCATGGTAAATGCTTTTTTGATATACTGAATTCAATGAATTAAACATTCTAATTCTCATTTTCAATACGCTTATTATAAAATTATTATTGTCAGTTTTTATCTTGGATTGAAAAAATGAGCAACAATGATGTATAATTCATTAGAATCAGAAGAACTGTTTCAGATTGTCTTTTAGACTAAACATATGGGATGTACATATTATTGAAAAACTTAAGCTGTGTAACCTGATCTCTTTTTTTAATATCTGAAAAATGTTTTTATTTATAAAATAAATGATTCTTATTTTTGGGATGTTTTTGAATGTAGGACTGAGGTTTTGAGTATTTTCGATGTTTATTAGTTTGAAGAGATTTAATTGTGTGTGATGTGAAAATTTATCCTTAACACTATTATTGTAGTTATTGCCTAATTCTTAATTTTATTCATGCATTGTTACTCTTTGACTTGGGTTACCTGTTAAAATTATCATCTGAAATTTGCATATTGAAGAGTTAAACAAAACAAAACATTCTGCTGTTGTGAAATTGAAATATCACCTTTGTGTTTACAGTTACCACAAGGCATATGAAGTGGGTTCCGATAGGAAATCAGGCTGAGCTGGTGAGTGAACAAACTTCTGCTTTTCTATTTATCTTTCATTTTGTTTCACAGTTTAAAAACTCATTGTCTTTGCTTTTAACCATATAAATATTTTTCTTTTTCTTTTTTTTTTTTTTTCAGTTTAAAGAAGGTGACATCAGACCTGTCCATGATGATATTCTGATTGCCAAACTTCGACCTGGACAGGTAAATCACTTGGCAATTTAATAAACTCTTTAATGATGCAGTGAAGTTAAAATCAAGTTTTCTAACTTTTTTGAGCTATTGATATCAGTTTTCTACAAAATTAGATCAAGAATGTATTTGATCCTATTAGTATCTCCATTGCTTTCCACAAAATGTTAATTAGCTCTCACACTCATTCTTGACCTTTTTTCCACCCCACCATTTTAAGTTTTATATTAAGCTGAGCCTGAATTCTGGTGATTTTGTTTTTTGCCTCCTTTAAGTTTGTTAATATATTGAAACCTAAGAACAAAGAGATTGGTAATTAGAAGGGTATTTTAAGCTTTTATCATTATCTTATTAGTAGCGATGCAACTTCAGTTTACTCACATTTCTTGTAGCTGTGGCAAGAAATACATTGAGGATCTGCCAATACCAGAATAGAAGAGCACTGAAGCTTCAGCCAAGTGTGGTCAGAAGTCATGTGATCACCAAGTCAAGGGGACAGTGCTGCATCATAGGGTGTGAGCAGCAAGATTATAAATGAAAAACAAAAAGAAGTGGTCTCCATGGCTCTGAAATGTACCAAGTACAGCTAGCGTTGAGGTCAGAAATATCTTGGTACCCATGTTAATTGACAAAGCTATGGATATTCCAAAAATTAACAGCTAAGAGAGAAAATGGCAGAGAGCTAAAGCAGTGGTTGAATTTAGTTTAGCGACTTCAGGATCTGGTCAAGAATACGCTAAAAGATAGAAATCCCTACTGAAAAAAATCTACTGCAACAATAACAGCCTAGCGTGCCGAAGCAGTCCAGACCTTGATGATATTACCGTGGAAAGATTGGCAAAATGCTAGTTCATTGGTTAGCGTTATTACTACTAATAGGGTGGTGAGAAAAGCCTGAACTAGCTCCCTGAGTGCAGTAAAATCTCTCTATTATTGTGACCAGAAGAAGAATGCGTCTGTTCCGACAGGGCATCAGGTTTGATAAAGTAATGACTTTATCATTTAGTCTGCCATGATTATGAAATCTCTTCAGTTGATGGCTAATGGTTTTGACAGTGCGTAATTCAATTCATGCATTTATATTTGTTCAAAATTTATATAAAATCTTACATTAAATTATCCAGTAGTGGATTGTTTTCAGTTTTATTGTTGGTGATCAGTGCTGCGGTGCTTAGCAGCCATGTGTTAATAGAGAGACAGTTGCTCTCTCTCATCTAAGACGGTTTACCTCTACTTCAGGAGCTAAATCTCCAGATGCACTGTGTCAAGGGAATAGGAAAGGATCATGTTAAGTTTTCCCCAGTTGGTAAGTAGGTAAATTTTGGTTTACTTGTGATTAAGTAAGAAATAAGAATTGGTTTGTTGAGCGCTATTTACCTTTTTTTATAATTTTATTGCCAAAAAAAAAAAAAACTGTGTAATAAATCTTTTATGTATGTAATTCTCATGTGAAAAACACATGTAACTTATGGTAATGATTTTAATAAAATGTGTGGAAATTCCATGTGATATTCACAAATGCTATGACAATATGTAATCAATTTTGATTTACATAATAATGGTGAGAATAAGTCTATTTTGTAATTACAGGCATCCCCTGCATTATGGAAGGGTTGCGTCCATGGAAAATTGGCTGTATCGTGAAATTCCGTAATGCGAAACCTGTTTCCCCATTGACTTCCATTATGAAACTGGAGATGCGTTCCTAAGGAATTTTTTCAGGCCAAAAAATGAAACTAAACATTTATAAGCACACAATACAGTACAGTACATTAAATAATTTATGATATACATGTAATATGAAGAGAATACAGTTGGAATAGATAAAAATATTGTACTGTACTCACCACAAAAGATGCTGACTGCTGCATGAGGTGAGGTGGTGCAAAGGGAGTTATTGGGAGGGCGAGGCACTACTCTCTTCTACCCTGCTCTGTAAATCATCATCTGCTTTAGGCTTTGCTCTGGGGGTGAATAACTCATCCGAAGTTCTTTGATGTTTACAGTGCACCTTGTACAGAACTGAGGGCATTGTTAACTGCTCTTGCAACCTTGGTTTCTTTCAAGGTTGGGGTTGTTATCAGCAAAGATTTGCAGACCTATTAGTGCAAACCCTTTAGCCATATCCTTTGTTGTCAACTGAAGTGGGGTGGGTGGAGATTCTATATCCTCTTCTTGTCCTGTAGCTCGCTCTTGTTCCAACATCACCAGATCTTCATTAGTCAAATCTTCTCTGTGGGACTCTAGCAACTCAACCACATCATTTTCTATGATTTATTCAAAGCCTACATTATTTGCAAGTGTCACAATGTCTTGTTGAACTTGCTGCAGACTTTCAGCTTGTGAAAAACCTTTAAATTCATGGACACACACTGGCCATATGTTTTTCCATGAACCATTCATAGCTGAGGTTTTCACTTCGTCCCATGACTCGGCTATATTATCCACAGCATCCAAAACGTTGAATGTTTTCCAGAAGTCCCTAATTGTAGGTTTATCCTCCCAGTCAATTGCTTTTATGAGCTGCTTAAAAGTTCTTCTTAGATAGTATGCCTTCAAGTTAGCTATCACACCTTGATCCATTGGCTGGAACAAGGACGTTGTGTTCTTTGAGATGTACTCCACTCTCACATTATCAGAAAGATCATTTAAATTTACTGGGTGGCTTGGTGCAGTCTAAGAGGAGCAATGCTTTATTAGATATGTTACGCCTAGCACTATATCTTTCTACAGCAGGGCAAAAATAGTTAGTGAACCAGTCTTAGAAAAGGATCAGTCATCCAAGCTTTCTTATTGGAATGCCAAATCACAGGTAGATTAGACTTGGCATAGCCCTTGAGAGCTC
The DNA here is from genome assembly GCA_018389105.1 of Nautilus pompilius. Lineage (NCBI taxonomy): Eukaryota > Metazoa > Mollusca > Cephalopoda > Nautilida > Nautilidae > Nautilus > Nautilus pompilius. Next base: position 1,269,947 of record JACATO010001899.1, read on the forward strand.
TTGGATTTTCAGAGTGATACACAAGTAGGGGCTTTAATTTCATGTCACCTGAAGCATTTCCTCCCACAAGTGTTTGACGATCTTTGGATGCTTTAAATCCTGGTGCTGATTTTTCTTCAATGGAAATAAAGGTTCTAGCAGGGCATGCGCTTCCAGAAAAGCCCAGTTTCATCAACACTGTACACTTGTTCTGGTGTGTAGCCTCCATCATCAATAATTTTCTTCAGCTCATCAGGATATTTATGAGCAGAATCTGTATCAGCACTGGCAGCCTCACCTGTCATTTTTATGTTGTGTAGATTAAGGCATCTCTTCAGCCTTTCATACCAGCCTTTACTGGCCAGAAAAGGTTTTGCCTCAGAAGATGCACCTTCCTCTTCCTGCAAATGATACAAACTTATGGCTTTCTGTTGAATGGCCATAGTCATAGTGTTTAGTGGCACATTGTGCATTTAGTCTGATCTTCGATCCAGACACTCAGGAGTCGTTCCATATTAAGCATCACATCACTTCTATGAAAATACAAGGTTCGAGCAGTTAATCGAGTAACTGCTTGAGCACTTGATCTAATTTTGTCCTTATTATCACAGATTGTTCCCACTGTTGAAGTAGCAAGACCTAATGTTTTTGCAATCTTGCCAAGCTTTTCTCCAGCATCAAACCACCTTAAAACATCAAGTTTAATATCCAATGTAATGCCTTTGCGGCTTTTTTTTTTTTTTTTGCACTACTGTGGTCACTTCCACTTGATGGCCTCTTTCCAGTCATCTTGAATAAGAGTGATGCACTGTACTGTACACTGAAACTTGCCAATGCAACTAACAGTATTTAATGACAAGTTAACGTGAAAACACCAGTATTTAACGAGTAGTTAGCCTGCATTATGGTGTATTAAATCCAACTGCTGGGGGGAGAAACATGCGCACACACTGGATGTAAACAATGGAGTGCAGGCCTTTTTGTAGAGAAAACACCGCCACGTGAGTGGAGGACAAACGTGATTCGGTTTGATCGCTCGGGGAAAAAATATTCTGTTTCCTTTTGCAGCGATAACGAAAGCGTGAGTTTCTCACTGTGTACTGAGATCGCAGCGCAATTTAGGAACAGCAGCCCTGACTGAATCAGGACTGACAATAGGAGGAGAAAAAAATCGGAACGCAAAAGGAACTGACGACAGCCATTCGAACTTGAAACGTAACTCCAAAGTTTTCCGCCGCCACACGTGTCTCGTAGCCCTAAAGTAGATTTCACTCTGTTTATTTTAGTTATAAACTTCCTGTACCGCTTCTCTCTGACTTGAGTCTGTTTTTTTTTTGTTGGTTTTATCTGGGTGTTGTTTTTACATTGTTCTCGAGTACTCTGCACGTGTCGATTAACGGAGGAAATCAAAGAGCGATTTGGTAAAATTCGATAAACCATGCAAGTGCCTACGCATTCGCTCACGTCAAACGAAAGGCCTGGGACTGGGAATGACTCCGCGTGGCGGTGGAGAACACAAAGAAATCCACACCAAACAAATTATAATTTTTAACAAAAAAAATTGTTAAAATTTACCCCAATTTCCATAAGGCCGAATTTGCGGGCCGTTTCGCGAAATTATTGGTCATAATTTACAAATTCCGTAGCGCAGGGGGATGCCTGTATAATACAATCCTGTGATCCAGCTGTTCCTTACTGCGCATACCCTTAAATATTCTCTTTACCAAACTTGGTAGAATGAAGCGGATTTAATTTCGAATTATTTAAGCTTCACTAAACTTATACAGTAATTTGAGACAAAGTTGTCATAGCTTATAGCAAATATGTGCATTACTCCTGATTATCCGTCTAACCCTTAAGGATTGTAAATTATGGCTTTACTCTGAAATAAGCAGCTGATTTGTATGATGTATTAATCCCCCCAACCTTTTTCTTTGATATATATATATATATATATAAGCTTGTGTAGAATTTGACAATCCTGTAATAAAGATGTACCACTTAAGTTTATGCATAATTAATTAAGAGCAAACCTGTACGTAGTTCTGTAGTAAAGATCTCCATGTCACTTAACTCTCTACACAGCTACTGCAACCTACAGATTACTGCCTGAAATCCGCCTGCTGAAGCCCATTCGTGGAGAAATGGCTGAAGAGCTAAAGAAATGCTTTTCTCCCGATGTCATAGAAATAGACATAATTAATGGTGAGCTTCATGTTTGTCTCATGCATCCGCATTTTTACATAAAATAATTTTTTTAAACTAAATTATTTTTTAAGTTGTAAAACATTAAAATTTTAACTTGACAATTTTCTTTTTGTTTTCAAAAAAAAAAACAAAACTGCAAGGGAGACAACTCAGTCCCAAAAAAACATTTCTTTTACACGAAGCAATGTTAATTCTTTTGAAGGTTTGAAACTGATCATTTTCTGACCCTTTAGGTAAGATTAAGAAAAAAATTAATTCAACAAAAATTTTGTTTAACTGGAAGTGGTTTTTAAACAGTCTTTTGTCTATTTCAGGGGAGAAGCAGGCACGGGTTGCACATCCTCGTCGAGACACGTGCAGCCGTGAAGTTTTCCGACATGACTCCCTCAAAGATGCTGTAGAGCTGAAGAGGATTAGAAACCATTTTATCTGTGAGATTTTAATTTTCTGTACATTAATGGAAGGCTATTGGTGATGTGCTATGTACAGAAGGTTGTGAGCTGGTTTGGGCATTCATTGCCCATCAGCTTATTAGTGCTAGCCTATGTATGGGGAGTCTTAACCCATCACCATGGACTTAGTTGACGGTGAAGTGGTGTTGAGTGGTTGTACTCATCTATTTTCAGATTGTGCAGAAGATCGCTGCTTGAGCCCCTGATTAGGCCAACACTTCGTGCCACTGCTTTCGTTTAGATGACCAGTTGTATTTCAAATGTCCGATTCGTAAGGCCTTGTTCAGGAAAAACACTTTATAGTAAGAAATAAAGTTAATTGTGAAGCCTCTGATGGCTTTACTGAAGGGATGAGTAATTTAGTCCTTTTGATGATAGCTAATATTTAAAAAAGAAGAATTACAGCAGTAGTTGAAAAGTTGTGGGAAAAACAGGATTGTGACATGAACTGACTCAAGTTACCTTAGTCAAAATATTATTATTTTTTTAATGAAGTCTTTAGTAGATATGGAAAGAAACCAGTGTTGCCAGCTGATGAATAAGAGTTTAAATAACAAGTTCATAAAAACCATTAAATTTTAGGATGTTTTATGTTAAATAATGTAATTTACTTTTTTATAATGATATTTAAATTTCAAAACAGTCTGTCAGACAAAAACAAAAGACTGAGTGGATTTAATAACTGCTGAAGTTCCAGCTTTTTGTGTGCATGTGATTCATAAGCCACTGAATGGTCTGCTGCCAACTCTAAAAACCTTACTGCGGAATTCCACTTTTGGTTATCTTCTTTGTTAAAAAGTGTTTTAGTACCAAATTTACCTCTACATGTCTAAACAGATGAAGCTTAGCTTGATGCCAAGGATTTTGTTCAAATGAAACTCAGCTAAAACATCAGAGTAATGGTATCCAGCTTCTGGTTTTCATTGAATAACCCCAAAAGTGTGGTGACATGTACATTGTGTGAAATATTTTCAAATTTTACTTTATCAGAGAGAGTTCAGAATGGATTTACTAGAACATCTATTCTTAACCATTTGGAATAAATATGCTGAATGATTAAAAAAGTATTAGATCTTTTAAATTAATTTGATGTTTTAGAGACTAAAAGATTTTTTTCAAAACAGAACTTTTAAACATGAGGGCAAAACAAATATAAGGCTGTCTACAATTACTAGGGATCATAATTACAAATTAACTAAAATTCCATCATAATTAAATATCAGAAAATATTTTTTTTAAATAATAGGTTTATTAATGATGTTAGTACAAATTAATTTAAAAGTCATGCTGATGGCTAGTTTTCTTCTTTGGGGATCCTTGCCATGACTGGTTTCTTTCTGTCTCCTTGTAATTACTAAACTAAATTCTTTTATTTATATATAAGAATACAAATGCATTTCTTATAATAAGCTCACTGTCAAATCTGAAATAAAACAAAGTTGTACAACAGGAAAGAAGGGAAACAATTCTTCCACACCCTGGAATTAATTCAGTTCTCATGTAATTTTATAGCTGTCGAATTTCCAGTTCACTTTGACATGGGATTTTTTTTGAGATCGAAGAAATATTACTTTTGCTTTTGCTGTTAGTAACCTTAACTCTTTACTTGCTGAAACTGCCAAAAGGAGCTTACCTAATTTATTTTATGAAGGGCTATTATTAAAAACAGCTTTGATCAACTAGAAGATGCTTACTTTAGGATATATATTTTAATTGTTAGTAATTAAGTGGTTGACTGATCTCCATTTTCTACACTGCCTGGTGTTTTTCAGATAAAATGTATTATCGATTTTATTCTAATTTATCTTATTAGTCCACAAGATCACAGGTTTTCCTGAATAGGTCCAAGGTTTTGAAATTCAGAAGTTTTTAATTTTCTATACACATTTTGAAGGGAGGAAAAGAGATTCTTATTGGTTAGCCTGCTATGAAAGACAGTTTATGGTAAAACAGTTGAATACACAATTATTTATTTTTCCAATAACAAGTTAAATAAAATATCTGATGATCAGATGTTAGTTTGTGATTAAGCACAACACCTGAAAACTATTTTGGTTCAGCTGGCAAGAAATAGCTTTCCTTTAACCTAGTCACAAAGATGATAGATGTGTTTTTTTACACTAGTTTACTTGATTGATGGTTGGTCAATCTGTTTCTTGTCAGCTGAGTAATTCTTTTTTTCTTTTTTTCCTTTTCCAGTTTCTATAGAATCAACTGGTGCTCTTTCCCCAGATTTGTTGATGTCTGAAGCTATTAACATCCTCATCAGAAAATGTCAGACATTCTTAAATGTACTCAACGAAAAAGTGATAGACCCTTGCTAGTGTTGAATAAATTGTTTTTGTATTATATCTGTGAAGCTTGCTTTTTAATTTATGAAAAGGTGGTGGCAGATTTTCTCTCTTTTTTTAATATTTATTTTATATATTTTTTTTACATTTAATCTTTAAAATATGCTGCCTGTAAAACGAAAGTTCTTTTTTGGAAGAGTTACCTCCCTTGTATTAATATTTCTACAACAAAACGTTGAAAATAGGCGGTGCCCCATCTAAAACTTACGACATCACTGTCAAGTTGTCTCCCTTGTTTACAGATAATGAAAGTCCAGGTAAAAATTAAGCAAAAAATGGTGTGGTGTGAAGGATGGAGCGAGTCGGCTAGAATTTTTTTCCTGTAATTAGCGAAATTTATCTTTCTTTGATTGCAAATTTATTTATTTTAAAGGGGACACAAGAGCTGTAGGTAGGTAGGTTTTAATTTTCAATAATAATAACTGGTATCTGTGGAGCGGTTAGCATTCTTGAGTTTTACTGAGGGATAAGCACTAGCTGGCTGGAAGGTATTATAAGGGAGATAACTTCAATAAAAATAAAAACGTTAGATTGGTGCAATATGCCTTCATACGACTACAGCATATTGCTGACAAACTCTATTTTAAAAATTAAATAACTGTTATGGTTAGGAGATGGATATTTAAATGTACAACTGAAAATTATTGTAGAATTTAAAACTGGCAATAAATTCAAGTTTAACTGTCTCATCCAAATTCTGCTACTATTCCCATTCTTACCTAGCTAAGGATGTGATAGATGAAGTTTGTTAATCTTGGAAAGATTAAAGTAATTATAAAATTTTTATCTGACTTGTATGGTAATTGTGCTTTAACCCTTTCAACACAAAATTTAAAAACACTTTTTTGTCATATTTTTTATCTAAATTCAACTACACTTGCTATAATGTGAGAATATCTCTCAGAAGGGAATTGTATACTGTTCATCGCTTATTTGGATCCAAGCTTTACACATCCATTTCTTAATTTTAAATATATCTGAAAAAGTAAACAACTCTTGCTGTAATACCTGTTTTATCTTGGTAATCATAGCTTCATTCAAGCTAAAGTCACAAATATCATTGACCTCTTTATTTATAAATGACTAGATATTCAGTACACCAACAACGAACAATAAGGTTAGCTAATGCAGAGAAGTCTTGTCCTTTAAAAAAAATCCTTTTAAATACTGTTTTCGAAAGGAAAATTAATTTGTTCTTGGCAAGGACAGATTTTCACATGTTTATATTGAGAAACTGCACGTGGATTTTTCACGTACTATATGGAATGGATAGCTGCAGTACCAGTTTGATGACCCATGTGTAATGGCCATTTCTATCCACTGTACGTTCAGACCTGACTAAGCTGGTACAGAATAGCAGGGTAAAACAGCCCTCAAGTTTTGTTGTAGGACCAAAAAAAAAAAAAAAAACATTTCTTAAGAGGGCTACAAAATTTTAACTTTTGATCAAATTTTCAATATTAAATATTTAAATGCACATTGTTGTATCTTTTTCTTTTTTTTAATCTCTGTTTAACAGAATAAACAGATTTGATGAAAACTAGAAACTGTTCAGTGTCTGAAATGGCAAAGTTCTCTTCTGTTTGATAACAATTCCAAATTAATCTAGGATTTTTTTTATAAATATTTGAATAAATGGTTACAAAATAAGTTTTAAAATGTATTAAAATTTTAAATAAATTTTGAACAATTGTAAGAGTTATCATGCAAAGTGTTTCTTTTCTGTTGAACCCTAACAATTTGCCATCTGTATTGTTCCTTATTGAGGCTCTCTCTATTTATCATTTGTTTTACTGACCAGTGAAGTAATAATTTAGTAAATGTTTGTGGCTGAGAAGAAGAGGTAAAGATACCTGTCTGTGAGAGCAGCTCAGGGTTGAATGCTTTTAAATGACCATGTCTATGCTAATCTTTAAATGGCATTTATGGGACATCGAAGATGACAAAGTGATTGTCATATGTACCATTTAAAGATGGTGTTTTTTTATGTTAAAGATTAAGAAACTTTTCTTGTCTTTTTTTTGAGTGAATTTTCTTTAACTGATTTTTTATTCTTTTAAAAAAAGGGGGGGATTATATAAGCATGTATCTCTACAGATATGCTGAATGGCATTGCTTGGTATTTATTCACAAAGATGTAAAATGTACCTTTGGAGGTGAGTGCTGCTTTGTTTTTAGTATGGTTATGGATGCTTGACAGCTCTCCTGCTCTTCTGAGAACAGTCAGGTCTGACCAATAGACGGACTGTAAACAAAAGAATTAAGATGCTACTTTTGACTAATTCAATCTTTTGAAGTATTTAAGTTTTCCAGCATCAAACAATAGGTGACTTTTTTTTAATCCATATAAACAAGGGTTACTTATTCAATACCTTTTATCATATTAAATTTAATTTGAAAACTTGCCCTGCCTATTTTTACAAATATATACATTTTTTTTTGTATTGTTCTATTCTAATAAAAATCAAAACACATTTGTTTCATGTGATTTTAGCCCATTTCCTAAAATGGTCTGTTGGGAAATTTCATTTATGAGTGTAAATTAGCAAGAAAGTAAAAAATGGCCTCTCTGCATCAATCAGTGAAGAAGAATGTGAGAAAATTTCCTTTTAAAGTAATACAATGTGTCTCATCTACAGTTAATCATGTGATCAGAACCTTAATGGTGTGATTTCTCCAGCTTTATTGTTATCACTGTCTGCTGCTTTTATACTTTCCATGCTGACTTATTTGGATTTGCACATGGTCTGATGATCTCAGCAGCTCTTCTAGTTTTTTTAAAACTATTTAGATATATGGATTTCCTTTATTAACAAATAAAATTCTTGATTTATAATAAATGGTAACTATAGCCTTTTTTAAAAGCTGCACATATTAATATTCAGTTATTTATACACACACACACAAAACATTTAAACTATTAAGTCAGTTAATGCATAGGTAGACCAGGGCTAGTTACAGCTCTGGCAATTCATAGTTAAATGTATAGATTGATACAACTATCCCTGGCCTCGATATGCTCTTGCTCAAACTGAAGCATATTAAATTACAGACAAAATGATAAGATCAACCATGATCTTAAATTCTTGAGGTAACAAAATCTGACAAAAATACTTGAGTTTTTATATTACTGCTATTGAATGAAAAGTAGCTTAAAATCTATTCTTCCAAAATAAGAATTGAACTTTTTCATGGTTTATGGCATCTTTTTCAATAGAGCCAATGATTAGAGATGTGCTTTTCTCCACACTTAATTGACGCTATTTTATTTGCTATCAAATCTAACATGGCTGATATAAATATCGTTCCATTAGCAAAGCTTTCAATCGAGATTTTTTTGCTTTTGGAATACATCTCCGACTACAAGGTAGACAACTCTGGTAAAAGAACACAGTGCTACAGATGTCTGATAAGAAGCATCGCCGATTCTGCGATACGTTGGATCTGGCAATTCCAACTTAGACAGGGAAATCTCCCTTCATGAGCCAAAACGAATCATGCCAGGGGTTTCGCAAAAACCAAGCCGTTCCTATGAAACGACCTCAGGCCCTCAACTGTAATAGTTCAGTAGGCTAACCACTGGACTACCGTATCGCTCTTCGATCAAGATTAGATAACTCTTTATTTCCACTCAAACAACCTCGCTTATTTTATTTACAATGATAATGATAACAAATCGGACTTAAATGCTGTATTTGGAAAAAGGGGGGGCTATCTAATCTAACTTCGCGGTTGTGTAGATCCCCCCCCCCCCGCACGCCTCTACAATCCAGCTATTCGGAAAGCAGACGGTTTTATAGACCTGTGCGCCACCTCGCGCGCCCGATAATCATGGCGGCTGCACTGGACGGGTATCTGTGAAAGCCTGGTCAATGAAACGGAGCGCGAGGATGGCTGTCATGTCCTTGGGAAAGAGGCGACCAGCTTCATTAGGTCCATGAAATTATCTCCTCGCCCTTGACAAATGCTGCAGGGAGGAAAAAAGGGGGGGTAACCCACTCTATTATTATTATTACTACATCAGCCGGTCCATGGCTGCTGTGTCGATTCAACCCTCTCTCTCTCTATGCTTTTACTTTCCTGTAGATTTTTCTTTTGCAAAAAAAGCTGTTTATCGCCATAAAATTTATTTTGCTTGTCTATCAACGATATCCTTTTTTTTTAAAATCCGTATACTGTATAAATAATCCTTCCATCGCTAATGTCGGGGGTGGGGAGACCCTCTCCGGGTTCTGTTTGAGTAACCAGCCGCCATTTTGTACGTGGCCAGGTGGTTGGTCTTGCGCTCCGACCTACTACCCCAACAGGGGAGAGAACCGGCTTCTACACCAGCCGACTAAGCAGAAAGTCCCTTTTAGAACTCTGTTTAGCTGTAGGGGGAAATCTAGGCAGATGCCCTGGTGCAGAAGAGCGAGAAGAAACTACGCCGTTGATGAGAGGGCGTGAAGCTGAGCCTGAACCCAACGGGATCCTGGCTGTTCCGCCGCCATATTTAATACAAGTTTATGTATCTTTTGATGAACAATTATCTTTTGTTCATCAGTTTGTGTATATATCTGGTGATAAAAAACACATTTATCCCTTATTAACATTATCCAATTATTTCACAATGCAATGTTGAGGAAGGTTGTCTTTCTTGCCACAAATTGATATATTCCTATATTTAATATTCTTAACTGCGTATTTTTGTTTAGCAGGTAAGTTATTGTGACCCGGTTACAGGTGAAATACTCATGTCACCTGCACGATACATTAAAAGAACATTTTCAGTGTCTTTTCTCCGGTTAAACTGGCCATTCAAATGGGCAAGATGGCCATCTTCAAAAACTGGCATAAAGAAGCAAATGACCAAATTCGCGTGGCATTTACACGATATTAAATATGACAGAGAATAAATGTAGCGCAAATATTATCTAAAGATATTGTTTGTTGTTCTTTACGATAGTCATCGGTGAATTTTCCCCCCTCCATTGTTATTTAATTCATTTACGAATATATTGCAAAGAACAGAAAACAAAGTTTTTTCGTATATGGAACAGAGATGATGCTTTAGCCAATTCAGAGTTATGACCCCTGGTGTTTCTAGACGTAAGATAGATGAATAGATTTAACGTCTAATAGTAAAACTCGGTATAGTTTCCATTGTTCAGTACACAGCAAATGCTTTTAAAAATTAATTGCAAACATTCTTGTAAATGAATATTTCGCTGTCCTTTTCTACATACAAACTCCACTAGATATTCATAGTACAATAACCTGGTCGCTGTAGAATGGCTATAAATGAGTTAATAAATGGCATAAGACACAATATTAAGATTTAAAGCTAATAAATGCTTTGTAAAGATGGATGGCCTTTTGGTCCTTTATGTCAGTTGTTAAAAGTGCATTTTCCTTCGTCCATTGTAACTAACTATTTACTATTTTTGATGGTTTTCCCGTGCATGCTTCAGGGGGTGGCAAAAGTAAACTCTTAGCTAAATAAACTATATATATTCTGTTCCTGGCTGCTACTAGATGGCTGATAGCTTCCATTATGCATCTGGCTTCCTGGATCCATCTTAAGTAAACACTGTATCGAGTACAAGTTGGCTAATGCCCTCACCACTAGTATTCAGGGTACATCCGACACGTGATTTGCATGCAGAGATCTAACTGTCCACCTTTTTTAAAAAGAATACTTCGGAGATCGTGTTCTCGGTAATTAGATCAGTTAATCAAATCATCGCTTCATTCGTGTATTTTTCCCTAGCTAATGATTGATAGATTGAGTGCATAATTGGTCTCGATCTAAGGTCCCACTGGGCCGTATTTATCCGGATGGCATCGTCGGACATCGTTTTAAAGCGATACTTTTAAATTTCAAGTTGGCTCCTTAAACAGGGCACTGTTCGAAGTTCTGGTAGAGAGTGAGTTACTGCGAAAATGAATCCGCTTATCTTGCAATCGTTGGTGTGAATTTTTAAAGAGCCCGACAAAGGCGGAAGACGAACCTCGCTGTCGTTGCGCCGATCGCAGGGGACGAGTTTGTGACGTGGCCCCGAAAGTCGTGGCCGGGTTACTAACTACAACTCCGTCCCCCCCCCCCCTTGTCTCCCGGCTCAATATTACGCCCTTGCCAATGAAATCAGTCCTCGCTGAAGTAGCTCCTTTGCCAGGCGCAGAACGGAAAATTCCTAGAAAAATGTCATGTAGCGGGTACTTAATCTAATCGAAACCGATTCAGTTCGCTGCAGTATTTCAATTACTGCTGAATGGACGCTAATGCAACATGTCTAGTTGCTGATGTGGAAAATGTAACGGCCGCAGACCTAGGGCAAGTCCTGCCGCTGGGGTCATATTCTATTTGAACTCATAATTAACCCTGAAATACGTTTCGCCGTCTGAAAAGAACATTTATTTAGATTAACAAGCATACAGCACTCACTGGTGGCATTTTGAGAGAGAGAGCAATCGCCCAGAACCCTCAAGACACAGGCGGCCATTTTTGTTGTTGTTGTTGTTGTTGTTTTTTTTTAAAAAAAAAAACTAGTATCGATTGTCGCCTGTAAATATTTCAACTCCAGAAAAAAAATCTGTTAATAAAGTTCCCGCGATACTTCGTGGGGTGTGGTGGGAAGAAGTTTCTTTCTTTCTTACCAAAAACACCAAAAGACGACTTTTCAGCCGGATCACGTGGTAGCGTTTAAGGGATGACGCCATCTGGTTGGAAAAAATTGAAACAGAAGGCCGCCGCGTTCTGTCGGTTACTACCGTAGATCAGGTTGCTCGTGTTGACGAGGGAGAAGGATAAATATCTTTTGACTGAAGCGATAGACAGATTTCTTGCCTTATGTATACGTTTCCTGGTGGACCTAGAATAGGTACTGAAAGTTCAAATCGGTTTTCTACTGCACCGATGCAGCAAATGGTGGAAATAACTCGTTATCGAACAGCTCAAACCAATTCTACAAAAACAAACAAACCATAATTTTAGAAGAACTCCAGTTTACGAGGACAACCCATCCGTGCGCGTTGCTTCAGAGAGAAGACGAAGCAAAGTCAGCTGATCGCTATCCCGGCCGGAAAAGACAGCAGCTTCCTACACCAGATGGCGTTTGGTCACTTTAGCCCTTCGATCTACAAAGACTTGCATTGTAGAATTAATTATGTGTGTGGCGCGATGTCTGCTTTATTGTATCTTCCGAGAGGCAGACCAGGACAGCAAAACCATCTCTCCTGGAGCAGCTAGTGTAAAATCAAGATGCGAGTGGGTGGGGGGGGGGAGATGATTCGCATGGCGTCATGTGACCGGTGGCAGAACGATAGAGGCGATAACGAGTTCTGTGCGATTCGGCTCTGAGTCGGTAAAAACGATACGAGGAGGAACTGGATTTGTCTGCTGTCGGGCCGCATTTTTACGGAAAAGTTCTGAGCGTAGAAAGGATCGCCAGAGGTATGAAGGGTGGTGCGGTCTGAGGAAGAAATTCTTGGCGAAGTCCGGTGCTCCACGCCGTTCTGCGTGCCTGTTCCTTATATATGGCGAGGATCTTTGGCTAATTAGAAATCGGAATGAGAAATGTCTGAGTTACGTTCAGGGAATAAGGGAAATAGAAACCACCTAGTAATTCGTGCTGCGCTTGTATTCAACAAGATTTATTAGATTAATTCCGAAAGACAGGAGGAGCAGGAATTTACGGTCGCTTGGTTACCTTTATAATGCTATCTCATTAACACCGATAGCACGATCGCTTATCGCCCCACCCACCCGGCCTCATTACGCATGCTGACTACGCTTACAGTAGAGAGGGACCACCCGGGGAGGGGCCAGTTGTCGCGGCACCGGTAATTCCTAATTACACGTATAGATAAATCCGTAATCGACGTCACGAAGTCCATATGACGTCGATTACAGCGCCGCCCCGCCCATCTGTATACGTTTAATTAGGAATTACTGGTGCCGCGACAACGAGCCTGTGTTCCGGACCGCTCCGACCGATTCTTGGAATTATCAGATCGTATGACGATTTTTCGCCTTTCCAGTTCTCTTTCCGTCAGCAGCAAGCAACCGCGTTTATTTCGGAAACCTGGGTTTCTGGTACGATATTCCGATATTACTAAGGATCGCGGCTCGCAAGACGTCGTGGGCATCTTGGACGGGCGGACAATGGGGAGATATTCACCGGAGACCGTTGGTAGTGAAAGCCAATTTTAGCGCCTACAACGACGAGCAAAGTTGTGTGTTCACGTGGTGATTCCAACTGTAATAGACACTCCGGTAAAATCCTCAAGGGTGCTCTTTAGCACCGCACAAGCAGCCGAGGGTGACGAGAGTTCCGCTTGGAACGGATTCTACCGTCTATTATACGTATTGAAGATAACATAGCGATCTGGCTGGATCCAGTCATACGTACCTTTCTGTCGGACTTCAAAGTGACGATCATTGAGCTGACAGGCGGCTCTCTACGAATGGCGTGGACTGAATAGAGCAGCTTTAGTGGACTGATAGCTGACTTAGTTAATCGAAATTGATTTCCCCGGATTCGTTGCGATAAGCTAGAAGATGCTGTTCTTCGGGAAATAAAATATCTGATAATGTTCTGCTCTCCGATAAACACCTGGCTTTAAGTATGACCCACCCACCGACATGCCAATGCTCGGCAGGTAGAATTTCCAACTAGGTACGAATGAGAGAAATGGAATAGATGGATGGATGATCGGGCCAGCAATTACAGATATGTAGAAATAGTTTTAAACATCTAGCAGTAGGTGAAAGTGAGGAAATTGTATCAGCACGTTTATCTGAATATAAACTAGAAAGAAAAATTAACAATTGTTCCACTGGACAGCCAGATCTCTGTAGACGACTAAAGGGTATCTTACGGCGTAACGGTGTACGCCTGATGGACCATCACTGAGAAGAGATCGTGGCCTCTGCTGGTAAGTTATGGCTGACTTCAAGACTGGGGGGGTAAGGAAGTTTGACGTATATATCGGACACGTGTTTAAAGTGACGAATTAACGATACGTTAATATGGTAAGGGCAGACAGAAATGCGGTGATATCTACAGCAAAAGCGCGCGATGGTAAGTTTCAAACAAGCTTCCGCTAGAACTAAAGGAAAGAAAAATAACCGTAACGACAGAAGAGCTGCACGAATAGATTTAATAAACAGAAAGCCATCTGCACTTTAATAAATACAATAAAGGATCAGAAACACGTAGTATGTACACTACTATCGTTCATACTTAATGTAATGTACACGCTGGTGTTCGTTATGTTAGTTAGGTTACTTCCCTTGCCCTAGGTTGATTGCACTCCACGCGGATGATATAAAGGGAGTTCTTGACAATAGAATTCCAAGTTTGTTTTTATTAAAAAAAATTGTATTTTTCCCCCCTCCATCTAACGTGGCCTACACATGAACGGAGAGAAGAGTCTGTGGGACGGCTCCACGACCAATAGCTGAGAGTGTCAGACAGATCTCCATCGAACGAACTGCATTCATCGCAATTTCTGTAGATCGGTAAAATTCCAGACAAATGGAAGAGGATAATAACTAATCGCTCTCATCTTTAGAAAGGAAGACGAAAAGCTGTCGCGGAATTTACAGAGCAATAAAATGTAACAGTCTTCTTGCTTTGGTAAAATTAATTAGGACGGAGTGGCGAAAATGTCCAAAGCAGGCAGCGTGCTTCAGTCAGGAAGATGCTGTCTAGCAAATCATTCAGAATGACAGACCTGGACTGATGTAAAGCGCTTTATAGAGTACCCCATGAAAGGTTACTCGGGAAATTAAAAGAGACAGAAGTGCACGGTAAAAATACCCAAGTGATAAGATAACCAAACGGAAACATAGACTTAAATGTGCCCCAGAGATTAGCGTTTAAAGCTATACGTTGAATAACACATAGTTTCTTATGCGTATGTAATAGCTGGTGATTCTACGGTATATGCAATAATAAACGATAAAAAAAAAAACAAACAGGTACAGCAATAGATCGAGCATCCACGTGTCGGATGTTGGCAGCTTAAATGTAAATCTGTGCTTTTCGAACGGTGGAATACATCAGAAAGGAAGAGATTGGCGCTGGACAGTCTGCCCGGGGGGGGGGTTTGACGTATTTTCTATACCATTCTGTTAACTTAGCTCTCTGAAACATCTAAATCCTCTGACTTCTGGACATATCGAATCGCCCATTGACAAATACTTTGTTCGCTGTTATTTATTTATTTTAGAAAGATGAACCGGGCCGGTGTTAACAGTGACGTCACATTTCGTAAAAAATCACAACCGCAAATATAAACAAGATCTCTTCGCCAAATAGTTTTTATAGGCTGACGAGGAACCAAAAGAACTTTTTGTTTTCTACAACATCTGCACGGAATGACCTTTAAAAAATTGGTGCCATGTAAATAATTTATAAAGATGATCTTTCTAGTTCGTTAAAGATGACTTTAGAGAAAGAGAGGGAGAGATAGATGACGTCATTACAGAGAGGTGTGACGTCAGTACAGAGAGATCTGACGTCGTTACAGAGAGATGTGATGTCATTACAGAGAGATCTGACGTCGTTACAGAGAGATCTGACGTAATTACAGAGAGATGTGATGTCATTAAAGAGAGATCTGACGTCATTACAGAGAGATGTGATGTCATTACAGAGAGATCTGACGTCGTTACAGAGAGATCTGACGTCGTTACAGAGAGATGTGATGTCATTAAAGAGAGATGTGAGGTCAGTACAGAGAGATCTGACGTCATTACAGAGATCTGACGTCGTTACAGAGAGATCTGACGTCATTACAGAGAGATGTGAGGTCAGTACAGAGAGATCTGACGTCATTACAGAGAGATCTGACGTCGTTACAGAGAGATGTAACGTCATTACAGAGAGATGTGAGGTCAGTACAGAGAGATCTGACGTCATTACAGAGATCTGACGTCGTTACAGAGAGATCTGACGTCATTACAGAGAGATGTAACGTCATTACAGAGAGATCTGACGTCATTACAGAGAGATCTGACGTAACTACAGAGAGAGAGAGAGATCCTCTACTTATACATAGAGCGAACGAATGGCACCAAAGTTTTTACTTGTCTGAAGAAGCAACACGTGTGGGACGTAAACAGGATACATGATGTAAGTCGGAAGGTTTTTTTTATTAGGTACCCTCTCTCCAAACATGTGTTATGTATTTTCTGCAGCTTTACAAAGTTTGCAGTGTGTCAATAGTATTTAACTTGTCTGGTTAACTGCAGCTAATGTTTCTTGTAAATATACACGAATGGTTGGAGAAACGGAGAGATTTACGATTTTATATCTGCGGTACGGGTATTGAATGGTCTACGTCATAGAGATGGACTGTCAGAAGTGGGGAGATTTATTATGCCGTAAAGACTAATTCTCAAGTAAATAAATATAATGTAAGTATTCAAGAATGTCATATATACATGCTTTTTTTATCTCTCCCAAATGAGCGGATTACTTACAGAAGAAGCAACAACAAAAAAGAAAGATGGACGTTTTTCTAACATCGGTTTTTTTTTTCGTGTAGCGGAAATCGAGCTCCATTTTAAAGACAGTACACGCGGAAGTCGTTACGCCACCTACAGGGAACAACAGAAGTAAGGAGAAGTTAACCGTTTAGGTCTAAAATTTTTGAAGTAGGTTGTTTAAACGAATGTCGGTACAGTAATTTTCTTCTTCTTCATTTCTGAATGTGCTTCGTATCCTTATTTTCGAAAAAAAAACCAAAAAACAGTCCATTTCTTTTGACGAGTTTTTGAAGAGAAGGATTAGGAAATTTATCCCCGGGGGATGGGGTGGGGTGGTGGCGTTTGGAAATCTCGACTTTATCTTCTCTATATAGGGGACTGAAGGGTGGCTTAATAAAGTATTTAGAATATTAGGTTTAATCCAGTTTAGTCTAGCAGCTGCAAAGAGACGGGAAGTCATCGTGTTTTATGAAACCCCGTTACCCAGGGAAGAGAACTGGCCATAAATACGATTCTTGCATAAATTAATATTGCCACCATCTAACTGCTTTTGTTGATAATTTGTCCCACTTCTTAACAATTTTATTACTAAAAGAATTCTTTTCTAATATCTATTTGTGCTACAATAGCGGTTATTTGTAAATATGTCCTTTAGCATTTGACAACAGTAGATAGCTTTCCAAAATTTGGCCCTGCCCACTCGCTCACAACCCCCTAATTATTTTGAAAACCTTGATTAGGGTTCCTTTTAAATATCCTAAATTTTAACTTAGCCAGTTTAATATTTGAAATTGTTCAGCGTCTTTTAAACCCTGAAAACCAAAAAAAAAAGAGACAACTTTCTAATAAATCTATGCTGAACTTACTCTGACACCTCAGCAGTCTTCCATAAATAAGGACCCCACATCTGCTCAAGATCGTCAAGATCAGGATGTGGATTTAAAAAAAAAAGAATTTATTTGGTAATGGATCATAGCGGATAGGGAAGGCTGGTTTCATGGCTATTACACATTACACCATCTAGAGACAGCTATTTTGCGTGTTGGTATCCTTCCGGTCTTGGACCTTATTTTGCATACACTAGCGAACGTGAAAAGAAGCACCTGTTTGAGTAGGTAAACAATAGATTTCGCAACATTTAAGTAATAAGAAATTATCTTCTTTTGCAGGAGAAGTATAGGAAATACGTATTATTTAAAATTTGAGTAACCATTTCTCATTTTAAGGTGATACTAACCAGTTTTATGAATTTCTACTGCATCAGTGGCGTTCAGAGGGAATTATACAAGTATGGCGTGTTTGGGGCAAAGTTGATTAATTAAATTGGGGTGAAGTGGATCATGTCTTTCTCAGCATAATTCATTAGAAGCACGTAAAAATTAACAGGCCTGAGAATTAATTATAGTGTAAATATGAATTTTCAATGCTCGAAGAAGTGTAAAAGGTTGATCGCTACTTTTAGAGATGCCAAGAATGTGTAAAGGTACGTCAGTTCTAGCATCGGTCACTGCTCCTGATGTTTCCATCAGAGGGGTTTTGCCATTTATACAGAAGAGGGAGCCAAAACAGGCTCACTCAGGATATGAGAACGAAGCAGTTTGACTTTACAAGAAAAGACATTTTAAAAAAAAAAGAACACAAGACCCGTAAATGTCAAAACGAACAAAAAGATCTTTGTAGAAGATATTTCATGCTACTTTTCTGCAGATAATGGTCATGACATGAACAATTGTAGATTTCGTAATAGGATCTATTACGGTGCGTCCTCCAACAGAATGGGAGACTGGACAGTGTGGTACCCGCTTTCATAAACTGTGTTGGGGCTGCTGGGAAAGGACCAGTTTATTTCTACCAGGTGTCGCTATCCTAAATGAAAAAGCTAAAGTTCTTCTTCAGTAATAGAGTCGTCATTTTGGGTTGGTGTGTATAAGAACGGACTCTTCCATTTTTATTATTTTGCTGGGCTGTATATTAAGTTAACACGAGAGTTTCTTACAAAAGGTTTATACTAATGAGAAAGATGACACGCGCCCCGCTTTTATGGCTTAACCTGTGCCGAGTAATACAGGTCTGAAGGGCAGTAGGGTGCAAATGTACCCCGGGTGGTATGCAGAGGGTTAAACCTTTGGCGCTTGTCGAAGTCTTGGAGTTCGGGGGCTGGCTTCATTTCTTCCACAAGCGCCCTTCTGACGGTCATCTCCGGCAAACAGAGAGACAGAATTAAACCCTAAGCCCGGTTCTCGTGATTCGCCTCATCAATAAGGCAAATCTACGAGACGCAACCGCGATATTTACGACGAGGAGGATCAGCCGGAGGATCGGTTGGCCGTGCAAGTCGTTCTGTTTCCTGAGCAGTTATTTTATTTGTGGTCATTCGTATACTTCCCACTACTGCCTTCGGCTCTTCGGTGTGTCTCCCGGCCACGCTTAATGGAATCAGGTGTCGTCGTCTGGCGAAGCCTCCAAACCCTTAAATCGCATACTTTTGGAAAACAAGAAGAGGGAGATAAATGTGGAATTAATACAGAGCATCTCTCGGTCGACCGGAGTAGAAGCAGAAAAGATGATCGTTCTGTTTGTCGTATAAACTACAGAATCCAGGTGTGTTTCATCTGGTTTATGATAAACAACGCCATTGGAAGGGAGATAATAGCTCCCCTCGGATTAGAATTAGGGATTCAGATTTCGGGGCTTTCGTTCCTTAACGAGTTAAAAAAAAAAAAAAAATGCATATTCTAAACAGCCAGCCAGACAGATATAGACAGGCGACCCGGAAGGAATTATCCCGCTAAGGGGCTTCAGCCATTGCGCCCTTTTCTGATGCGTTCAGCCTCTCCCTCCAGACCACGTGGTAAGTGTCCGAGACATTATCACCACCATCGTCATCTCGGCCGGGAAGTTCTAAAGGGCGGCGTGGATTTATTGGAAGCCGGAGTCGAAACGAATTCTGTTCTGCGGCGACAGAAAGGATATCGTTTAAGGGCCGGAAGCCAATGGCGTCATCAATAGCTCTCGGTCAGACGTCACTAGAATTCCAATTAAAATGTTGGTACTAAAGTTCTACTCAACTAATCTGAATTGAATGATTCCGTTAGCTGTATATGCAGAAAACCTCCCGATACCAGATCATACATATTAAATAATTTATGCTGCTTATATTATGCAGATTAGCTTAAATATATTATTTTTCTAATAAATCGAAGTTGGGTTTCATATACAGAAGCCCCTAAGATGTCCAAGACATATTGCTAGATAGTATTTTTGCGCTTTACTTCAGGCCCCCTCAAAGATGGTGTACCACGATGGGTGTTCAAAATGTCCATCATCGCCATCCATGCAGGTATTGCAGCTCAGGAAGAGCTGTTGAAGCGTCAACGATTCTCTGCTCGAGTTCGTGGATGGCATTCACCTGTCTTGGTGTTTTTTTTAACAAGCTCCATAGGAAAAAATCTGGAGAGCGTGACGGGCCATCACCTGGTCCGCATTATCCCAGCTACCTCCAGTGTAGTGTTCATCCAAAAACTCCAGTGTATATTTGCCAGACAGAAGCGCGTGACGTGAGGTGTATGGTGATGCTTTGCACGGTACCGCCATTTGTGAGCTTCTGAATGAAACGTCTTAACGTAAGCTTTTTGGGACACCTGTATCAATAAAAGGGGCGTAACTCTGTATGATATAATTTTTTTTTATTTGCATTGGATTAATTAAAATACTTTCTTTTGGAAATCTAGCAAATCCATCCTATTCATGCATTTTTCAAAATAGTTGAAACAGTAGCCAAGCTGCTGGTGTTAGAATAACTGTAGCTAATTGATTATCATCTTCCAATGCCCCCCCCCCTGTGGCTGATGGGTTTAAATATCTGGCTTCCTCACCAAGACAATAAAACTATTAATCATCAAGTTCAACATTTTCCTTGAATGGTGATGCTTAATAAGGCATGCAAATTTTTGTCTGCTTGACTTTTCAATTTTTCTTTTCTTAATCATATTCTTGAGGATGAAACAAATTCTATCTGCATACAGACCCAACCTAACGAATTTTTCTTTTATGTAGGTGACCTGCTTACTACCTGATCCTGGCAGGTGACTTAGCTTTTGGATGAATCTGTTTTTTGGAAAAGCTGCTGAACAGATCCCCCCAACCCTTACAATGACCACACCCTTTTGATTTTCCAGGCTGTTCCAACTAACTTATTAGCAATCAGCCTAATGGATTATTTTTAAACTTTTTTTTTCCAAGTTTCTTCTCACTCATCTTTGGAACAAGATTTTCAATTAAGAATATGAAGCTGTTGATGCTTCACAACTTATAGGCAACAATGGCCAGATATTCCATTAGTGAGAAGCCTGCCAGGTGGCTTGTATAGACAGACAGACTAAACATTATCACCGTGTAAACAATCTACGCAGCGATCTGTCTCTCTGATGCGCCTAATACCTGTATGAAATGTCTTAGCACTTCCTTTTAAATTCTGACAGGTAAATGTCCCCATAACTAAACACGCTCTACTTAATCTTTAATGACTGACACAAAGAACCAAAATACCATCTTTAATAATATAAACCAATTTTCTTAAAAATAATTTTTTCTCCCAATCTTATGTATTTACTCAGTTTGTATCTCTAAGTGATTTTTTTATTTAACTATTTACCAGAATTGTCATCATCAAAAAATGTGAAATCATTTATTTAACAAGTTCCATTTCCTTAACCATTTTTTTCAAATTCACTTATTTCTTTTAAACATGTTTAACAATGAATACAGATTAATATTGGGTATGAAAATTGCTTTAGTAGTTAGCAGGAAGCCATTAATTTATGCAAATCCCCCACACCAGAAGAGAAATAGCTACAGATACAAATCTTAAATTGCTGAATATCTTTACTTTTTATCTTATCTAAACATCCAGAATTTGTTTTCAGTTACCTAAATGTAAAGTTTTTAAAAATGTACAACCAGCTCTGCTAATACCTAAAATTAAATTATTGAGGTTTTCTTTTTTTAAAAAGGTAGCAGATGCAAAAAATAAGTGTGCGCATAAACTGTCATATTTATAGTAGCTAACCTCACAAAATGCCTCCAGCTAGTTTTAAAATAGATTGCTGCAAATCTGGTTACACTAAATTCAAAACAAATAGGTGCATAAAACCAAATTATGTACAAATGATTTTGAGAAAATGTCCTAAAGATTTAAATCTGATCTGCCAAAAGATATTTCATTGCAACTCATGTATATATTATGTTGTAAGATTTGTTTTCTCACTAGCCTCATTGTTACATTTTTATAGCAGTAAAATGGTTAATCCTAAACATAACTATTCTCGCAACCAATGAGATTTCAATTCATAGAGAGAAAAGTATGGATGCAGAGCAACAGTAAGTCGTCTAGTCTCATGAAAGATGTAACCCTTCAGTTATAGTGAAGACCAGCATGTAGTTGATCTGTAACATTTATTTAGCTGTCTTATATGTCATCTGAATTAACAAAAACTAAGTGTTAGAAGTTTTTTTATTCTGTAAATAAGGCAGTATTTACAGAGCTGATAATAAGAACTTCTGTGAAACAAATTGAAAAGTTACGATGCTACTCTTGGGATCATAAGACAAAGACATGATGTACAGCAGACAGAGCACAACATCTACAAATGATCTACAGCAAACTAAAAGAAAAATGACCCTGTTTCCGAGTTTTTTTTTTTTCATTTATAGAATGTTTTTTTTCCCAATGAAATTATGACACAGCTCCTTTCCTTTTCGACTGACTTTTTTTTTTCTTTTTCATTTTTCGCAAAAATTAGGACTGAAACTTTAAAAAAAAAAAAAAAACTTTAGAACAACAAAACTTTGTTTACGTTTCTACATACAATAAACATAGCTACACAAATTTCCAATGCAGCTGTCAAAAACAGACGGCTCTCTGCACACTATAATGACAGTCATTTTTCTGCCAGATGAAAAAACAAAACAAACAAAAATAGGTACATTAAAAATGAGAAAACTTGTAACGTAGTTCACTAGCAACCAGTGGAATTCTCGCTAGAAGTGCACAATAAAGAAAATAATAATAAAGCATGTACATTTAACAGGAATTTTGCATTTCCAGTAAGATGCATGACAACACAATCTCGCACTTATTTTGAAGTTATCAAACAAGGACGAAAAAATTTGCTTCATTAACCTGCATAGTTAAGTATTTTTGCATATGAAAAAAAAAAAAGAGAGTCTATTGCTGTTCTCGCATGTACTGGCAAATAGCATGTGCCAGTTAATGTTAAAATGTTATTTCTCCTAACAGAGCAGCTTGACTAAGTGGTTGGCTTTCATATCAGTTACGAGGTTGTTTTTTTTTAGTTTAATATTTAAATTTCAGACTTAAAATTAAAAGTTTTATTAAGGGTGACGCGTTAATTACAAAAAATACAGAAATGGCTAAAGGAAATTTGTGCGCGTGCGTGCGTGCTGTACACAGGGAAAATCAATCTTATCAATCTTGCCATATGTCTGAAGTTGATATCCTAGCTAAAGACTAAGGTTTTTATTAGAAAATAAATAAATCAAAGCTGTTTCGAAATTTTTAAGCTAGGTTGTATTAATATTGGATATCCATTTTCAACAGAACTAAAGTGAAGATGATATCTACACAAAATTGATTTCTAACTTTGCAATATTAAAAAAAAAAAAACATATTTAAATGAATAATGGAAGACAAAGTTTTTATTAGGTAAAATCGCAAATTTGGGCATTAATCAGGATGTCACACATTCAGTAACAAACTGATGTAATAGTTTAATGAAAGGTATGCTTAAAAAAAAAAAAAAGAAACAGGTAACCTGCAAGCATACTTGCATGATGACTACAATATCATTATGAAACTTTATAGATCAAATCTGTTCTTTAATCGTTTCTTGGTGTAGTCTGTTTTAGTTAATTTCCTCTGGGCTCACCTTAGCTCATAGGGAAAAAAATGTGGAAGACTGTTTTACTATACTCATAAACAAATATAATAATTTCTTTCTTATGACATTTCCTTGCATCCAGTTCAAACTTTTCCATGAAGAAACCTTACAAACAGCAGCATACCAGATAATTGAACAAACTTAAAAGATGCTGTTCTAGACCAACTTCTCAAGAATGTAAAACAATTTTGCAAATGTTTGTTTCAAAGCATAATACCCTCAACATGAATTCCATTCTATCTGTTTATTTATGACTGCCATAGGAAGGAGTTGCCACATCCACTGCTTTTTCTTTAAAAAACATCACTCAAAAACCTGCTATTATCTTATTTAAATAGCTGCCAAATACCACTTAAACAGAATGTTTCTGCATCATGTCATATGGAGATACAGCACATATGAAAATGTTTTCAAAAGACTAGGAACAGAACTATCAGAAATATTCAACTAAATGTATATATTATGTTCAAATGTCCTGACTTCATGGAAATGATTATAGTGCACAATGGGCTAATAGCTATGGTTCCATTTACATTAGGGTAATACAAGGTCACTGTGCAGTGTGGCAAGATACCCTAATCAGAACATTAAAACCTTGAATAAGTACCCAACACCTATGCTTTACTTTTGTGAATTAAACAAAAATGAATAAAATTTTCCAAATGAAATGAGAATAATGAAGTTGCTAAATGCATAAAATATGTACACGTTTGCTAATTTTAGGCATTTGACAGATTAAGAGCCAACTAAATGTAACAAAAATATTTCAAAATGCACAAAAACAAGCAAATTTGGTAAATTTATCATCACACACACACACACAAAGCTTAATGCAATCTCATCCCTTTGCATTTGTTTGTTGGTTTTTTTAAATAGGTAACAAAAAAAAAATGGGTATAAGGCCAGTATGGAAAAAAAGGAAATGTAATAATAATTTTACCTTTTGTACTCAAAGTTAAAGTAATCAGATGAATGCATCAACCAAATATGCTCTTCTCATGTTAATATAATAAAAACACCTAGCAGAAAGTTTCTCTAACAAATAAGCTACAGTGAAATCTATGTTCAAACAATTCATAAATGTGTAAAATTGAACCATTAATCTTATAAAAACAAAAATGGTGAGCAATCTCATAAACAATTACCTTAAGTTTGATACCCAACAATGACATGCCATAAGCAACCTGGCAAGCAGTAAGGGCTCACATGCAGCAGTATTTCCAGAATGCACATCTTTAGAGACAAAGCATGAAATAACTGTATATTATTAAAAAGTATTTAACAAGATTTAGTTATTAAACAAATCTCTGGATCTTTGCAATACCCTACTTCACATGGCAATGCTCTTATTGTACATGATGGGTGGTGACAAATTATCAGAGAAAGTAAAGGACAAAAATGGGTTTGTCTATTAAATTCATCCAATTTGTTCCATATTTAACAGGTGTTAATGAATTGGTTAAGTAGATTCTTCTCCTAGCTTACTCATGAAGCATACGCTAATCTGAAATCCCATAACCATTTAATTTCTTAATCTGCCAATAAATGACATCTTCACATTTTTGTAATTGTAACTTGACAAAATGTATTTTATTTTTATAGCTTTGGCAAATTAGATGAGATAGTCCTAAGATAACAGAGTTGCCATTAGTAAATTTTGTGTGATCACCAAAATAAGCAAAGTCAATTAGCCACTTTCCTGGCTGAGCCACAACAGAATTAAAGGTAGAGAAACAAAACTTAGTCAAATAACCATTCATAGTATAAAATCAAAGTCATCCATCTCCATAATCTAAATAAAACTTGTACATAATTGTGTGAAAATGGGGTATATACACAACATACATCATTGGGATAATGTGTGCTAAGTAAACCTATTCCTTGGATTTTTTAAATTGTTAAGAATCTGATAGAGGCTTTGGCGTAAAGGTTTCGGTGCTTAAGGAAAGTTCACTGCATGGCTATAGTGAACAAGGTGAAACTACGTGAGCAAATCCCTGTTTAAACACCAACCATGCATCTGCTAATATAAAATCTTTCAATATGTACCTGACTACTGATATTCCAGCAGAAATCAATGCCCGACATTCCAAATGCTCACCAACCTGCGTATACATCAGGTGTAGTATACAACTAAAAATAAGTGATCTGACAAATCAAATTCCTTACATATTATAACAAAAAAAATTACAACTTGTAGAAATTCTGGAACTCATGAATGCATCTTTTACTGTTCATTCTAGAACTCAAAATATAACAACATAGGTTTATTTTTAGAATCATAAACAAAACTGACAACACAAGTTTGTATGTCATTAGTAAAAAAATGTATAAAGTTTGAAATTAAAAAAGGAAAAAAAAAACTGAGGGAGATGAAATAAAAATTTCAATTTTTTTTTTAAAACAACGAAATAAATCTAAGTCCATAGAAACTATGTTCAAAACCAGCGTGAACATTACTTTAACCTTATTCACTTACAACTGTGTGTATTTAATCATGTTGAGATAAATTGTGTTAAAACAGTGCACATAAGCTGAAGTCCTTAAAAACATGTTTAGTTTGAATTTTTTCTGAAACTGCAGTTTGGTGAACAATTTACACTGCTTTAAGGCAAAAATAAATTCATACGTATTAAAAATATAAAACAAAAAATTGCTGCTAGATTTAAAAATTCCCCCGTACAGATATTTTAAGAGCAATTTTGAAAAACGCTTTTGCTAGATTTTTTAACATACACACATTTTATATAGATGTGTACTATTCTATTTAAACCCGATTTTCAATAAATGCACTCTTTTCCTAATTCAGAAATTCTCATCTCCAGTTGTCATGTATTCTCAAATCAGACATTTCGTAATTTTACATTTAATAACAGTTACTTCACGAAAGATAAGATGATAACCAAAATTAGTAAGAAATGTCTCTTGGTTGTTATCTGATATGATCTAAGGAAAACAAAACATACCTAAAATATGCATGGCATATACAGTAGAAATTTTGAAAAAGTAACAAAACAAACATTAATAACAGCATTTGAAACACACCACATGATCTATCCACTTTTTACTGTTCCCTTAATAATATATATAAATTTTTCAAAGTGGAGGTACAAAATACTCTGCTAAAAAACAAACTTTCACTGGGACTTAGTAGTTAGTTGATGGATTTAACTTAATGAATAAATGAATCAAATTTATCTTAGATCATCAGTCAGTATTCCACATAGTAACCAAAAGTTTAAATTATAGGATAATTCAAACATTTCATTACTTATTAGTTTACTGACTTATGACATTTTGTAATTTACAAAAATAATGTGCATTAAGCAGTTATTATTATAATAGCCATGCCTTAAAAAAATTGTCCAAAGCTAATACTCCTTTTTAATGAATATTACATGACTCAGAAATCCTGAAAATAGGATGCAAATCAAGCATAAAGATAGTTTTATAGATCGTGATTTATAAGTGTTGCTACTACAACTAATGATAAATTATTATTAATGATAAAGTAAAATGAATATTATGCAGAAAAAACAAAATAATGTACTAAATATGACTGACATAATTACAGTTTCTGGATATCTTCAACATCACTGCATCAAATGAGTGGGTATTTGTTGAAAATAAGTGACAGTATATTTATTACCCATTACACCATAGGCCATGAGTATTCATAAAGAGTAACAGTAACTTGAAGTACTGGCAAGACCATTAATGAAAATAACAGTTTTGAATTTTCTCCTCATAAATAGCAACTAATAAGCTAAATAAGTTTAGTTACAGATATCATTTTGCCTGAAAAATCTGAGAAACAATTTACCAGCATAACTTTTTCCGGGTCTGTATCTTAGCAATTACAGTTGCTATAAATAAATAAACTGAACGAGGTAGTTTCAGGCTGCAGAAATATTCAGCAATACATTTATAAATATATCTAATTAAAAAAAAAACAAAACTTAGCATATTTTAAGAATAGTATGTAAAATAATAATATTGTACATGTTTAATTTTAATGCAGTAATAAAATGTATTCTGACACTCCAGTTTCCTCCCATATCTATAAAAGAAAAGTTCTAGTGGGGACTTTCTGTAGTGGGCCTGTGGCCAACCTCCACTTTATCATCTTCTGCTCGATTTAGGAAACTGACACCAGGGGGTTTCCTCTGGTGGATGGATGCCTTATGTGCCAAGTTGGTTTGCAGGTTCAAAGAAGAATAAAATGCATTTCTTTAATACCTAGACAGCTATACAATGATACTATCTCATTACTCATGTTACACATACATTTGACTAACAAAATATGAAAAACATCGCTGAGATTTGTACATATCTGAAATGCTAAGACTGCTGGTATTGAGAGAGTATAGAGATTACAACATACCATCTAACAACAAAAAATTCACCTCGTGGACAATTTAAAAAAAATAATAATTACAGTAT
This sequence comes from Nautilus pompilius, assembly GCA_018389105.1. Classification (NCBI taxonomy): domain Eukaryota; kingdom Metazoa; phylum Mollusca; class Cephalopoda; order Nautilida; family Nautilidae; genus Nautilus; species Nautilus pompilius. The sequence goes on from JACATO010001899.1 coordinate 1,297,815, forward strand.
ACTAGCAGACAGAAAAATTTTACCAGCAAAAGAAATGTAAGAAAAAATTTTGCAATAGTTTTTAATAAACAACTTTAGTTATAGTTAAAGATTACAATCATTAATATCCTTCACACTTAGATAAATATATTTTGTTTCGATTGTATTTTCATAAAATCAATGCGGAGACAAAACAAGTAGAATTCATGTTTTAATATATTTCTGCTACAGATCATTTTGTTTAAATACTCTTTTTTAAAATAATAATTTATGTAAAAAAAACTAAAATAATTTGAAATAAAATGGAAAATGATCAACTAAAACATACGAGAGAGACCAATCACCATTCATTAAACATTCAACACTCTGAGACACATTAAAGAGCTTGACCAGTATAAACATGCAGTACAAACCTTTTGAGAAAGATCTTTGAATATCTTAATTTATAAAGCAAGCAGAATCTGTCCCTAGCAAGACAAAAAAAAGTGTGTGTGCAATCTATATAATGTTAAAAATAAGAAAACTGAAGCTGTCAAATTCTTTAAAATAAAAACAAAAGGTTTAACTTGGGACACTTTCAACAACAAACAACATTATTTCCTGAACAAATTTGTTTGATACATTCTCTCTGTATCACCAATTGTGAAAGATCTATTTTATATTAACTACCAATATTTTTTAATAAAGCAAGTCACTGGATTAAAACTATACTAAACCTATACTTACTACACAATATACTTTTTCAATATTTGTATTCCTAATACATAAGTGGTTGCTCTTGATGACTTAGGTAAGAGAAAGATCATTGGTTTCAAACAAAAAGGACAAAAGTGTCTTAATTTTTTTCATGTTTTTACTCTTTGTACACTTCTCTGGTTATGGATCCTTATTTTGGTTATAAGATGAGGGATAGCAACGTTTACATAATGAGTGAGTTCTGAGCCAGTCAGTTCTAGTTCTTACTAGAATTCTTCATTTTCTTAAGTTAAACAAAATATACTTTTCATATTGCCATAAAATATTTTTTGTGACCAATAAATCATCAATGGTTATGTTTTGTGTACACTCTTATTTTCTGAATGATTGATTTGATGAATTATCAGGTGTTAGCTAATATTTGCAAACTCTCCATGAAATACAACAGAGTAAGAAAGAGAAACTTCACAATAAAGTACTGGAAAAATAACTAACAGTATTTAGCAGATAAGTAGAGCTTGCAAATGCTCTCTGTTAATTTGCACATTTTACTAGTGACTTAAAAAAAAATTGGTTGTTGCTTAAAACTTGTACACAGTACAAGATATAACCGACAGTAGCTCTGATATTTGTCAATCTAAGTCTGTTCAGCATGCTCAGTCTCAGAAATGAATATCAAATCACATTTTATAAAAAGGCTATAGCCTTAAATGATTGTCTACAGTGAGACTTGACAAAGTATTTTCAATAATTGGGTAATTAAAACACTGATGCCAGTAAAAGTCATACAATAATGTTTAGCTTTTCAAAATAAAAAGGGAATGTTTCATAAGCTATAGTATACAGCTTTCTGACTTATTGAAACACAATACTAATTACATTATTTTTAGATGATACATGGCCTCTATTTACTAAAAATCTTATCTAGCTTTAGAAACAAACGAGGATTGCTTAAGACAGTTTCCTTACACATGAAAAAATGTCCAAACAGCTATCAGCAATGTAACAGCTATCAGCAATGTAACAGATATTTATATTTAAAGGAAAGCTTGAACTTCTTTGAAAAATGACCCCAAAAAATCAGAAAATTGTTAGTGATCAGTTTGAAAATAGTACCATGTATCTGAACTTAAAATGCAGAAAATAATTTCAAAGGAATTTGCTCAGAGGTATGTTATAAATAAATCCTATGCATTTAGGCTTTTCTCTATTTACAGAGTTTCATGACTTGTGACAATTTTAAAATTAGGTGATTATACCAATTTTCAAAAAATACTTTTCAGCTATGTCTTATAAGTATGTCAAAGCAATTTTTTAACCACACAGGAAGATTGAATACAATTGAGCTAACTTTTACAAACTTTCCTGGTTTTATTAATTTCTAAAATATATTAGCATAATCATTATAAAAAATAACCATAATATATAAAATACAAGTCTGATGATGTAAAATAAAAAATAAACAAACAAACATTATAAAATAGAAATTATACAGAGAGGCCAAAACTTTCTTCTGAATAAAGTTTTTAAAATGAAATTAATATATAAATATGTTTTAATGTACTTAATTTCAAATGGTTTTGTCATACTTTAAATGCAAAGTTTGGTATAAACAGTAACAAAACTGCTTGAAGTATGTAGTACTTCAGAATTTCAGTGGTGTTATGCATAAGTAACTCAATATAATGACAATTCCATTTTTTCACTGCAATAAGAGAAAAAAACAAAAGCAATTAAGAGATGAATACAGCTTCACACAACTAATGTTTGTTTTAAAAAAATCAAATGATATTTAAAATAACATTTGACAACAGCAAAAAAATATAATAAAACAATACATGTTCATTTTGTCACTCAAATTACCCTTTTGCCCAGCGAACAAGAATATAGTAGTTTGAATTGGATTTTAAGATCATGCCACTTACGAAATACAGTAGGTATGATACATCCTAGTTTCTTGGAAAGCGAACTGAATAACTGCATTTCACTTTCTATATATATATTTTTTAAATTATTTTATATATATTTATATTTAAAAAACTATGTAGTGTTGTCCTCCATTAGTTCACCCAATGAAATGCATAATTCACTAAATAAAGGCCTGTTTTTTGGATTTTCTGTAGTACATTTTCTAACGATATTTACTATCTCCTCAGGGCACTGATCACTTATTTCAAGACTTTCAGTAGCTACTTTCATCTTCTTCAGTAACTCTTCATTTGTTTTTGATTTGTATGGCAAGTCTCCTGAGTGGAAAACTTCCCAAACAAAAACTCCAAATGACCAAACATCGCTTTTTGTTGAAAAGTCATCTTCAAGAACTGCCTCTGGGGGCATCCATCTCAATGGAATCAAATGCTGAAAATGAGGATAATAATCCAATGAGTACACATCACGACACAGACACAAATTTGCAATTTTCAAATTTAGTTGTGCTGTAAGGAGAATGTTTCGTGCTGCAAGATCTTTGTGCACACAACGATGATTTGAAAGATGTTCCATGCCCAAAGCTACATCATTGCACATACTGATTTTCTGAGCTGCAGTTAAAGGTGGAACTCTTGCAATCCGTTTTCCATTGTCCTTCCGTGTTGCCAGCAAAAACTGCTTAAGGTCCCCCTATAAGAAAAGCAGCAGAAATACAAAAAACATTTCAAATGAGAATTTAACAAATGTCTAACTGCAGCAACTATTACACTCCATCATTATTGCAGATAACACTTTTAAATGTCAAACAGCACATTTTTTCATGCAAAAACAGTGGTACATTTTTAAATATGCAATTCAGACTGCTAACTTAGGTAATAAGAAAGTACAGAAAAGAAGAGTCATTGTGTAAAGATCTCAACTATAGCAAAAAAGCAGAAAATAATTGTAGATCAAAAACATTTCACATTATTACTTTCTATATTTTTATTTTAAATTTCAAAATATAGCACTTGTAATGCAAACTAAAAAAAAACAACAAAAAAAACAGTATTAAAACATTTAAGAAAATATCTACGTATTAGAAAGTTTATCTTGCACCATTTCTTTATGTGAATTTGTAGCAGAAACAATAAACAAAATTCAACACAAAAAATTAGCAATTATGAAAAGTAATGTAATTATTATTATTATTATTATTATTTGTAAATTACAATTATATGGTTAAATTGTTTTTCTAAAACATACATTAAAATGTTTGTATTTATTTTTTTTTAAAACTCTTTAACTGAGCAGTGAATTATACAACTTAATTCAATCTTTAAAATATTTCATTCTGAAATAGCTCAGAAACATGGATTTAATAAGCTGAATAATTTGTTTCTATCAACATTAATAACTTTTCCCCAGAAAATGTGCAAAGCACTTTTATTTATTAATAATTGTATTCTACAATATTTACAGCAACAAAATGAGGGTATACTTTTTCATGAGCAAATATCCACAACAATCAAAGATAAAATAACCACTTTATTTTCTATCAGAATTTACCTGGTCAAGGATCAGGCTTTCCTTGGCATGCTATGCCAAGCCTTTTGAGTTTGTATATCAATAACCACATGTTGACACTTAATGGACAAACTGTACAGAAGACATTAATCTTTATTTCATGTGAATGGAAAATGCCATTTACATCCTTGCAATAGATGAAGAATTCATTATAGCATCCATGAGTCATTGAAAGAACTAGCAATGGTCGTCTGCAGCTGTTGACAATGATTTAGTGGTTCTCCTATCAATGCAAATTCATTTCTTTGTTTTATCTAATATTTCTTTCTGCTTCAAGTGTATTCTGAAAAACTTATTGGAGTTTTTTGTTTCAATATTTATAACTTCAAAACAATAATCCAAGGTCTTAAAAATGTAAATGCACTTAAGAATTCCCAATATTTAATCTGAAAATGTAAATTCATGCACCTGACACTGCTGAATTTAATGGTTTATGTAAATAAATACAGTAGTTAGAATTCTAGACTGACAGCAGCAGAACTGTATGCATGTGGAAAATAAGCATTCAGTATATTTTTGGGGGAAAGTTTTGAACTCCACTTTAATTTGAACTCTATTTTTAATATTAAAAATAAATACATATTTCTTTAGATTCATATTTTTGATAAAAACTAACAAAACAAAAAATGAGTGGTCTTGTTTTTCCACCTACCCCCCCCAATGGCGCATAAATAAGTAACGTGGGGGGGGGCTGATTTAGTTGACATTTGGGCTTCCCCCCCAATTGTTATGAAACTAACAAAGGAATGTAAACTTTAGAAAGGAAAAATGATTTTTTCTGGCAAATGTTTAACTGCATCTCTTTTGTTATAATGTTGCAACTATCATTTCAGTAGCCAATCTCATTTTATTTATGCATGTACATGAACCAAACAGAGACAGAGGACTTTTTACTTTCTAACAGCATTTCTTTTTTTTGATTATAAGCAGCAAATTATTGTGGTAGTCGTTAGCTCTTTTTCCTATTTGTTTATTAATTCCATCAGAAATTAAAATGGTTTACATAACTTTACCATAAAACATCCATTATTTGAAAAAAATACTCCACCCAGTTACCATAATAAATGTGTTCAAACGTTAAAATTATCACTATTAAATTTTATTCTGAAATTTAAAATAAATTTGCACTTTTGGACAAACACCAAATTAACAAAAGTCAGTAGGAGGTGGGAAGCATATGGCATATTTCTTAAACATTACTGATATTTAGAAATAATTTGGAGACTTTAATTATGCTAGGAAAAGCCCGACTTTAACCAGTCTTTGTTTTTAAAGATGTATCTTCTGTACAAGAAAGAAGTCTCACACGAAATTTAGTTTTTGCAAAGTATTTAAGTCAGTTTATTCACTGTGTCAGAGAATATAATAACACTAGATACTTATCTTATTGCTGAAAAGACAAAAAATATACTTGATAATTATATTTTTAAAAGAAATACTGGATTCTATTTTAAAATGCAAGAAAAGAAAAATCTACTGAGTGTTCTATACTTTTAAAAGTTTCCAAACACGATAAGACAGCTTTAATATTTTTTATTAACTTATTATAAAAGTCCTAAAATTCCCACCTGCTCTGGTCATGCATGCAGTGTTTACATGGAATTTATTTCTTGTGCTAGTGTAAAATAAATAAATTTCTTTTTCACTTTTTAATCTGTAAAACCAATAACAAAACCAATCATTATAGCTTTCCAGTAAGAGAGCTCAAATTCAAACTCCTGCTAGTAATTAAAATAAAAGGGTCTTTCTGATTCATAAAATCATGTGGCTTGTTAACTGATAAGTGCATGCACATAATAACAAGTTATTTAAATTAATGAAAAAATATAAATATATATTTAGAAAGCCTAAAGAAAACTAAACATGTTTTACTGACTGAACAACTATAAAGAATCTACCTGCGAAAACTTGGAAAGACAATGTCCAATAGTTTTTAACTTATCAAGTAATGCACTATTGCCACACTGATATTTGACTGTTCATATACCACATCATATTTTACCTTATTTATAACATCTTAGTTGCATTTGCACTGAACTAACTATATATTTACTTAACACAATCATAATGAAAAACATGTGGGGTGAGCACTGCAGATTTATCATTACAAAGGGATTTATTAATAGTTTTGAAGGTTTGTGGAACCATTCCAGATTGTATACAGAGGGTTAAGCTATTAAACTAAAAAGGCCATGCCAACATCATCATGTAATACTAAACAGCATTAGTTAGGTCACGTACTAGCAATCATTCATATTAGAAATAAAAATGACTGTCATTTTCATGTTGATCTTGAGACTGTACAGTGTACTATGGAATTGTTGTGGTTAATCATTTCAGTATTATTGAAAAACGCAGTGAATTTTACTGCAAAAGTATGTAATAATCTAGAGCAAATAATATTACATACAGACATCTTTTAATGGAGGCATGGACTCATACAATTGGTTCATATCTATTCTAGATAACTAACATTATCAAAGACGTGTTTACCAGATGTAAGGTGAGAGTGCAGGCCATTTCATGAAAATGATGCCCACCTGGGTTCAACAGAAAATGACACATTTATCTTAAAAAAAAACAACAACAACATCAATACACCAGTGTATTAGTGTAAACAGACAGACCTTCCTGGTAAATTTGATCAGATAATACATCAAGTGCTGCTAACTTACATTTGTTCTGGAAAGTAATCTAAATCATAACATCTGTTTTACAACATCCAGGCAAAAAAAAAAAACACTGAGAAATTTGTAATAAGTTATTTATTTAATTTTTCTTATACAGTTCTTTAAGAATGTTTTATCAACATGAATCAAATACACATTTTAAAATATCCCAACTGTAAACTTCCGAGCTATTTTTTCTTTTAGAGAAAGCAGCAGCTTAAATCTTTCTATTTTGTTAGTTTTAATTAGTTGTTCAGTATATTTTCTAAGAAATACTATAATTAAAATACAAAAAAATTAACCTACCCAATCGCAGTAGTCTGTAATCATAAGCTGTGGCTCAGCCTCCCTGCACACACCGAGTAATTTCACAATGTTTGGATGGTCCAAACGAGCAAACATGTCCATTTCTTGTCTGTACTCAAAAAACAAGTGTTCGTCCTTCGACAGCAGAGACTTTACCACAACGAGACTTTCTGCTTCATTTTCTCTGATATTACGAGCTTTTGCAAGAAAAACATCTCCAAATAATCCTTTACCTGAAGTGTAAAAAAAAAAAAAAAAAAAAACCCCAGTAAATTAAGGTATAATCACCTTTTTTTTCTTCTTGTTTTGGCAAATGGCTTGGATTTTAGCTTTTGTGTATGAAAAAAAAATGTGAATAATTGTAGATAACTGTAAACACTGCTATCTCTTAATTTTTTAGAGATTTATTCCGAAACTTCAGAAATGAGAAAGGAAAAAAAAACTTAAAATTTACTAATTGCAGTTTGTAAGAATGCTGATGTTTTTTTTAGGTACACTTTTAAAAAAATGATTGTGAAAAATATGTAATATCAAGAAGAAAAATGTAATGACTTCAACTTAAAACAAAACAAAAAGAAAATGGTTACTCTACTTGAAAAATTATTTTCCTAAGAAAGGTGTCAGTTGACAGCAAGGAAGACATAAAACTGGGACAAATTAGCAATAATGTATTATGACCGAGCGCCCAGAAATCCTGGTGAGTTTCTTCACTCAAAGTATTGAGAAATCAAATCATTACTGCAGGAAAAAAAAAAAAAAGATAGAGCATCTATCTAAAAATTCTTTAATAATTCAAAATAAAGCACCCACCCACACCGCCAAAGGGTGGTCTGTGTTTTCAGCTTTCAGGGTTTTCTTGGTTGACACCAGTTTATTTATGTTTACACAAAGAAGTCTCACAAAAAGCCTTTTTTTGTTTAGCCAGAGAAACTCCACAAAAAAGTTTACTAGTTTTTCCATGTTAGATTTAATCAATTTGACAAAATTCAAATACTGGACGTTATAATACTGTACATTTATTTTAAGGGCATTCTCTAACTACAGAAACAGGTCAAAATAAAAAAAAGATGATGTCTTAACCATTCAAGTTACCATACCACAAAAAAACATAAGCATCAACTTTTACTGTAGCCTGCTTATTTCTATAGTTCACAGTGAATAGTATTACATTTATTTTTCAGACAGCTATGAATATGAAAGGATTTGTCAACAGCTCAAGGTCCTCAACCCACAAAAAATCATAGTAATAGCTATTCATTTTTAAAATCTACCAGTAGCTAGACATAATATATCAAGCAATAGCTTGCCATTTTTGTTTTAACATCAGGCAATAAATTTTTTTCAGTTTACATGAAATACTGTCCGCACATGTGTCACAAGCTGAACCTCCATGAGAATACCATAACCTACACTTATTTATAGACCGGGCAATAACAACAACAACACTATGAACATCCAAGTCCATTTATAAAATTTTTATAGCATTGACAGGCGAGCAATAGAATTAAATTCCTAATGAAATGTGAAGTGAAATGGCAAGCCCTATATAGCACCATTTCTAGATCTCCACTAAAGAGAATAGTTTTCAAACATATTTTCCAATTTTATTAAATGTAGTATGCTTAAAAAAGAAATTTGGTGACATCTTAATAAGAATATTATAGTCAAAAATAAAGTTATTGTATTAAGAACTATACAAACCTTAAAAAATTGTTTTAGAAAAAAGTAAACAATACATACAAAAAATTTCCTATATATATTTATTTGATTACTGTTATACTTTTATATTTACAGAAGAAATACTTTATAATACATTTATAGTGTTCTAAAAGGATTATGTAATTTAAATATCATTTCGAAATTGTTTTTTTTTTTTTTGAGAAGGCAGGATGAGACGAGAGTCTTTCCAACTTAAGTGAATTACACTTTATTAACAATTGCTTACCTAGTATATAAAGCGTCTGAAGATTGTTTCTGGGATACAGGGATTTATCATAGCTACCTCTTCGACTTCGAGAATGATAAGAGTGAGAGGAATGTGATGGTTGTGAACTCATTGCTGATGCATGGGATCTGTTGTCACTGTCACTTTTGAAGTGTGTCCCAGACTCCCTGCCAGACTCTCTGTCTCGGTCATTAACCAGAAGTTCGTGCTGTTCTCTTGCTATGTCACCATTTTCACCTTTTCCTACTACAAAAAATTAAAAGAACACTACTACAGAAAATAAAGAGGACAGAGGGGGGGGTGTTTTTTTTTAAAAAAAAGAAGAAAATAAATGTGGAATAATTTCCTTACCTGACACACTTATATAATCAGATGAAGCATATATTGTCTGAACTTGGCTACAGCACCAGTTACTTGGTAACTGATGAGATAGATAACATACTTTTATGTAAATCCATCATATAAATAAATCATTTTCTATCTGCTTGTGTGAAAAATCAATTCTTTACAGGTAAATGTTTCGCACTTCTTGCTGCTTTCTCATTTAGAAGCATTAATTTTTGGGCTAGAACAGATTCCTTTCCTCAAATTTTCTTTTGGGTAGAACTTTATTATTTTTCATGTCCTTGATAATTATTTTAACATCTGTGATCAACCTAAAATCTGTCAATCATTCCAGTATTAAAGTGTACATTCTATACATAGAGCCAGAAAATCAGACAGTTTTTAAAAATCATATATAGCAGCTCCCTTCTGTCCCCACATCTGATTTGAAGACTATTTATACTCTGAAATGCTTTGACAGGAGAAGAATACTAATTACTTAAAAACTTGACTTATGGTGATATAAGACATGATAGTAAATTAAAGATCTCTATTAACTAATTCTTCAATCACCAAAAAATGTTATAAGACTAAACCGAGCAACCCCCCTCCAAATCCACCCACACCAAGTTGGGGGGGGGGGTTATGGTTTTTAGAGAAATCTCTTGATAAAAGAAAACACACTAAGTTGTTGGTAATATCTTGAAATCAGGTTGAAAGATTTTTCAGCCTGTCATTTGAATAGCGTAATATATAACAAAAAAGTTCTACTATCACCCAGCAGTTCATAGATGTGCACAGTCAAGAGTTAAACCTTTGTTTACATTGGCAACAATTAATATTTAAAAATCTGCTGCATTAATGAGAACAAAAATCATAATGTACATCAAATGTATCTGCCTATTTATACATGGACATTATGATTCGATTAATTTTGTTTTATTTCTAAATTTCTCCAGTATTTAATTATTAGTACTCCCTCTTATCTACTTTGCTGCATTTGCAAATTATATGACACTTGTTCTAGGTGTAGGATTCCCTACCTTGTGACCATTTAGAATTGTTATGTAAATAAGTTTAATCTGTTTAATTTATGTACTACTAACAAGGTCTGTGTGGGCCAATTTAAAAAAAGTGCATTTATATACAAGCAAAAAAGTTTAATGGACAACATATACTATTTAGTTTTGGTGTGCCATAAGCTTGACAGTTTGGTGAATTCTTAAAGAGGTCACAACTTCAGTTTAAGTTCATTTTTAATAACAGAATTATATTTCTTACTTTAACAGTGAAATGAAACATATTTAATGACTGTTTTTACTGTACTGTTATTGTTTTTTTCCTTAATTTATGCTAAGAAGCTGCTGTGTTCTAATTTATTATTATTTTTTAAACTGTACTCATTGTCCAGGAAAACGGTACAAATGCTAACAAAGGTGATGTCAAGTACTTCCTCAGTGACTGCTGCTTTTTTAAAGTTTTTTTTTTTTAAAACTCTGATGGATAAAGAAAATGTTTATATAAAAAATATAATTTTTAATGTTTTAAGTTAGTGGTTTATTTTCTTGTGGGTAAAGAGTCGTGTGTTTAACTAACATAAATATTATATACAGTTTAGAGGAATTTTAGAGGCACTATATTTTTAATGAAAGCTTAATTACAAGCAGGTGACATGTACGTTAGAGTGATAAATGTATTTATTTATGTTTATCTTTTCGGGGGATGAGGGAGTGAAAGGAGAATACGTTCTACAGAAGGCAAACAGTAAATATTCTTATTTGATTATTGAAAAAAAATTTTGAATACTTTTTCAGAGACATTTTCTAAAATGTTTCAAGAAGTAGTCTGAAATAAAAGTGCGTAATGTTTTTTTACTTACTAGGTGTGAATGTCTTACGATTTCGGCGCTGCATCAGTAATCTGTAACTACAGAAGGCTGTCAGACCAATCACCAGGGCTAGATATGCTCCAGCACTACAGACTGCTATAATCACTGTTTTCATCATGTTAAAGCTTTCTTCCTTTTTCTGGCTTTTTTCATATTCAGAAGAACCTACAAGCACAAGTTAAAAATAAATACAAGTCAAATTAAAGCTCTAAAATTTGAAAGCATTTTTATTGCATATCCTACAATTTATAAAATTTACCTAAAATTAGTTATTTTATAGGTAATAAGAAAAAAGTTCAGAAGCTTATAGGTCTATTTACTTGCTACTTCTAAGAATGCTTCCTGTCTCTGAAAACCAGCGCTGTTATTTGCGGTGCATCCATAACGTCCCTTGTCTTCCATGAAAACACTAGAAATAACCAGTGTACCATTAGCTAAAATCTGAAAAGAGAAACCATGCAAAGAAATCAGTTTTGTTTTTATTCCTTCTTTTAATCATGTGTTTAAAAACTCACAATCCCACAATTTATTTGAGTTGATAAGTTAATATTTATTGACACATCAAAAAATAAAAAAAAACCAACAAAACACCAAAATGATTGTAAAAGATCTTTAGACAATACAAAAACAACATGCCAACAAAAACATATTTTATGTTGACTTTTAAAACTAGAGAAAACTATTATTGCTAGATTCTATGTACAGTAAACCCCAGTCATATTGCGGTTTTTTCTGTAAGACCTATTAATTTTCATATTGTGTATGTTTTTGCAATTTTGTGGCATTCTGTAGCATTTTTTATGAGTTTAAATCTCCGCTGATTGGCTGTTCTGTTTTAGAAGCATCTCGCTGCTTCGCATCTCGCAGGAAGAGAAGCTGTTCGCCTTGCTGTTTTATTGATAACCCCAAGGATGCCACCCAAACACCCATCATCTAAGGCTTCTGGTGAGCCAAAGAAGAAGAGAAAGTTCTTGACGATTCAGGAGAAGGTGGAACTTCTCGATATGATAAAAGAAGGACAGAGTTACGCTGCCATAGCCCACCATTACGGTATGAATGAGTCAACGGTTCGCTACATCAATAAAGATGAGAAGAATATCAGGGCAACCGCTTCGCTGTGCATCAATGAAGGTGCAAAACGAGTTGTTTCTATCCGCAATAAAAACATCGTCAGGATGGAAATTGCCTTGGATTTTTGGATCCAAGATTGCTGAAAGAAAAACATCACTTTGGATGGTAACACCATCAGGACCAAGGCAAAGAAGCTGTACGACACTTTTGCCGATCAAAGGGGTTCTGAAGGTGCTTCCAAAGCCGAACTGTCAGACAGCGACAATCCTGATGATCCTCAGCCTTCTACATCTTCATCAGGAGGCTTTTCTGCCAGCAAGGGATGGTTTGACTGCTTCCAGAAGCGCTTTCAGTTGAAGAGCGTTTCATTGCAAGGTGAAGCTGCTGCTAGGTGTTTTCCATTGCTCTTGTTTTCTCTCAATATCTTTTGTGTGTTTAAATGTGTTTCTATTGTTTTAAAAGTGTGTTTAAAGACCTTAAAATGCATTTAAAAGTACCGTAAAAGTTATAAAAATATGCCTAGGGTGTATTTAAATAGGGTATTTCTATTTCACGGATTTTCAATTATCGCGGGTGGGTCTGGAACGTAACCCCCGCGATGGAGGAGGGACTACTGTATTATGATCCAGTAAGGGTACAAGTTTTAGATGACAACACTTCCAAGAATATTAAAATAAATGATTACCTCAAACCTGGAAGAGTCCCAAGCATTCATCTCGCTGTTTTTGTCCCACCAGATGGAAGGCTTTGGATCGCCAATTGCAATACAATGGAGCATCACTTTATGACCTTCATACCCTGTTGTATTTTTAGGCAATACTTGAAAAACTGGCTTTTCTTTAAAAAAAAAAAATAAAAAAATAAAAGCTCTATGGTTGTTGTTTATACGTCTGATCAAAACTGTTGAGAAAAGCTTCAAGAAATAACCAGATGTAAATCAGTTAAATTTCCTTAGACAAGTAAAACTTTAAGAAATCATTTTTGCAAGTGAGTTCATAATTCATTAAACACTTATATTATGACTAGTTATTTATTTAAAATTATTAAGGGCGGCTGGTGGTTCAGTAGAAGACTGTCAAGGTTGAGAACATGAGTTGATTCTACCGTGGACCAGCTCGGTTTGGCATTTGCTTTTTCTCACTTTCCTTCACCAGCTGGTTGTATGAGTTTCCTCTGGGTATTCTAGTTTCTTTCCACATCTTAAAATAAAGAGTTTTAGTAAGGCTTTTCCCAGTGAACCCTACACGTAAGCACACTGCATGTTAGTGTTGCTATGAATAAAAGACTTATTTATTTATAAACCACCATTCAGGTGCTGTTATTATATATATTTTTTTAAAGTAGACCTATCTATTTTCTACAATAACAAACATCACCCAGCATAGGTGATGTTTTTTAAAACCAATAACTAAGTTAGCTTACTAGAACACATCATAATGAAGATCAATCCTGATGACAGCAGCAGGAAATGACTAGTAATTATTTAAGTCAAGGTGGGTGCAAGAAACCAAAAGCAATTTATCTCCAATATGAAATATTCAAAGCTACAACTTTTTAACAAGACAATAATGAGTCATTTTTAACAGAAACCATAAAGTGCAGAGCACTACAGCAAATGTAAATAGTATTTCTGTCTTTAAAATGCAATCCATCATACTTACAATGCAAGTAAGAAATAGCTTTGTGTTTCTTTGTCCTTAAGCAACTGTATTACTGCTGGAAAATTCTTTCTACTTAAAAACATTAAGTGTACCATACTTACCTACCACTTCCACATATATGGTGGCATTAATGATATGCTGTCTGTCACTAACAGCTATGCAAGTGTAATAGCCAACATCTGATTTCTTTACACCATGAAAGTAAAGCACACCTCTGTCTTGGTTAACATGTGCTGGAAATATTTCCCGGCCATCCTTTAACCATGTTATAGCAGGCCGGATCTCTGCATCTGCTTTACATTCAATTAGCGTTTCTCTGCTCAGCTCTAATTTCTGATCTTCAGGGACAGGACTGAATTTCAGCTTTTCTACATGAAAAAATACAAAAAAAAAAAAAATTTTTTTTTTATAATACATATAAAATAAAAAAGATAATCAAGAATGAACTTTTAAAATTTTGTTAATCCACCAATGAGAAATAAATTAATATAGCTGCTAAGCACTCTAAAAAGATGACACATTTCATAACAGTACCATTTTAAAATACTAGAAACATTACACGCAATACATTTACTTTGATTTCTTTAATAAATGGTAGGTAATGAAGTCAAATTGTTTTTCAATTCGACTGAGGTCTGTTAAAAATCCAGAGAGTTAAAACCAAATTATAAAATTAAAATAAATATTCTAGACACAAAATGTCATGGTTTCCAGAAAATGATAAATACTTTGAAATATCATATTTATTTGGGATAACACACACACAAATATTGATAGACATGATTGTTTTTTTTTCCCAAAAATCAAATGAATATCCACTTAAATCAAATATGCATCTAAGAGCTAAAAAAATATCACCTATAAATTTTTTTCAAAATCCCAGATATCTTCCCTTAAGGAAAATGTATTCTGATAGAGTCATCTGAAAACTTTGTCATATTTTCTGTACATAATTTAGACATAAAATTGTTATAAAAATATCATTTGCATAATTGTATAAAGCTGTAAAAGTTAAATTTACTAACATAATATAGCTTCTGCAGCATTTCATCTCTAATATTACAAACCATTTGAAAAATAAAATCCTACCCGAAAAAAATCAACCTACCATTCACAACATAATGAAGAAATATTATAAGTGGCATGAATTCTTCTTTTAAATTGTATGTTCGAGAGATTTATAATGTAAGCATGGTAATTTGATACAGGTAGATATACAATTCAGGAGCTACTATTTTCTTTGGTCCAGCCTTAAAAATGATAAACTAAACCAGATTACCTATTAGTGCATTTCAGCAGCTCTGGACTAAATGGTTGACTCAATATCCACCATATCTTGCATATGATTTTGGATTCTCAGTTAATTCCAGACTACCACACCTTTTAGTTTCTTGTTGTCTTTGTGGAGCAATTTGAAAATACAGCATCTTAATTAGATTAAACAATGTTTCTTCCATGTTAAGTTTGCTAACTACAAACTTAACTTCTGGCTTTTTCTTATTTTTTCTTTGTTGAAGTACAAATAAAGCATCTGCAATGATCATGGACTTAAATCTAAGATTTAATAATAAGATTCTTGCCTGTTTCTTTTCTTTCTAGAAAAGGTTTGATTTCAAAGAATTACATAAATCACTTTAAGAGAATTGTGCAAAATCCACTCCCAGGAGATACACATTTCAAAAAAGGTTTATTTATTAGCTAGGCACTAAAATTCATTATAAATGCTGCATTATGTCAGGTTCTAAAATTATAAAACCAATACCATCAACATTTCCTTTATGCCTATGTTACACCTGCTAAACACTAGTTAAGTGAGAACCACATCACAGTAAGGCTAAATTAAAAAAAATTTTTTCATTACATATCATAAAAATGAAAAAAATGCAGTCTAAGATCCTTCATTTTAACACATTAAGGATATCTAAATTATTTTTAACGTATTTCAATCATTTTTGTTTTGTTTCTTGTCTAGAAACTGAACTAACACAAGTTAAGATGACAATAAATTCTGCTTTTTTATTTTTCTCCTTTTAGATTGTTATAAATGTCTGACTGAAGCTTCATGAAGAGAATGCCTCTCACAAATTAATTTATAGGAGTTAATTGTGGATAAAAGTTATAATAATAAAAATAATAATATTGTGCTAATAAAAAGAGCAAGAGAGACTAGAATGGCTGGAAGTTAAAAATGATTTGAAGAATGAAGATCCCTGAAATTCTGTTTCTAAAGGTCAATCTAAAATCTTTAAAAAAAAAAAAAAAATAAAAAACTTGTTTTACTGGTCATCAATAATCAAAACTATTTTCCTTGGCAAGACTTTCATGATTTCACCATTTCAAGATTTTATCATCACGCACAGTAAAAGACAGAACATTATTTGAGATCAGTCACTTGCATGTAATCAGGAGTGATTTACATTAATCAGATAGGATTTAACACTACTCCCATTTGGTCTTTGAACACAAGAAAGAGAATTAACTTTTTAAATACATTTAATATAAAAGTTGTAAAAGAGTTGCTGCTAAGCCACATAACATAATGTGGAGGGAGACCTATTCCTTGAGCAAACATTATTTGCTGGTCCCCAAGATTATATTATTACAATATCAAAATGGTCAAAGCTTTTGTGTTGACAATTGCAGTGAAATTTTGTATAGACAGAAAAAAATAGCTAGATCTTGTGAAACAAATTAACAGGTTAGTAGTCGCCAAGGATTATTAAACATATTTTCCTAAAAGAATCTTTGAGTATCTTTGGCCCTACCATCATTGAAGTCAAGTTTTCTGGTAATGCCTGAGTCCAAACTATGTATTGCTAGGCTTTTAGCCTCTCTTGGGAGAAAGTAGTACAACTTTTAGTTTTTTTTTTTTTAAAAACCTGATTAAGAATAGAAAAGGATCTTTTACCTTTTTGCATTTGTGGCCATTATGGTTAAGTATATATTCACACATTAGGAAACATTGTGCCCATTTGCATTACTTCAAGTTTCTTGAGTGTATCAAGCAGATAAGCTTGTTGAAGTAACTATTTCATTTCTTCTCATCTCTAGTCAGGTCAGTATAATTTAAAATATTAAAACAAATATTTAGGCTCTGAATAGACAGATTTTCAATGCCATACTGCTGCAGATGACTGGTCGCATAAAACAAACCAGTACAAAATCAGTCTTTCTTCTTGCAACCTTTCTTGTAGAAGTGGTCAGATACCAGTGTTTTTCTCTCTTCATAATCATCTAGGCTGCAACAGTTTGCTGTTTACAGCAAACTAGCTAAGAATCATATCCCATATTACTGTCAGTACTTGTTTCAAATTTATCAAGCTGCTTCAGTAAAGCTTGTGCTTAGTTTTGTATTTTCATCCTCATAAAACACTTCAATCGGGGACTCTCAGATTTTAAGATACATAGATTGAACAATAATGACAGCATCAGCTCTGGCTGACCACCAGATATTTGAAACATTTTTTTGGAGTGTGATTAAATCTATAAACAATGGTATTCAACCTATGCATTGATAATATGCAAAAAAACAAAAAATGTAAAAAGCCTGAATCTGAAAAACTGGCTGCCACAGAGCAATCAGCTGCAGACAGTCCTAAAAAATTTGAAATGCAAAGTGTATCGTAGGTATGCAATCTGCAAAGGATGATATAATTTTTAAATGCACCTGTAGTCTGCTATATCTGCCAGCCATATTACTTGCGTTGTCATAAGTTTTTTTTACCTCTGAAATCACCTAGATAAAGGTCCAGTTCTCTAGTGTCTTGATCACAATCTTTGCCAAACCTTCTGTCTTATGGCCATGGATAGTTATGGTCATAATAAACCACTCAAATATTATGGTTTTCAATATGTACCTAATTGTGAAATTAATCAATGTGTACTATATATCCAGAATTCAGACATAAATTTAAAAGTATTTTGTCGTTTTTATTTTTGTAGCACTCATGTATTTTTTCATCATTAAAATGAACAGATCATTGTACGCTGTATTTGACAGATGTAATGGAGTTCCTTGGCATTTATTTCCATACCATGCCAGATAGTCAGCCAGAAACAGGTTAAACTGGGATAGCAACTCTAATATACTAAGGAAATTTCCATTATGGACTGAGTCGAGTCTTAGCCAAAACATGACTGACTATCACTGTTCCAGAACTGCTTTCCAGTAATGCCACTATATTCAGTTAGCTGACAGTCTGTGTGCTGTGTTGCAGACTGTTCTCACAAGCTTCAACGTAATCCATCCCATGCTTCCTATCAATGAAGCCATGTATGAAGTTGGTAGGGATTTTAGCAAAAAGCATACAAAGGTAGCAGTAAATGTTTCTTATATGGAGAAAACAGTAAGTTAGACCAGTTAAATCCCCCCCTTTTTTTGTAAAAAGATGGAAATCACCACCAAAAACCTCTATGGCAGTATCTTGTCAATGACCTATTCCCACTGATAAGGTTTCATGACAATGATGTGAAATTGCCCAACTTTTGTGAAGGATCGTTAACTTCCAGATGGTTTTGAAAATCTTCACCAATAATTCAGATGACTGAGTCTGCGACAAAGGTATATGATGAAAGCTTTGAAACAATCCTGAGATGTACCAGCAGAAGTAAATTCGACATCTACAGAGTATCTGGGTTATGTGGCCTCCTCTGAACCTGTTTTTTTTAAAAATTAATTTACTAGATGTACTTAAAAAATGCACCTTCTTTGTTTGGTAAGGCAAATACTACCAACTCTTTACTTCATTTTTGGCCCTAATAAATATTTAGTTAATGTCACTTTGTTGATTTAAAAAAAATTTTTTTTCTTAACGAATGCCATAAAGAATAATATTTTTTTACCAATAAATTACCATTTTATAAAAAGTACAATTTTTCAATCTTTTGTAAAGCCATGCTCCACCAGTGTCTGAATCCTTGTGAAAATTTTCAGATTGATCAGGCTTTATAGTTTTTTTTTTTTTTTTTTAAATTTTTTTACATTACCCATTTGAAATTTGTGAGCGGATGGGTTTTCCAAATGTGCAACAGGATTGGTAAGCCATTATTAACTCAAATTTTCCACTATTCTTCAAAGCAGTATAAGAGCCAAATTTGTTACCAGTCCACTACACCTGCTGACTTTTGATTCAGCATATCTATCTATCTATCAATGCAAATTAAATAATAATAGTAAAATTGGTTTCTTGAGGCAGGAATATCCTTTTAAGTAGCAGTACTAAAAGATGAAGACAATACTAAAAAAAACGGAGGGAAAAGTTGCCTTTTCTTTCTATAAGAGGCATATTTTTGCACCATCACTTTACAGATGTGTAAGTGAAAATTCAACTTGTGCTAACAGTAGATGCTCAATCTTGGCAGTAACCCTCTTATCTGTAATGCAAAAGCCATTGATATGATAAAATAATTTTTAAAAAAAGTTCAATAATCTTTAATTTTTTTAATGCATATAAAATTTATCTAAGACTTTCATTTTTTGCATTTATATCTTATTTACTACTTAGCTTATTTGTAATACAGGTGTGAAACATCTTTTATGCTGAAGTTTTAAAAACATTTCATAACAAAG
The DNA here is from genome assembly GCA_018389105.1 of Nautilus pompilius. Classification (NCBI taxonomy): domain Eukaryota; kingdom Metazoa; phylum Mollusca; class Cephalopoda; order Nautilida; family Nautilidae; genus Nautilus; species Nautilus pompilius. The sequence continues at coordinate 1,317,418 of JACATO010001899.1, forward strand.
AATAACTTCCAGTAAACAGCCAATTGTTCAGTTAAAATAACTCAGGGTAATAGACTAATTCTAGGTAGTGATGAATTTAAGATAGTGAAACCTTATCACTATTTTTATGCAATTAAAGTCAATGACAAAAAAGCTTCTAATTTTAAAATACTAAAAACACACATTTTTATATAACAATAATTTACTGTTATAATGTGAATAAACAAATTATTAAAATATTTTTCAGAATGAAAATTGCTCCTATAAAAATAAAATTAAGTTTAAAATTTAATTTAAAAGCATCAAACTAAATATGTAAAGTACAAAAAGATGTTTTTGGCAAGAATTACTGCATTTTGAAATTTTTTATCCTTTTCATGTATTAAAATGTGGGCTCCAGGCCAGAAGGAACATGAAACCTAAGGAGACTACAGTACAGTACCTCCACAGGTTTCACTGAGCAATCAGACATGATGACAGCAGTGAGATTTGCTAAGCCAGCTGGACAGTGAAATCAGCAAAGCATTTTACAAGTTTATCAGATAAGCTGGAACACACAATTAATAGCAATTTAAACCAGAAAGACATGAGACTTCCATTTTTTTGTTTCTTTTTTCAATAAAAGGTCTGTATCTAAAAAGTAGCAGAGTTTTCACATAATTTTCGATGTTACCTGAAAATATTTACAGAATTGTTTGTGTAAAATCTACATCCATTTGTTTAAACCCATAATTTAATGGTTTAACTAGTATTATTTATTTGTCAAATTCCATTAAATTCACCAAATTTGCTGCATCTTTCAGAAGCTGACTTTAAAAAAAATTAGCATCATCATCTTTTCTCTTTACAGGGAAACAAATTTTCACAGAATAGTCATTCTCATAGAGATATTTCAATTAAGTTTATTCTGAAAGTAATGATGAATGTCAGGGGTTAACCACCACAGTAAGCTTTTTTTTTTTGGCTAACTTTCCATGCCTAGTTGTCTAATCAACAGCATTTGCTTTCGATAATGTTTTATACCCATTCAAGTTTAAATGTTATGATATTTGTGCTTTAATGAGAGAAAGGAGAGTAAACTAAATTAATTGTAAATACAAATAATTTAAGCACTTCATGAAACAACCTAAAATTGCAGCCATAGGTGTATAAACTAACAAGTGGTGGCTGGCATTTTGTTTTTGCAATATTTCATCTTTCATGTAAGGACTCAAATGGGAAATCATAGAAACAAAGTGGCAGATAATGCAAGATCTTTAGTAATCAAATGGTTGTGTGCAGTATCATCATGTAGTTTTCTTGACATGTGTTATGCAAAACAGATTTTTCACAAATTTTCTACAGAAAATCTACTTTATAATCTAAAAATGCATTTCTGATTAAAAATGACCTGATGCAACAGAGTATTGATCTTTTGAAAAAAAATAGAAGATTAAATAATAACACTTGTTTATTTTCTGGTATTATACAGTACTTTGTAAAATGCCATGGAAAAAAAAAAAGAGAGACTATTAAAAAACTGTTTAAAAGCAAAAGATGGTAGATGGATCATCATTTTACAATGAAAATATCACTCAAATGTCAACATTGAGCATAACCTCCCTAGATGATTTCCTGATACCGCATGCTGTACACAAGAAATCAAATGTTTATTAGGTATTCTCTTGTTCATGTTCAGCAATATTCTGAACAGGAAGATTTCTTGCCTGATCTGATACCAAAGATGCTCTGTCAGGTTTAAATTCAGGCTCATAGTTGACCAAACAAGGAACTCAATTACATTGCCTGGAAATACTGCACCTCTGTAGCCACATAGTAAGGTTTGGCATTGTCATCAATAATTAATGATCTAGTAGCAATCAGGTATGTGTCCTGAGTCAAACTCATCTGACCAGTTTCCTCCAGGTTCTCAAATTCCACTAGCCATGTTGACTGGCCCAATTAAGTCTAGGTTTTTGACAATCTTGGATGTTTTACAGAGCAATGGGTTTGATAACCAATGTCATTCATTTTCCTGGACAGTGTTTTGGTGGCTTTGATTCTTCAGAGATTGATAAAATCAGTATAATTGGCAAAAAAATTGTGGTGCATTTGATGAATAACTGTTATTCTCTAATTATTTTGCAGGGATTCTGCTAGAAAGCATAGCATTTTTTCAATTCAATTATTTGCTGCCCATGGGTTATGTATGCAGAAGCAGTCTTAGATACACACCACCCCCCAATTTATATTGCTTATTAAATGCATACATCATGATACTGTAGTTAATTCTTCTAAAGCCACAAAAATGTATGCATGATCGAATTGTTCCAAAGGTATGAGATCTGTATTTAAGTAAGAGTACCAGAATCAAATTTTAAACTTGGTTTTCACTCAAGCACGAAAATGCTTTATTGCATCATTTTAATTTTGGTTAATATAAAGCAAAATCTATAGTGCTAAACTTATATCATGATGTATATAACTACTGCATAATATTGGCCTGACAGACTTATCTACACCCGTTGCACTGGTGGTGCATTTGTTTGTCAAAATTCTACAGGGCTAACGAAAGCACAAAAATGTTATGAATTTGAGACAATAAGCCACTTAATTTGGTATGACGGTGAAGCAACTAGGCAAATGGTAGTTAGGAGGCTCAAATATCATACAATTGTTTCACTAGAGATTCCTTTGATATGCAGCATATGCTCTACAGAAAATGTTGTCATACTGCCAAAACAGCTAGAAGAAATGACAAGACTTTTAGATTCTTAGACACGAGCCCAATTTATTACATTTGGGAACATAAATGCTTACATCCAGCCAGTAAAAAAACTGAAAGCTGCACTTCTTCATTTATAGCTAAATCTAGACAAGGCTGTGATATAATACTTCACTGATTCCACACCTAATCAATTAAAGTACTCTAAGATGCTGTAGCAAAGTAATAACCTGATTCATTTCCTTAATTATGAACACACGAGAAATTGTCTAGTCATAATAAATATGTTCTTTGAAATTGTTATGTTCAGATTACTCTGTCAAGGGTCTTTATAAAGTGTTTTTCATTGTAGAAACATTTCTTTTAGAATATCACTAGTTAAACAGTGGCATTAATGTAGAAAATGAAGTAATTTCAAAGTATTTTTGTAGTAATACCAGTGCTTTCTAATCATTAAAACAGAAGAAACTAAAACAAACGAAAAATGTAATACTGGAAGTAACAAATGGAGGAAAAAAAACAACTTACTTGTAACCTGAAGATATGCCCTGCTAGATATTTCTAAATCTTGTCCACTGGTATTAGCCACACAGGCATAATTACCTGTATCATCCAACTTCAAATTGGTAATATGCAAAGTTCCAGCCTTTTTATTCATTTTAAATTTTGGCAAATTCTGAAATAAATGCTAAATCATACATAAAAAAATACCTTAAAACAATCCAAGAATTTATTATTTATAATAGTATGTTACTGACTCTTTGCCAAAAGATTAGTTTTGAAGTATGGTAGTCAATACATGAATTATTACTACTTTATTCTCATGACTCAAAGAATAGAAAAAGTACCTCTTGTGGCAAATATACTAAATATATATAATTGTAACCACATATGAAAGATCATAAAATAGATAAAACAATAATTAATCATGAAAAATAAACATTAATATGGTAAAGTGTCCATGGGGATTACATAAAGGTCCTAACTAAAGTTATTATAAATTCAAAGATTTGTAGTACCTTTACTTCATTTAACATTATTCATTTTGTTGTATATTGTTGTCATTTCAAATTATAAGCATTTTTTTTTTAAGTTGTCATGCTTATCCAACAGATTTTTCTTGTTCTTTTAGTTTTGCCCCAAACTAAGAACTAAATGCTTTATTTTCTTTGGATTGCAACTGGCTGAAACACTAGCCAAACTATCATTAGTATTATTAGATGGCATTGCAAGGATTAAAATTATTATCACTGATAAAAGTCAGTAGCAAGGGAGAATAAAACTGATCAACAAGCAAGAAGTGAAAAGGATGCTAACCATTTGATAAAAGTGATCTGAGCATGTGCAGACAGCAGATATAGATCCCATGGTGACCAAATTATGAACTAAAAAGCTTTGATAGTTGAAAATGAACTATTCTTGGCATGGAGATTGGATAACAGGTTATTTATTGTAAATCTAAACTTTCGTGTTTTAACAATGATATTAGAAAACTCAAAAAGATGCATGATCTGTCAAAGATGTCGACATTATCTATTTTAATGATGAACCAACTCAGTTTCTGTTCTTCACAAATAATAAAATTAATTCTTACAGCATTTAGTGGCACTCCATTTCTTGTCCAAAAGATTGTGGTCACTGGATAGGGAGTTCCTAAAACTTGGCAGTCAAAATCTACACTCTGATCTTCTTCAACAGTTTGGGGCTGTGGAACTTTTGTTATAATTGGTGGAACTGAAATATAAAGAATGCAATAAATAATAATAAAAGTAGTAAATACCTAAAAAAATAAATTTAGTTACAGACTGGTAAGGTGCCCTTGGATTGGAAGTTTGCTACTGTTACGCCCATTTTAAGAAAAATAGTGATCAAAACAATTATCAACTAAGACTTTAAAAACAATTAAAGGACAAACACTGGTCATAAGCAGCATGAAAATTTAATGAGAAATAGGCAGCATTGGTTACAGAATGAATGGATATCTATTTTCAAATTTATACACAATGCAACTCTGGATTTTGATTAACGTAATGTATGAATGTTATTTACCCAGATTTTAATAAAGCTTTGACTTTTGCTCATCAACTGAATTTTAGAAAATGAAAAGCATTCAAAAGTTTGTGGAATTTATTTCCTTGGCTCTAGCAATAGCTCCTTTTAAAAAGGAGTCAGGACAGATAAGAATTACTTTTCAAATACAGAATACATTAAACAGTCTGCTTTGCAGAGTTTTTCAGTGTATGACAATCAATATATTCAAAATGGATTGAATGGATGACTTAAAAAAAACAAAAAAAAAATTGAAAAACATTCTGCTGCCTATAACTATAATAATCCTGCCATACTATTTCTAACACACAAGTGTCAATCAGTCAATTTTAAATGCTTTTGTTGTTGAGCTAAACAACATGTAAAAATTATTATTTTGTTTTTAACAAAAATATAAACTCTGTCCTTACCTGACAGATAGATCTTACCTAGAATCCCCTCCAAAACATGTCAATAGCAAATTCCTCAAAAGATCAAAACTTTCTAAAGGCAACAAAGTAATTGCAAAAATGACTCTTTAAAACCTGGGGTTCAATAATATTTTAGTTTAATTGTCATTTCAATAATCTACACGACAAGAAAGCAAATCAATAAATACAAAACTCTCATAATTTTTTCCAGACTAACTCCCCATCCCTAAATATGGTGACTTCTGATTTAGTTAATGCTGCACTGGTCTTGTTATACAGATCTGTTTTCCCTAATAAGCTTATAATTTAAGAAATAATTATTTCCCTAAACTATATATTTACAAAAAAATATAGTAACACTGGTTATTATATTTCTACAAATAAATGGGTTAATTCTTCTTACCTGAAACCATAATCCATACAACTTGTCTTTTTTCTCCTGCTATATTACTAATAATGCAGGTGTAGTTTCCAGAGTCTATTTCTTCAGGATCATTAAAAATTAGCTTGTTTGCATCAACATGTATTCTTCCTACATCACCAACTGGCATGCTGTTGCGATCCAGCCACCTGTTAGTTAGATAACTTTTTCTATTTAAAATATGTAGGCAGTTGGTATGAAATGAAACTGAAAAGAAAATTATTTTATATATTCTAGCTATAATTTGTGAAACTGTATAAATATACAAACAAACAAACAAACAGTTAAATTTTTGTCCTTTGGGCATTCATGTGTTCTCTCACCTCTTAGTACAAGAAAAGTTGAATAGGCAGGGGAGAGGGGTTGTGAGGGCCCATAAATATTATGCACATTTCAGCATGTCTGGTTTTCTGCCATATTGTTCTGACCTGCAGTCTAGCAAAACAAAAGGTTTTTCATGCAGATAATACATTTACCACACTCCAAACCCCCCATCTTCAAAAGACCAGGCTTTGACTTATACTCCAAACTGACTACCTATGAATAGTCAATGAAGTCACTTTAATGAAAAAATTGACTGTTATTTTCTGAAATAAACTGTAAAATTGTTCATTTTAAACAAACTTCAAAAAATATTGACTGAAACATTTGCCAATTGAGTGAGCAATTCATCTATAATGCAATCCTGAAGCATGTAAAATTATCCAATCAATAACAAGTGCACGTTCACCAATTACACAGTCAAGTCTGCTAAAGAAAACTGGTAATATGGCCATACACAAGAAATACAGTTTCAGCAAAAAACGTGTTAGAGATTGGCATAAAGTGAAGGACGTATTACAAAATACAAAAAAAATCAGAAAGGCAAAGTTATGTGGACTAAAATTGAGAATAACTTGAAAGAATCTGTGCTAACCCAATGTACCAATTGTTATGGACTTAGTACTATATAGCTGAGACTAAAGGCCAAACAATTTGCAACTGATCATCACTGTCTTCACATTTCTCACCATCTTTCTTTCACTAGTGTACAGTATTTACCATGGTGGCTTCCTGGAGATATATACCATATTATCTAATCAGTGAACAGCTGAGTTGGTTTACCTTACAGTGTTGGTCTGATTGGAACCCCAAATATTGGACAACTTGAAACCAAGCTCAATAATGACTCATGCTATCAAAGTGTTGTAATATCTCAAAACAAAGTGCTGAATTTGGATTAGATTGACATTTGGCTTTTTAAAATGGGTGATTCAACACAGCACAAATGACACGAGATCACCTGATGATCACTGATGCCATGCAGTGACTAAAAATAGACACCAGGCTTTCGATACCAGAACCTATAATGTTTGCTGTTTGTTTCAAATATCTCTCCATGATTGCATATTGAAAAACTATTTCACCACCCTATTTATCCAGAAGATCACAACAAAAAAAATAGTCCAATAATATGGAACAAACACCTCGTTAACATTTATGACCTGGAAGTACTGTAGACAGTGACACAATGCAAATATATTATGAAAGATTTACATATTGATCTGACTTGTTGAAAGTTTGGCTAACTACCATAGTTGCTTTAGCTTCGTCTTATATCCCAAACTGACTTATCTATGAATGAAAGAAAGAAAAATAAAAAAACTAGCCAATTTGACTTATAATCACTCCCAGCATAATTTCCACAATTGCATTTGTACTCCTATGCTTTAAATCCAAGAGAGTAATTTTTTTGTTAAAATATATTTTTATATATTTAAAAAAAAGATCTGGTTGCTAGAAACATTAAATATTTTTTTTAAAAACAGAAGCTAAAATATTCAATACATGTGGAATATTGAGTGTTATATTGCTATTTTACATAGTTCTGGCAGTATCAAATATATTAATGTTATCAATAAGAAAATAAACTGACAAATTAGTCGCCAGCTGCCTTCATAGATTATATTCTTAATAATAAATTCTACATCCATAAAGTAGTAAATGATGAAATTTAACTGCAGTTGAAATGTAATTACTATCTAGCCTTAACAAAGATGTACTCTTTACAAAGTACATTTTTCTAACTGATAATTTAGTCTGTGATTAGAGATTATTGTAACAAAGAAAAAAGTTTTAAAATACATAAGATATCCCAATAAATCTTGAGCTTCACACATAGTCATATGCATGATTTTGTCTCAGCCACACTGACAAAAAAATACAATTTTTAATGGAATCATTAATTCATTTAGATAGTAAGCATAATTTTTTGGAAAAAAACTAGGCATCACTAATATTTATTTTAAAAAGTTTGTCTTAGCATTTTTTTTCTTTGACAGAAGCTAGATTTCAAGTTGTATCAGTCCCAGTTTAATGTTCAGACTACAATAAAAAAAAATCCCCTATTCATATTTTTCATTGCAATCTATATTTTACATCTACATACTTTCTAAAAAATCTGCTAGATCTATTAATGAAATAGCTGCAAGTCACATTTTAGGACATTACTGCCTGAAGTCTGAATTCCACATGTATTATTATGAGAAGCTATCAGCAGTTTATTTCTCCACATCTCCCCTTTTCCAACTCTAATGATTGATGGCTGCTCTTACAGATAGCCTGGTTAGAAGTGATATTAAATTTCTTGTACTGCCATTACCAGTCATAATAAATGACTCAGCTAATTAAAGCCTGGTTTCAAAATTGAATGTACTTGTTTTAAAAGGTACTTTGTAATCAGTCATTCCTATATGTTAGGCTTTCAAAAAAGAATTCTAGTGACAGTTTGAAAATGTAGGAACCACAGCCAGCCATATGTAGTTTATTATTGCTATCACTGCTGATCTTCATGCTTCCATATAAAGTAGCCTGAGGTCTAAGAGAGCTCAGAGAGTCTAGTACTCTATCTGTGGTGCACCACAGATATATACAACAACAAACAGAATAAAACTGGAACTAACAGTAAACATTTTCTAGAAAGTGGTAAAGCAAGAAAGACTCCAAAAAAATGTCACTTACCTATGCTGTGGCTTGGGTTTGCCAATGGGTGGAAACATTTTCACTTCAAATCTTTCATGTACTGGGATCACAATAGGATAGTTGGATATAAGTCTAGGTTCAAACGAGTCAAGAACAAAATCATCAAGACCTTGAAGAAAAAAAAAAAAAAACAATCTTTTTCTTAAAATAGGTAATTAGAGAAACTCCCTCCAAAAGAAAACTATTCCTCATTAAAAAATAAGTTCACTGCATTATCTTGTTTCAGCATACCAGCAAAAACAAGATATATGAGAGGAAACATTTTTGGTTTTAATAGAAACAAACAACACCAGAATGCTAAAACAAACACAAACTTCAATATCTGGTCTTTCCCTTTTTGCACAAAATCACAATAAGACAGTTACTACTTTTAAATGCTTTACTTAAAGGATTAGTACAGTAACATTTGCTGGCTCCAATACTGGTTGTGTCTAAATTGAGGAACTTATCTCATTTCAGACAACTTATCAAAGGCAAGAAATGATAATTGATAAATGACATTTAGATCATGCAAAACAGTATTGGGAAATTTTCTCTCAGTGTTAAGTGTTTGTCAGAAGCTGTGACATAAAAAACAAAAACAATGTATATTATAGAAACTAAAATTCACATTAAAAAACCCATACACTGCCCAGCTTTTGTGCATTAGTTGCAGCTTTTTAAACTTAGCTTCATACAAAACAGAGCATTATGAATACACAAATATTTTTTTTATGCACACCCTACACATCTATACAAAAAAAAAGAGACTTTACAAATGCTTGCAGCAATAATTGTTGGGTCACCAATAAATGATTCATCAAACAAAGATATTCTGATGAAAAATTGTACATGACAGACTTTGAAAATATATGCAAAAAAAAAAGTGTTTTCCACAGTCACACGCTAATATACACTCATATGCACTAATCAATTAATTATATATGAAATATGGAATGTTTACTTAAGTGGTACACAATTATCACTGCACATGAAGCTAGCACAAAAGCTTGAACTTAAAAGGAAATAATATTCAGTAGTGAAATGAATGTACACCATTTAGCAGAAAATAAATGTATAATTTATTTCTGCTATTTGTTTTGTAAACTATACAGCAGAAAAAAAAAATTTTTTTCTTAAGTAAAGCAATAAAAAGTAAAATAACTGATGTTATCATAAGCTGATTCCAGCCAGCTGTTTGCATGTTCTCCCTTCCCAACTGTGGAATAAAGCTAATAAAATGTCTGTTTATAAACAAGTAGAAACATAGTAGCAGCACTTATAGATACTTACTGCAGTTATTATATTTAGATGCTTTCTTATAATAAACCTTTTTTACAGTTAGTAAAAGACATTGAGAATTTCACAGCTTGAATTGTTTGTTTGTTTTGGCTTCCTGGCACAGCCTGATACAAATCCCCGCTCAGAAAACAGGTGTTCCTTCTTATATAGTGATCAAGATCCAAATGTTGTTCTTTCAACTGTCTACATGTAGCTTAAACAAATAATGGTTGCTGAATTAGCTTTTCATGGTTTCATTTCTAGCTGCTTATAAAAATAAATTCCAACTGTAATCGCTGTAGATAATTCTAGTGATTAGCTAAATATTATTTATTAGATCTTTTTTTCTTCACCCACTGAGAAAGAAAAGAACCATACCCACCAAATCAAATATCCTTCAACAAAGGCAAATTAAAGGTGATTTCAAATAAAATTTGAAATATAAATTAAAAATTTTTTTCAATGGAGATTTTAAAGTACATCATTTCAAAAACAGATTTTCTTAAAATTAAACCAACACTTCAACATAATATACTTTCAGACTTAAACAAATTTCCTTCTTAACAAAAACAGTATTACACATCACTATTTTTAGGTTAATCTTAATTCACACAGACAGCGCTAAATATAAATTATATATAGCAATGTCCAACATAGAAATAATAACTCGTTAATTTTTTTTCTTCTTCTGCATTTCAAGTAAAAAATCTATGACACAATTTGTATATAAAAGTGAGAAAACCTAACCATAAAAATATTCACAGACTGAATTTAGAAGTGAATACAGTACAGATATGTCAGGTGGTGTAAATTTCAGTGATGAAATTTGGAAAAAAAACTAAAAACCTAAAATAAGAAAAAAAAATAAATTGTCCAAAAAAATGCAGAAGTATCTAAGCTCAATAAATGTGTACTATTACAACTATATTAAATTATTTAGTTGACACTATTTTTGGCTATATTTAATTGCATACATTTACAATTTAGACTGAAAAATCTTGGTAAAAATAAAATTTTATACTCATGTGACTTACTTGCTATCACTAGTTCAGATGTAAATGCCTGTTTTGGACCAGACTGATTGAGACCTTCACAGCGATAATTACCATCATCAGTTGATTGTACACTTGGAAAGTAGAGTGAACCATTACTGAACACAATGTATCTAGAAAAAAAAAAACAAACAAAAAAAACTAGTAACCAAAAAAAAAATCTAAAATTACATTAATTCATAGTTTATCTAAACCAAATAAATCTAAAATACATTTGTTAAATACATTGGTTAGTAAACTAACTGCATCAGAAGGTGATTTTAATATTTTTGTGCAAAGCAACTTCAGTTAACACAAATTCATAAATGAAATTAACTTATTTCTCTAATGATTTTGACTAAGTTTTATTCCAAAGAGAGACTGTCGTAAGTAAATAATATAACTTCCATTTGTAAAAGGACAGCTTTATCGCAAAATTGTTTATAAAATGTACTTTACTTAATATTACAGTTGTTCAAATGAAACCTGGCTGAAAGAGCATCGTCATAATGGTATCCAGCCATGTTTCATCTGAATGTCCCTAGTATTGTGCATCAGCTTGCTTGAAAAATCAGCAAATCAAGATCTGTGAAAAATGCAGTCTATTTCAAAACTCAAAGTTTAGTGTCACAGCTTACATTTGGTGACATGCCAGGTCAAGAGTTTAATTATGATTCTCATTAATTCATGCTATTTATTGTAGAATGAAAACTATTTTTTGAGGTTTACATTTAATAAAATTAATTCTTTAAACATCAGTCCTATTTGCTCAATTTATCAGATGCATAACTCTCCAAGAATGTTGATAAACCAAGACAAAATTTGATGTTTTTCCAAAAAATAAAAAATAAAAAATGAATTGGTGTGTCTCATCACTCAGATAAACCAACTTATTTTGTTGTGGCTTGCAGCTACACCCAGAAAAATTCTCTCCTATTTAGCTTATTCAAAATATTTCATAAAAATGTTCAGCATTAGCTTGGATCTAGCAGCTTTCTAGTTATATTCATAGTGAAGATACCGTCTGACTGTTTGGTGGAAACGTACATTTTAATTGCTTAATGAGATACTTTAAAAATGCACAACATAGAAAAAAATTTCTTAGGAACAAATAAAATTCTTAGAATTTTCAGGAAGGCATTTTTCCACACAATTAATTCACATTAATTTTGTTTTTTGTTGTATACATCAATTAATACATTATGTGCATCCTGGAGAATGCACAATGCAAAGACATCTTCAAAAAGTCTGTTTGTATGATGACTCATATTCGTCCAGCTAAATACCGATTTGGTGATGAAACATTCCTGGTAGTATGATGCTTTGATGATTTTGTTTTAAGTAAAACTACAAAACTTGAAAGTTGATATCTAAAAACCCTTCACTTAAAAACAAAAAAACCTATCTCAAAGAAAAAAACAGCATGAAAACAACTATTTCACAACTTGTAAAATAAATCATTAAAAAAATATTTATTGTTAATTAATTTAATTAAGTGCAGTATACTTGCCTGGAACCATTGGTTATCTTTTTATAGTTTGAAAACCATTCTATTCTTGTAGCATTCAAAAATAAACAATCCAATCTTGCTGGATGATCTCTTTGGACTAATAAATATGGTGTAAACTTTTCTTCAAGAAGATAGGGAAAATTGGGTTCTGAAAAAAAAGTATTTTGTACAGTAATTCTAAAAAAAAAGTCATTTGATTTAGTGATTTATTTTATATGAAATTAATTTTTCTTCTAATTATTGGCCAAATGCATCCTAATGATTTTTTTTGTCTACTTGTCCCAACAGTCAAAAAAGAAATAAAATAAGCATATTCTCAAAGATGTCCATTAAAAACAAAGTAATTATTTTTTTAAACAAAACAAATTATTCCTTATACCATTTTAAATGAATGGAAAAAGAAATTAGCATTTAAAACCACCTACCTTTAACATTTAAGAGAAAATTAACAGAGCTGTCTCTGGCTCCTACAACATTTTCTGCTCGACACGAATATACTCCATTTTCTGATGCTGTGACATGAGAAAGTCTTAGCCGGCTGCCTTCATCTAGTATTTTTATTTTGTCATTTTTGTCTGTATTAAATAACCTGAAAATAAGTAGTTTTTTTTTTTAGTAATGAGAGTATACTATGAACAAAAAATTAATTAAGGTTTTAATACTTGCAAAACAAGAGTGTACAATAAAAACAAGCAAGCAAACACTTCCTACTTTGAGGTTGCTAAGGTAAGTTAGCTTGAATAATATTGTAATCATGTATTATTATGTCAAGATAGTTTCTCATTATTATTATAATTAGGTGTCTATCTTGTCAGTACATCAAAAGCACTAAGGGACTGAGCCAAATCTCTTGTTGTAACTGGAACATAGCCAAGTAAAAACTATTCTAGGGAAGCTTTAAGAGACTTCATTAAAATAATTTTGATGCTAAACCTGCCAAACTAAAAGTTTTGATAGAACAAAATTACAACACATCCTTAAATTACTGTGATTATGTATAACTAAAGACAATATATGAAAAGCATGAAGCAGATGACTCATCCAGTTGGCACATCCCCTAATAATAGTGTGCAGCCGCAAGAATAGTGTATGATGCCACCTTTGTGTTTTATGATCACTGTTGTTTGAGTGGCAATAAACCAACCTATTAAAAGTAAAACACCAAGATATGCTGCAACTACACTTCTCTTCAGATCACTTGAAAGTATTTTCATCTACTACTATTCATCAAATTGTCATTTTATGAGTCTCAAAGTGGCTGTATTTATGCTTGCTGGGTTTACTTAAGTCTCAAACAAGTGACCAAAAATAATTTTTTCCAGTTATATAAGCATTATCATTTTGGTATCACAACATAATTACATGCTAAAATTTGTTGTATCAGTTCATTAAATTTTAATAATTTCAGAATAACTCATTTTCATACTCAATTTCTATAAAAATTAAAAATTTTTTCCTCTGTAAAAAATTCCATAAATAAAATAGGTCAATTCTGCATCACAAATTGGTAAAGAATTACTACTTATCAATGAATCTAATTTCAAAAGCTCATCTGTTTTAGACTATTGTGCATAATATTTCTCAGGCACAGTGGTCAACTGGCACCATGATGGTTTGCTTCTACATAGTCACGGTCAACTCAACTGGCACATGCTCCTCATGTGAGAGAGACCAAAGAAAAAACAACAGATTAGAATGGAGAATGAGGATAGTATGTTTGTTTACTATGGTAACAACTATAGTCCATTCATTGGTTGCCTCAATACCAATTACACTGCAGAGTCCATGTATTACAGTTTCCTCCCACTAAATGGATAGTTCTAGTATACTCTTTCGTTGTCAGAGTCTGCAGCATTTAGTCTGCTTATTAGCAGACATGGGACATCATCTCAGACAAAATATCATTTCCCTTACACTCTTACAATTCCCTTATTTTCAATTGGTTCTCTGTATTTAAAAGCAGCATCATTGATGGCTACACATTAATTACTAAATATTTTTAAATAAAGATTATAAAATCTCATGGCTACCTACATCAATGGCCCAACAACCAGCCAGGTGAAGAATCTATTTTGACAATTTTCAATCTTACTTACAGTACAAACATACATTTCAGAAAATGCCCATTTGAAATTTAAAAAAAAAAATATATATATATATATATATATATACACAAACACTGAAAATGTTTTAAAATATACGCAATTTTAAATTAGATAAAAATAAACAACATTGGTAATACTTTATGGAATTTGAAGTCGTCTTCCCACTGACTATGTATTATTAAACAGACCTGCTATTTTTCAAAGAAATATATTTCTAATAAAATATTTCTTCACTTTAATTTATTTTTACTTTTGTTATTAATATAAATGATATTTTACCTGTTGGAAGAAAATAAGCTGATGTATACATTATATTTCAACTGTTGTCATCAGCTAGTTTTTTCTAGTAGGGCACAAAATCCTAAGAGGTAAAATTTATGCAATTCTTTTCTCTTTAAATTGAAAAAAAAAAAGAAAATTTTTTTTTTTAAATTATGTTCTGCATCAAGGGTTAAGTTATTTGTTTATTTATTTTATTTTATTACAGGTTACTTTTGAATGGATGAAACAAATGCTGATAGCTGAATAAATGATCCAGCTGCAAGGAGGCAACATCACATTATAATAGGGGGATTTAAATGAAACCTGGCTGAAATAGCATAATTAAAATGGAATCCAGCCAGATTGTTATACTAGAGATTTAAAAAATAAAAAGAGCGATGTACTGTAGTGTTTATACATATATGAAAAGGCATATTACATCTTTATTACAATGAGTTCTTATATTAATATGCAGATACTTACAGAAACGATTTTGCTCAATCTGTTGAAACTAATACAATGATTCCATAAAAAAATACCTTTTAGTAAAATTACAAAACAATGATTCATTTTAATTATATATACACAATTTTTGTTTATTTTTTTGGTTATTTATACAAATTATCAAAAACCCACAAAACTAACAGATTCTGTCATTTACTACTATTACTTATCCTAGAAGATAAGTTAAAAACATTTTCAAACCTGTAACAATAATTTGATTTAAAAAAAAAAAAATAACAGATTTGATTAAAATAGCAAACAAGTAATTTGATTTTTAGGTATTTATAAATATAGATAAATCTTGTCCCATGCACACTACTATCTATACATTTTTTCTACTATTTAAGTAGCAATTTTAAACAGTAAGACTGATTCCAAGAAATAGATGCAATTAAATGATTTTTACTAAAATGGTCAAGTACTGTTATATAATAAGTGTTTAAAAGCAAAGTTTCTTTTTTCCTCAATTTTACAGAATTAAGTTAAAACATTATGCCAGTGTGTACATGAAAAAACTTAAGATAACAGTAAAGAAATGAGTAATGAAACTTGTAGAATAATGGTCAAATTCACAAGAATATAAAGTTAAAAAATTAAATGTTAAATTGTTAATAAATTAGGCTAAAAGTTAGTCAGTCATCTAAATTTAGACATAATAAAATATAATACTACAAAACAAAATTCAAATCCTTTTGGTATTATTTATGATAAAGGTATATACTTGCTTCATGATAGAATTTATAAAGTATTTTAGGTGATTCCAATGAAAAACAATTTTACTAATGCTGTTCCATTTTAAGCAACCTATAAATACAGGTGAAATAAGTTTACAATAAAACTAATAAAAGAAAATAAAGGAAAAAAAAAATAACTCAAGAATTTCACCTGATAGCTTTATTGAAAAATCCTTGACAAACCATGGAATTTTAAATTTACTTACCTAAACATTTTTGCTAATATCAATGCCCCTATAATAATACATTTCCAACAAAATTATTTTCTTCCAATAATTTTTTTTTAGAGAAGTTTCTTCTTGAAAATTTTAAATTTTCTATCTATTGCTTTTGTCAACTAAACAGTTTTTATCATAACAAAAATGTAGTGATTTAACATTGTCAGTTCCACATAATGAGACAACATGTATGGCTAAATTTGAATAATGACCATTGCACTGATACAAATCCACTCTGAAACAATGATGCACTAAAACAAAATTTACCATTAAAAATGGTAATGATGTATATGCAAAGGTCACATAATTTTAGTCTTTCCCATCCCAACAATGCAGACAGAGGGTACCTTTCAGAAAACAGTAAAATTATACAGCTTTCATCAACCAAATAGTAAGTACTTTATGCACATGATTTCCTGTGTTACAGGCTATGGGTAGCAGAGATTTTTTTTTTCTTTTTTTGCTCATGTTAAGTGCAGGAGAGAGTTTATTTAAAAAGTGATTTCTTTTTTCCATCAGTCAACATGTAACCTTCATTTGCAGCTAAACAAGACTGGAGACAACTGTGCATAAACAGCATAGCTCTTAGGGCATGGTTGCACCTCACTTTGAGGTTAACTCAGAAAAGATGCATGGAAAACCTATAAAAATTTCTTCTACAACCCTTCACCCAAACAACAAACTTCAAGAACATAGCATTTGGCACATCACTCCTGTACATCTCCACATCCAAAAAAAACTACTGGCAGCATCACGGAGGTGGAAATGAGATTTATCACCTACCTCTTCAAGCAAGCCTTTGTCCAGATAGTGTACTGTTGACTAACATGCAGCTAGAATTGAGACCACATGAGACTCGTGTATTGAACCCTGCCTCATTTAATAAGCAATACAGATGAAAAATTGAGATGACCACACCTGCCATTAATTGTTGCAGCAGATTGTAATGCCAGATGGAAATCCCTCTCACATGCTATACTTGAATATGCTGCTGGTGTTATGGTGAAATTGTGTGTTCTTGAATCAACAATCAAATATATCCACTTATCTTAAATATTCTTGAGTCATAGCAGCATTGTATTGTGCTAACATGTAAAGATCAACTTAAAACAATTTTTTAAAAATTTTTTTTAATTGTCCTAGCTTTTAAATCCCACCACAGAAATTATGTACTGCAATGTCTAAATTTTTAATGCATTTACTGAACTTTAAAATCTTCAAAGTGCATTGATTTTGTACTGCATCACACACACAGGAATGGAAGCATGTAATATCATAACTAATAAAACTGAAATATGGATAATTTTATGCCAACATTTAGTGTTTTCAAAAATAGTCAGCATAAATAAATGCATATTTGTACTAATAAATGTATTATTCAAACATATGCAGTGTTTTTGTTTGGCATTGTTGAGAAAAAAAAAAAAAACAGTCCTGCTGACCAAAAATCAGTTAGTTTAAAAATCATGATTTTGAGTCATTCTCTGTAGACTTCAAAATGTTTGGTACCACAAAACTTGCCAGGTGGCTAGCTGATAAACCAGTGGTAGTTGTTAGACTGCCAAGAATTAGAGCTTGAGAATGATTCCCTGTGTAAAGTTCAATATGACACCCCCTACTCACCTGGTATGGTTTTTCTCTTCTCTTCCCCAGCCATTTATGGGTTTTTTCCCACATGTAAAATGAAGAGGTCTAGTAGGGATTTCTATGCTGAAGCTGGAAATGCTGGCGTCACTGTAGTGCAGAATAAGCAATGCACTAGTGTATAACAACTACACTTGCTACCTGATTATGAAGATCTGATAATTACAGAATTCTGCCAACTACAGGCTGCAGCCGACCTGCTCATGACATGCTAGCATGTTTTGCACCAAACTCTTCAGCAGAAAGTGAGGGCCACATTTTGCTACTTTATCATAGCTTTAATTGGTAGCCAGCCAAAAATCTTTTTTAAAAATTATATTTCCATCACTGAATTAAATATTTTGATGTTTAAATACTTAAGATCATTTCGCAGAAAAAACTAATTAGAAATTGGTTAAAAAATTCTGAAATATTCTGTTGCTCTACATTCTTTTCTTGTTGAATCAATGAACATGTGTCTTGTCTTGTAGGGGTCAGAGTTCCCAATAAGAGAGAGCTGGTAGCTCTTGTCGTCATCTGCTGAATCTGATCCTGTGATCTTTCATAGCAAGTTATTGCATCAATGTCAAATCACACACACAAAAAAAAAATCAATGTTAGTACAAGATCTAAACACCTGTGAATATTTTTTCCCCAGACAACACTTCTCTGCTATAAAAAATAAACAAGCCATAATATGGTCAAAACAAAAAATAAAGTAGAACAGAAGTCAAGAGAATTTTGCTCTTTCCTTATTAATTTTCCACAGAACCTGATAAGCTGATCCAGCTCCTTTAAACATTTAAAATTTATTTCATTTTATTCTTTCTTTTTAAATTACAAGTAATCTATAAAAGTGCCTTTAAATAATAATAATAAGGAAAATTAATCTACTGTAAATGAACTGAAAAGAAAGTTCAACAAAAGTGGAAACATGAGTTCACTTTGGTAGACCTTTAATGTTAAGGTCTGTCAAGTTATGCTATGGAAGTACCTTAAAGTGAAACCGGTTAGAAGTGACAATGAGAAAAATTCACTCTAAAACAGTATGTTCTGGATGACTTGAGGGATAGGTACACTGACTAGAAATAGGGTCTGCAGTTCTTAACAAGTTCAAATCTTTGTTTAATCTTCTGAATGATCTATGACTATTTTTATAGATTTTTAGGTGAATTATTGAATAAACTCTTCTCACAGTGCTAGTGACTTTCTGGATGCTGTCCAAAGCTATTGGTGATGAAACAACTGAACTTCTCTAAAACCTTTCCAGTAGTTACCATACTCACTGATGAAAGCAGCAACATTATCATAAAGAAATTTGTAATGTATATGTAGACAATCAATACCATCAGGATGACTCTAAACACATCACTCATCATAAATATTTATTTTAACAAAGAGACAAGAGAAAGCAATATATTTATTAAAATTTTATAAGTGTTTAAATGTACAAGAATTAAACCAAAAAAGAGAGGCCCCTTGTCAACATCCAATGTATAGCATATCAGCTCATACTCTACAGTAGTCAGGCTAATAGAAAGATTCCTGCTATACAAGAGTACTAGAAAACAGTAACATTTCTAACTTTGGGACTGAAGAAAAAGGTACCTGAGCAAGCTTGGAATTTAAATTCATACTGCATAATGACATTAAGAAGCAATGCTTAAGATAAAAATTATTTCAACTTGCAAACAAAAATGAACTTTTAAAAAACATACTAATTGATTGACTACTTCGTTTATTAAAGTTTTACACTAATCTACCACAAAATCATATCTCTGGCATTGCTTTGAAGACAGCCTGTGAAAAGTTCACAAGCATCACATACATGCTGATGGGCATTATACTGATAGTTGGAAGATTGATTTTTCCAAAATGAAAAAGTTGCTATTTACATATTGTAATGTTTATTGATCTTCTAATTCATGAGAAAACATTTCATGTTGATACTAAAAGTTTTTCTATGCTCCAATATTTATTAATTTCATCAAAATATTATTTCATTTACCCAATTTCATGAAATTGCTATTTTATCTGCAAAGGTTGATAGGTGAAACTTCAATGTGCAGAAGACCTACAGCAATTGAAGGAATTCAAATGGCCTCACCAACTGAGACTAAATGATGACATATATTGTTAGCCATACCTTTAAAGATAATCGAGTGAGTGTCAGTCTACCCCCCAAAAAAGTAATGGAAACAGCTGAAACCTAATTCATTGATGTGCTGGAGACAAAACTGAAGAAATTTGAGTATTCAAAACCAATTTTCTATTTTAAAACTGCGTTCTATCAAAAATACTAACTAACAGATAGTCATATTTTTTGTTTATTCATACTTTTCAAAAAATTGTAAATAAAATCTTAATTGACGAATTTTCTTTTTTTTTTGAAACATTCCACAACAGATCTGTTCACAGCATTTGATGCCCCTTGCCAGAGTAGTCAAGTATTAAGCAACATTGTGTGCACGTCCACACAGATGATTGTAAGATGGGAGGAGTTGGTATTTAGATTTAAGAGAGTCAAATGGCAGACTAACTTGTGCTATTAAAGAAAAATATCAGCGAGAGAAGCTAAAAGTCAAACTTCATGTTGGCTGACCGTGATAAATTCAGAAAAGTAAAGTTGCATTAGACTGTACATGAATAAGAAAGCTTTTCATTAAAATTTGTGCAAGCAAAGCAACGCATAATATATTTATAACATTTTTCTTTAATAATGCTATAATAAAATTTAAAAAATTAATAATACATTATACATACATGTACTGCAATATATAATACTGTAAATTCATGATTATCTTATGAAATTATTATTTTGATTGCAAAGTTTATTATGAAATGAGCATTTCTAAGAATTGCATCAAGAAAAATATACGAAAAGTATCAAAATACTGATACATTATTTCAAATATATGAGTATAAACTTGTTAATTTCCATAAGCAGCTCAGTTAAGTAATATTTAAATTTCAAAAAATATTATTTCAAATTCAGCAAATAATGTGTGAACGCCAAAAATTCAACTTTCTAAATGAATTGTATCAGTCATTGCAAAAATTAATCATGAATTTAAAAAATACTAATTTATTGAAGATGGCATTAAATGTTGTTGGAAAGGTATTCTTGAAATTGCTACATGCAATGCAAGATATAATTATACTTGAAAAATCTTATTACCCGCAAGTTCACATTCTTTGTAAGTGAAACTGAAGACTATTTTCTTGTATCTTTGTTGTTATACACATCCTATGAAAAAAAGCTAGAGAGAGATTGTAAATTGTACATCATGCTACTGTAAACTGAATGGTCAAAACTAAAAGCTGAGAGTCCATAAACAGGAATGTTGTGATTACTTTCAATTTATTAATTGTTTCTAGATATTACAAGTCCCAAAGCACAAACATGCTGCCTTCTTATGACTAAAAGCACAAGAAAAAAAAGTTGGTATATGAAAGTAATGCCTGGTAATTAATTTTTTAAATAAAAGGTTATAGAGAAAATAAAATGGAAAGGAAAATTAGTAGTCCTACTGAATAGTTATTTTCCATGATGCAAGCATGTTGTCACAAGATTTTTGTCACATTTGTGAAGCCATTTGTACATTGCATCTTTTACTTCCATCTTTAAAGTTCTGCCCCATAACCAATCTTTAAGTGAGCTAAACAGATAGCAGTATAATAGTGCAAGATCCAGAGACGATATGCTGGATGGGCAGCACAATGTATCTGAACAAAGTGACTGCCTCAAATGTACACAAAATTGTGTTGCAGCAGTACCTATGTTATCTCTAGA
The DNA here is from genome assembly GCA_018389105.1 of Nautilus pompilius. Taxonomy (NCBI): domain Eukaryota; kingdom Metazoa; phylum Mollusca; class Cephalopoda; order Nautilida; family Nautilidae; genus Nautilus; species Nautilus pompilius. The sequence continues at coordinate 1,339,041 of JACATO010001899.1, forward strand.
TTTGTGATTCATTGTTTGTTTGTTTTTTTTTTCAATGAGCACTGTTTATTGTGGCAACCTTAAGCATGAAATTGATACAGAGGACAACTTATGTATCCCAAAACAGTGTTGTCAAGACGTTCCTAGCAGAAGGTTGAACCTTGAATTTCTTTGAGAGATTGGCATTACCAAGACTTTCAAAGGATTGGCACTTGGTTTAAAAAAAGTGTACCCACATCTCATCCATGATGATGCAAAAGAAATGCCTTGCTTTCAAATGCTCAAGCAATTCACCACAGGTGGTCTTCCAGTTTTGTTTATGAAAATCTGTCAACATTCAAGACATCACTGGGCAAACACTTTAGAATAGATAAGCTTTTGAATAATATTAATGAATGCAGGTTTTCCAATAACAGATTTGCACAATTCCTGTGTGGCAATTAACTAATTATTGTAATTGAACTCATGTACTGTCTGCATGTCTCCTCTCGTATCACTTCCATGGTAGGGTGATGACTGTTTAGTTTACCTTTGAGATCAGTTTTTCCACCGTATCAATAGTAGATATCGCATAAACATTTTTCTAGCTATCAGTAAATATCTACAAATATTATACTTTTGCAATCAGAATTTCAACCAGTCCTTTGCTTTGTATGAACATCAAGGGCAGCAATCATTTTGAACTGCTTCACTGTTATCACCCAATGGCTCTCAGCAAATAAGAACAAGTCTTTCCATAGGCAATTTTTTGCCAGCTTCCATGCATATATCCAGAGTAAAAGATTATACATAAATAGTTTTAATGATTGTGTATCACTTCTGTAAATTAGTATTTAATGTATGCACATCAACTAAATTTTATGTATTAAATAGGCACATATTTCAAGTTAGCTTGGCAATAGTTATTTTATTTGTTAAAGAATTAATGGAAAATGCACACGTTGCTTTGAAAAAAAGTAAGATATCACAATCTATTCATGCACTAAATATAGATTTGGGGTACTGCATGGCTATGATTGGCATCATGTGCAAGCATGGTAGAGTGGCTAGCCCAGATAATTGTTAAAAAAAACAAACTGCGCTTTGCAGACAAATGTCTTGTGAGCAGCATCAGGTAAGAGTAAATTAATTATCGGTACAAGAAGAGATTACACTTGATATTGACATTAAATGTCAATTTATCTTCCAAGACATAAGTGGCACATTCATTGTAAAATGCTGATAATGCATCTAACATCAAGCACTTTAAATGGTAATTCTCAAAAGCCACTTCCTATTTTTCTATGCTATTTTACAAATTGTTGTATAATACTAGAATAAGCAAATGTCTTTCAATCTTATTTTACTTTCAAAATATCACTACTTTGTTGCCCTGAATAATTATTAATGTCAATTTATTTTTGATTATACGATAATTCTGTAAAAAAATTTGTTTACAGAAATTCCAGTCATGCTTAGTTTGTGTATACACCTTAATGTAAGTTAATTGAAAGATGATATACATCCTCATCTTATATTTATTAGCTCTAGTTACTTTAAATAATCTTAATAATATAACATCCACAGTAGCTAGATGACATGGAATGTTAAGCCATAACCCAATCATTAAAATACAATTCTAGTATTTAGCTGACTAAAATGTGTCATTTTAATCCTGGTAAAGTTGATGTATTTAGTTTGTTTGGTGAAGTAAAATATCTAAGAAGAAATCTAAAAAGAATGCTTAAATAAGTTTTCTTTTGATTATATAAATAATTTTTATATATTTATTATCTTTAACCAACTTTTAATGTATTAAAAAATATATATTCACTAACCATAAAATTAAACTTTGGAGAGTATTTCAAATCCACATTTTTTTTCTTTTCCAAGTTTATGAAGTTATATATTCAGCAACTTTGATCTAAGTACAATATTTAAATGAAACCTTAAATTAACTTTCAGCACCTCTTTACTAAAAATTTATTTTACAACAGAAATACCCCTAATATCTGCCTTAATTGTTGAAACTGCTGTTTAAAGCACTTATTATTAAAGTAGAATATGTAATTTTTTTTTGTTTGCTGAAAAAAAAATTCTCATTATTTTTATTATAAAATATCAAAAGGTTATGACACTGATAACTCAAAGAAACAGAAATAAAACAGTTATTAAGTCAGCAAAGATGAAAATGAAAGGAAGAAAAAAGTAAAAGAAATGCTAGAATAATTTTACAGTTTTTCAAAATCAAAGTGTGGATCTGTTTGTCATAAATGTTAAAATTATATCAATTGTGAGAACAATTCATTTACATCCTCAGGAGCTAACAATGCAAGCAGAATGAGAAAAGACTCTCAACCACCATTTTGTTTCAAATTCATTGAGGATCTATATTTTTCCTCTCATAGTTAGAACTGGAAGCTAATAAGTTCTTGTTAGAAGTTTTTAAAACTAAAATGACATAACAGCTTAATTTTCAAATAGAATGGGGGGATAAAGAACCTAATTAGAGAGACTTTCTTAAATATATAAAACAACTATTAAAAATAGCAGAAAATTTGCAATCCAGTTTTCTTTGAAAAAGGTAAATGAACATTTTCTTTTGGCTATCTATCACTTCCTTTTGATAAACAACAGTGATGTTATTATTTTCCTGCTATCTTTAGATACAAATTAAAATAAGATAACAGGCCTCTATTGTAAATTTGGCAAATAACATTTTGGCTATTAAAATTTAACAAGCTGTGTCATCAAAATCAAATTAATTTGACATTAATATTTTGTTAGCCTTCCTAGGCTTAGATTGCCTAATGGAAGCTTCCTTTAATGAGCTGAGACTTTGATAAATTGAAATAATTCTAATTATTTTGTTTAACGCTTATTTGCTTCGTTAATTTATACTTTAATTATATTTTGAATGGTGTTTGAAGATTCAAAATTATGCAGGACAATCTAATTAGCTCAATACTTCAGTAATCACATGGGATTAAGGAAAACTGATTTAGTTTGCTCTTCAAGAACTTTTTTGTTTTTAGCATCAGAATTCTGTAGAAAATGAATCCATTAAACAAATTTAAAAAAATCATTCTGAATAGCAACCATATAACCTGAGATTATAAATTTGGAATTGTGTGGTACAAAGAAAACAAAAAAGTATAAATCATTTCTGTTAAATCTGTTTTCTAATACAAAAATGTATTGATATTTCAGTTTTAAATAAACAGTATTATATGGCAGATCTTTATCACAAAACTTTCAAAATAATATTTATTTCATAGTTAAAAGAAAAAAGAATTTTAATTACCAAAATAAGCAGTAATTGATGAAGTACTTCAATATACAATTATAAACTCAGAAGAGTTATCCTGTACTAAATGGCACAAAATTTGTATTTTTAAATATTTGAAATTCAATGTGTTGCATATTTAGCAATGTAAAAGTACAAAAAAGCCACAAAACTGGAAAATATTAAGTAACATAAGAACTAATAATTTGTGTATTATGCACCATTATGTAATCTACTCAACTTTTATAAGCTGTGTGCAAGTATAAAATATAATCAATAAAAGGCAGCAATATTTCAATGAGTTTACTATATGTATGTTATCAGTTGCAAATGAAACTGGTTCATTCATTGACAGTACATTTATCAAAAAGACTTAACTTAAGATCATGAAACATTCTGATGATGCTTGTCATTGCAGTTAAAGCATAAACTCAGCATTGAAGTTAGATGGCCCTTAGAGTTTGCTATCATAATAGCAATGCAAAAACAGGTGTGCTTGGCTGCTATGTATTACATATTATAATTACGATTAAAGAAAAATTTCTGAACACTCCATGTTGATACAAAATTCTTGCTAAGTAACATTGAGGATATAGTAATAGTAGAAACGGGCAGTGCTTGTTTAATTTTTTTTTTATTTTATTTTATTTTGGAGTACCATTTGAGATTACACCTAATGGTACCATGGTAACAAATCCCTATTGTTTATATTTCCAGAGACTGGTCTCACTCTAGATTGCTTACCAATGAAGGTAGCCATGACAAACAATAACAGCAGAATTTTTGTTTTTTTTTTTTTTAGAGTAGATATAAATTGCATTTTTATCAAAATATCTCTTAACATTTTCTGAAAATTAAAAATATATAATTTAGAAAATAAATACAAGTTACACTATGATTAATCTTTATTCAAAATATGCACCACATTTTTTATATCAATGAGATGTTTTTGAACCACTACTACTAAAACAATGAAAAATAATTTTTAAAACCTAATATCAAAATTAAAAGCCTGGTTTTCTGACAATATGCATACATGTGTTTCAGATTAAACTTCTCACCACTAAAAGCACTATAATTTGACTTAACTAATTTTTCACATTACAGGTAATTTTAATTATCTCAAGTATTCCTAGAAAAAAAAAAACAAAATTATTTTGCCACAACAAAAATCCCCAATCCTATGACTCGTAAGTGTTTTGCACATCACAAATCTTTAACACAAAAAGAGATGTATTTAATTCAACTTAATGTGCTGAGATCTGACCATTATATGCTTTAAAAGTGGAGCGGTTTCACTCGGTGCAAATAATTCTAACAGCAATGTTCTTGAAGGGGGAATCTAGCAGGCAGACATCTAATAATTTACTTAGGACTATGTCAGTATTCTAACAAACCAAGTTTAAAATCATAACAGCAACTTTGGAGATTAGGAGAGTGGGCCTACAATCTTCCTGAATATTTGTAGCCTGTTTTGGAACAGAGACGTCAGGGCCTCAGCCATAGTTACTCTGTTACAAATATGGTTTTACACCAAAAGATAACTTGCCTAGTGAAATCCATGTTCTGTGAAGGCCAACACTTAACTTTGAAGTTAATTTAATTTTTAAAAACTCTAAACATACTCAGAAATTTGTAATAAAGCTTGACATTTATAAACCTCCTCTTCAGCAGGAGGTTAAAATACTGGGAAAATTATCAACTTGAGAAAATAATTTGGTATAAAACAATGCCTGAATAAAAGTGAAGTTGTGCTACTGATTATGCTACAAAATGGTTGAGTCAGGTTAGATTGCTAAGACCTACTGTGACTCAGTATGTTGGAAAACTTTGGTAGCAATTTTTACAACCAACAAATTGGTCAGTAGACCTTGGTTTTAGATTAGAATTAAAATGTAAAAATATACTGCTTCATTGTTTCTGCATTATGGTGGATTGCCAGAAAATTTCTAAAAAATGACTGGCTTCAAACAAATTCCAAAGTTACACATTGAAGCTATCTACAATTGATTTTCACTAGTATATTTATCACATGCACTAAATGTGCATGGGCATTAATACTGCTTTCTGGCAGAACTATTTTCACACTATCATCCAAACAATATCAGTATACAATATAATGTCCAAGTGAGGATCTCATTTTTAGCTAATAGCATAATCTGGCATCAGTAAACTGAATACTGCAAATTTAGTGAATTTAGCATTGGATGATAAGTTTCACAGATATCCATGGGAATTCTTTAATGACTGGTGCCACTTTCAGAGGCATTGCACAAAGCAAGGCTATTAAAATCAAAACTAATGGTAAATGCAATTTTGACTTTAATTCAAATGCTGAATCTATTTAAGGATTAGACAACACTGCTATCAACATTATAAATGGAATTTTGTTGTTGGAAGTATCTGACTACATGATGGTTTCTTAAACTGTGGTACAGTGCTTAAAAAAATCTAGCAAATATTCAGCAATCTTTAAAGCAGAAATTCAATAGCAAAGAAAAATGCAATAATTTAACATAAATTTCAATAACTATGCAAAACATAAAATAAAGGAAAACAATGTATAATTACGTGTATAAAGAAAACAAAAAATTAAACATACTATAATTGGTTTATTAGTTGTTAACATTAAAATAAATAATAGCGATCTGATATTTACCTGAATTTATTGCGATACCACAATATTGATGGCTCGGGATTTCCAGTAATAAAACACTTTAAAAATATATCAGTTCCATAGACTATTTCATCCTTACTTGATTTCCGTAACTGCACTTCTGAATTTTCAGCTATCCCTGTGCAAATATAAATAATAAATTTATTAAGGAAAAATATTTTGTTGTTGTTGAAAATCATAAAGGTGCAGTGTAACCTGTCATTATTTGTATCATGTGACTTCTGATAAAAATGCTAGTTAAAAAAGTCTTAATTCTGAAGAGTAATATAATTAAACAATAAATAAGATAACACTTTCCTACTGAAATGAAAAAAAAATCAAATTCAAATGCAATCTCAGACTTTATCTTATTTTATTAAGTGATTACTTGTTTTTTTTCTTTTAGCAGATACTTTCAATATGCCTATCTAATTTCAGATAATCTTGGTGTCTCTAGATCAAAACTATTATATTAAGCTGTTCTCTCTGAGAAAAATCAGTTTGCACTGAAGTTATTACTGAAATAAATGCTCACTCATTCTATATAGACAAAAGGACTGCTTACATGTTACTAAACATTTTTTTCCACAAAAGTATACTTCAGTTTTGTAAGTGGATTATGATAAACAAAGCTACAGAACAGTAAAAATTCAGAAGTTTTGCTAATAATCTAAAAGAAAAAATATTCCATTGCCATTTAAAATAAAAATTGTTTACTATAACATTAATTATTAAGAAAAATAGTAGTATACAATAATATATACTGTTAATTAAATAGACAATAGTAGCTCTAAACATGTTTGCTGAAGAAAATATACAGATGGCCAAAAAAACAAGCATTGCTATCCAAATAGACAAAAGTATTGCTAAAACTCAAGTATAAATAAGGAATTAATAATCAAAACAAAAATATTTTTTTTGTGTAAATAAACTCTAAATTGAGTATGATCAATTTTCACCAATACACATTAAAAAAATAATAGAAAAACAATGCTTCATTACATGGTTTTTCCTATCTGATGATCCCAATAGATTCATTTCAGATGTTTAATTGTCAGTTGTAGCAAATTTCTGATAAAAGTAAATTGACCTAACAATGTATATTTATTACCTAACAGACTAGTAGGAAAGATGAGAAATTTATTCATTCACAAGTGAATGCATCAGTTAAGTGTTAACAACCATGGTTCTTTTTTAAAAGAGAAGAGAGTTTTTTTTTTAAAAAAAGAGGCAAATTACAAAAATACTATGTACATTCTTTCAGACATTTTTGTTACAATCAAATTTGTAGAAAAAATCCCTCATAAATATCCGTTTAATAGTTTTAAAGCAAAAAATTAAATTTTTAAAAGCATCCTCATAGTTGGAAATATATCAAACCTTTCTAATTTGCTCTTAAATTAAAGATTTACATCATAAAAACTTGGCAACTAACAATGGGTAATGTGATGGACTGATAAAACATTGTACAACAAAAAAGAAAAAAAGCTACTATATTCAGCAGTTAAAAATGTTCAAAGATCATCTACATTTAAAAAAATATCAACTAAAATATTTTCTTTATAGTGTTTGTAACAAGTAATCTTAAAGAAACATGTACATCACATGCATTTGATTTCAAAGTGAAAGGATTACTAGTTTGAAGCAATTCTTTTAAATACCAAAAACATTTTTCAGCAGCAATGCAAATGAGAACTTGCTTCATTTTTGTCCCACACAAGACCAAGAGAAATTTACATTTTGGGATCTAATATGGAATGGATGAAAAAGGTGTAAAGGGGCAATTTTGGGATCATGGCATGCATGTAAGCTACATTTTTAAACACTTAAGAAATTTGCAACATGTATTACAGAATCTACCAAGTTCTTTAAATAATTCATTCAAGTTTTCTTCAGTCATCCTCACCACCACTTTTAACCTGGAGACCATAGACAAGTAATGAAGAATTGTTGTTGCTGCTGCTTTGTAAGTTACTCTGCAACCACAGCCAATGCCAGTCATAGCCATCATTCATAAGCTTGCTTCAGATATAACCAACAAATCAACAAAAAAAAAAAAAAAAAAACCACCTTTACCTAATACAAGCATGTCTCAGGATATAGGCAAACGTGTTATTATATAAACCTACTTTCAGTAGCCTATTTGCACTTTCATACTTCAAACTGGGCTACTCAGAAACAATTCATTCATTATGCAACCTACTCCTATTTTTTGATCAATGAATGCCACACCTTGAAGTGTCAGCAATGTTTACCTTGAGAACCTAAAAGCATTTCATTGTTATATGATAGTCATGTCATGTTAACATGACATCAGAACTAAATGGAACCATTTGGGTCAACATCTTTTGCAACAAAATTTGAAATTTTAAAAACTTGAGGCAAATCCCAAGCATTTGCAAATTGCTGTAAAATCTGATGTATGATGTAGTGTTGTCAGAACTGTAAAGCTAAGCATTGGTTTCTTGGATTTTCATTTACATAGTTGTGTAAATTTCTACATGCATGCTTTCACAAGAGGAGAGAGGTCAGTGCACAGGCTTCAACATGTTGTGATTAACAGTTGACTAATCAACATGTTGAGGTTTGCACTCTGAAGACAAGTTGTTGTAAGCTGTTGAAAATGGATAGTGTCAATTTCTTCATCTTTATTCTAAAACGAACAATTTCTGTGCTAGTGTGTTACAATTCTGACTGCAAGCAAAAGCACAAGTCCAAGTAGGCAGACATTGATGAAGCTCCTCTTCTCATCTGGTTCACACAAAAATTGGCACATCTAAGCAGGCTGCCAAAGAGCTATAATATTAAGCTAGCTGATGGCTGGCCTGGTCAGTTTATTGCCCTGCCACAACAAGTAATCAAGTGAAAGCATGGCAAGAAACAAGATATTGAGTTCTCCATAGTAGAACATTGGCTTGCAGACATCTTGCCTAACCTACTCCTGCAGATTCATCCAAACATTTTCAATGCAATGAAGCAGGACTACTTTTATGGTTTTCCTGAGGAAAGATTTATGTTCAAGAAAAAGATAGCTAAGGACAAAAGGATTGTCCTAGTATTGCAAACATGCCAGGAACTGAGAAACATCTTCCACCAGGAAATTTTTCAAGGGACGTCACTAAATTACCTGTGATCCATTGTAGCCGTGCCAATACTCAACAACAATAAGACGGCCACAGAACTTAATGCTGACTAATGTCCAATCACATGATGTAACCAAAAACAAGCTCTTCAACCACTCCAAAGCTAACCTTCAACAACTGCTACAAAAGAGGTAGTTCTTTTTCTGGCATAGCTAAATGACTTAATGCTACTGAGACAGTAGATGGATGACCTTCCTGACAATCTCACTGTGGAGGAGTTCAATGGGTTTGTTGACACTGTGACATGAAGACATTAGTAACGCTATCAAACTTGGAGAGCCAGCCAAGAAATCCAAGCTTGTATCGAAACATTTTGATGATGAGAGTCAGCTGCCCTCAAACAGACTTTGAAGAATACTTTACCTCTTTCCCTAGGAAGCATATTTATATCTTGCATGTACTGTACTATCTTGAATTTATCAGATTTTTAAAAATAATAATTTAAAGTCTCTCTTTGTAACAAAGTATTTGTTCAAACTTGAAATTTTGTACAAAATGTAGCTTGGACTTCTTCACAAATACACCTGATATTTTTGTTCATTGGCTTCTTTTTTCTTCTTCTACGCTGCAGATTCTGTCATCGTAGAACACTTTTAAAATAATGTTAAACATACAATACAGAATTGGTAGTAAGCAAATCACATTAGCTAAATATCGAAAACTATCAATATTAGTCAGAATATATCAACCTTTTCTGAATTTTTAAAAAATTAATATTTTTAAAATATTTTGAAATATTTGCATGCAACCTTTAAAGATGGTTCACAGCATGAGATAAATATGGGAAGTTGTTTGATTTGGCTGTACCAATTACGAAGCACTTCCTTCCATAGACTACAGAAATGCAAATAAAATAGGTAAAAAATCTTGTGAAAGAAAGGTTTTTTATGGAAATTTAAAAGAGAAATGAGTTATAGTATTTTTTCAGTAAATAATTTACTGAAATGCCAAAGGCTTAGATAAGAACAAAATGACTAAAAGCCCATAAAATGATAACTACAGCTACACGAAGACATTAGCAGCTTCCTGAGTTGTGTGGGGTCTCCAGAGCAGCTGTACAAACTCAGATAATGACTAGTGAAGACTAAAATACAAGTCTCATATTACGTAATTAATCATCATCAATATCCCTATCATATATATACTTTGATACACATGAAAAAAAAAAAAACACAGAACTTACTGCTTCCTGAAATTTATTTGATGATTACTATACCTAAAGAATCAAAGGTATAGAAAAAAATCAAAAATACACTGCTTTCCTACCTATATAATATGGAATGACCTTTGTTTCTACATAATTTTTATAGAGTAAATTCTATACATGCCAACAAGATTTTATTTTTGTTTTAACAAAAATCTCTATGGCTTGAGTTTACATTCCTACAAGCATTCCATAAACAGCAATTATTGGTAGAAAGACATTAATAGCAAATGATAAAAACTGTCCCTTAATGCCTGTTATCTTGAGAATAATTATGCTATCTGATGTCTTTTCTGTAGAGATGCTATATAAAATGAAAAGCAGATTACTGATTTAGTTCAAACATTGTATAAGAAAATTTTTTTTAAAGAAAGCAGATTTAATACACACCTAAAATTTAGATAGTCACACTGTACAAATTACTCAAATCCCCCCCAACATGCACCACATGAGCAAAATTCATTTTATTTTGGATCCATCGCAAATTTTTACAAAATTTATATAAAATATATGTAAAGTACTTTACACAAGAAACTACATGATTTCGTTTTTCATGATCAAAACTGATTTAATTTCAAAATAGATACTCCCAGGATACATAATCATCAGCTTCTCTAAAAAAAAAATCTACAAGATGCAAAAAAAAAACAACACTTTACAGAAAGTGTACTAAGAAAACAGAAATAGTGGAAAATTAAAATCTCTTCCCATCAATGGTTAACTGTAAAATTATAGCATCTTTTTTTTAAAATATTTATACATTCTCATTTACTGATCACAAACTGTCACCCAAGAAGCATACAATGTCTTTCCATAACAACCTAAATAAGTTTAGCTTCTCAGCTTTTAAATCAAAAATAGTTTTGCTGTCATACAAATAAAACATTACAAGAGACATTGAAGTCTAATTATTAAACAATTTTTAATAAAATTGTAATTTTTCATTCATTTACATGCAAGTTCTAAACTACCAAAATTAACTTTCAAAACAAATGCTAGGTAAAGAATGTAAAATTAGTAACAAGTAACTGATTTTTTATGACATGGTTGATCTTCAAATAAATTTGAGTCAATTTTTGTTTGCGATAAGCAACAATGCACCACATTAGACAACTAAAAATGGTATTAATGACATTTTTAAAAAACCAAAATCATGTTTGTTTTATAGATCAGTATTTTACATACCAAACTTAAAGATTAATTTCTATATTAACTAATGTACTGAAGTGCAATGTTGCTTTCACTGTTAAAGATTTACAACTTGCTGGTAATTATTAAAGGTTACGAATATCATATCTAACAAAAATACTATTTTGTCAATCTCTGGGTGTTGTCTGAACAAAAGCTACTCACAACAGGATGTCTGGTGAAGTCAACAATAGTAATGACTGATGGTTTACTTAAAAATTAAAAAAAAACAAAACTAAACTCAACTCTTCAGGGCTCAATACACTTTATATAAAAATCAGATTTTCACTGAGCAATTAGTAAAAATTGTAGCTGCTCTCTTGAAAAAATTAAAATAGATTTTGTTTACTAGTATTTCCTCTTTACAGCTGTGTTTAAAGTATTCACTTTTCATTTAGAAAAAGTTTATTACATATGGTTCTTTTATTTATAACATTTTTTAAAAAAACTGGAATTTCTAATTGTTTGACTACTAAACAAATTTTAGGTATTGGTACTTTTTTTTTTTCATCTATATCCTTTCGTATGGATACTACACAAGTTAGTATGTTTTAATTCCATTAAAAAAAAAAAAATATATATATATACCTTTCTCCATAGTATAATAACCTAAGATAGAGGAAACCTCTATTCTCAGTTTGTTTTCCTGTGAACAAAAGCTAAAATGAAACCATGCAGCAGTAGGATTCCAAATTTTGATAGAAAATGCAAGAGATGGTATTTAATCCTATGATCACATTGACCTTGATCCATGCAAAGCATAGCCTTTTTTTTGTCTTTTTTTGTGCAAACATAATATTGCATTAATTCTCATCACCATGAATTAATTCATAAATAAAATCTCCATTTCAAAATTGTATAGATGCATGATTGGATTTTAATCCTTTTAAAATGTTAAAATGCACAAATAGCTATTGTGATGAAATAAAAGGAGTGAATTATACCGAGCAATAAAATTAGGCACAATTTTATCTTGCTTCGATATTAAGATAAAAGAAAAATGCAGACATAAATTCTTCTTATTCTGGTCCAAATCAACCTCATGACTTTAGATCCATGTCAAATACAAAGGTATGGTGTCTTCAGCTTGTTAAGATTATTGACAGGTTGGAAGGTGTGAAAAGGCATTTTACTAGAATGTTGAAGAAAAGAAAAGTTTATTACTCATGTATGATTAGAAAAGAATATTCTACTTTCCTGTTTTGAATCATAGGTCATGGAAAATCTGAAGTGCTAAATTAAAAGTGTAGAACAAGTAGAAAAATGTTTGTTTCTTTAAATTCAGGTTTTCAGCATTTAAAAAGTCATAATTTCAAACCATATAAGCACCAAGGCTCCAGCATATTTAAATGGTTTTTCAGGTTAGGTTGGTGAATTCACGAGATTGAATATCTAGAAATCTTATTAATGTATTACAATAAATTCATTTAGAAGTGGATTGGATATATGGTTTGCCTTCTCTAAATAATAACTGAAGTACAGGAAATTCCATTTTAAATTAACTTTCTTTTTCCCTCTTAAGATAAATTTACACTAAAACTGTAGCTAAAATCTTACAGATCAATCAGGCAGACATTGAGATTTTTTTTTTTCTAATGGTGGCAAGCCATGAGCCCTGCTTGCAAGAAAAACAAAATTGAAGGCAAAGAAAATACAGATTTGTAACAAAATTATAAATAGATAGCCTAGTGGCAAAGTGACATAAGTAGTCATATGTGAAAAACTTATGAAATATTAGAGAATTCCTATAAATTTAGTATCTACTTTTTTCTTATCTGAAATGGAATAATTATATATATTAGAGGGGGGATAATTTCCTCAAGTAAATCAGCTAAATTTTTTTTTTCTGAATAAGTTTGTCTAAAAATATAGTTTTGAGAGTCTAGAAGTAAAAACGTGGACCTCAGTTAAATTGGCAGTGATAAATTAAACTTGTAAATTAATGACTTACTGGACCCAGTAACAAGTTACAGTAGTCATATTCAAAAGTCTATGCTAATGATCAAACAAATGCATAAAAATAAATGACTACAAGTTCTTGGCTTGACAAACTCATTCAAAATTCAACTAGGAAAAAAATTCTTTGAAATTTTCATGTAGATCATGGGTAAAATTCTGCTTAGCTGGAGTGAAAATTAAAAACAACGTGGCTTCATCTGCAAATTCCTGTGGTTAACAATGAATTCTGTGGTAGAACATCCCAATATTTGGATCTTTGTCAAAGTTACAAGAAACATTTTTAAATTCTGAAATTAGGCAGATGCTTTGGACTACTATCACTTTTTCTAAGTAGATAGATGCAATGCAATTCACCAGCAATAGTGCACTACTATACATCCAAGCAAGTATCTACAGGTCAAATTAAAAGGGGATTGGAAAGGGTGTTGCTTGTATGGCTTACAGAAAAGCCTTTTTTCTTTTAGGGAACAAATGAAATATAGCAGCTTGAAAGTTGGCTCCCTACTTTTGAAAATCTGATTTTTTAACAGATTAAAGTTTTAAGAAAGAGATTGTGGTAACTAAATGTTCTTTTATGGTACATTTCAGGACCATGGTTTAGGGCACACAGAGCTTCCCCACTTCTCAACAATATCCATCCTTGGCAGTAAACTTAGTCCATTGTCATTAGTTATCAAAGGAACCTTAGAAAACCATAACTCAATGAAACTTCAGATATCACACATAAGGAATACTTTTATAAATGCTACATAAAAATGTACATATTTTTGTAACTGACAAGGCGAGAAACTATGAGGCGGCAAACAAACAAAATTATTAAAATACTTTAATAAGGAAACAAAATTACTTACACTGAATATTTAAGCTAGCATCTGAACTTTGTAAAGAAAATCCAGTGGTTACATTGGTAGCAACACAGTGAAAAGGTCCATCATCTTCTTCCCGACTAACACGTAAAATCCGAAGATTGCTCCCATCCTGGAAACGTCTGCTGGTGTTTACTATTGGTTTTCCATGCATTATCCATTGGAAAACAATGTGTTTTCTGTCGGAAACATCACAAAGAATTGTGGTATCAGATCCTTCCACAACATCCTGGTTACCAGGTTTTACACTGAAGTAAAAGGAATCTTGACCAAAAGAGAATGCAAACACTGAAAGAAAAAAAGAAAAAAAGAAAAGAAAAGAACACCCTGTAAGGAAACTGGCTAATGCAATATTAATACAAAGTCATTATAAAAATAAGATTAAACTAATAATACTGTAAAAGATCTTACAAGTCCCCAAACTTTAAATTATTTAGTTCTCATGTAACCAAAAAAATGTTTTTTCAAGAAAAAAATTAAATCCAAATTAATTTATATTTGAAAATTATTTTACATCTCTTTAAATACTCTTTCAAAGTTTAAGATGGAAAATTCTTTTTTTGTTTAAAGCTGAAAAGATTAAAAAACATACATTAGCAGAAACACCATCTGTTGTGTGAGTGTATCAGTTAGTCACTTCTTTAATATATTTTCCTTTCTGAATAAAATTTGGTGCCAAAAAATTTCTGTACAAAGTACTACAACCATATGAATTAACGATAATTCTCCAATCTGATTTCCATTTTTTAAATAATTTTGTTTAAAACTGTTTTTTGTGTGTGTTAAGCAGTTTGCTATCAATTTAGTTTTCTGAAAAAGTCTTTTACAAGTAACAACTTATGGGGGGGGAACCTGATTTGTTACACTTTTCATGAATTTTGTAATGCTCTTCATTTCAGTGATATCTTTCACAACCTAGGGGTAGAGTTGGGGGCACCAGCCACTGAATAGAACTCCCAGGTGTTTTATAAGGCTTAGTTTAGGGTCATTTATTATTTATTATCAATATCAATGATCTCCTCAGCTGACTGTTCTATTCATCAAACTTGTTTGAAGGTGATATTAGCCTTCAAATCCAGAACATTAAAAAAAAAAAGAGTATAAAAGAACAAAATATCAAATTACCTAAATGTAAATCAACCTCATCTTAATAAAAAAAAAAACTTTTTAGAGTTTAAAAAACAAATTATACATTAAAGGGCCCACTACCAACAACAACCTCTTCATAGGCAAGCAACCACTGGCACACTTTTTAAACAGATATCATCTAACTGGTAAATTAACATATTGCTCATCTTTAAAATTCATCAAAATATACTTTTTGTTAGTGTTTTTTGGTTACAGCTAAAGAGAATAACTAACAAGATGTTCAAGTAATAATGTCACAAGGATAACAGGAAAAAATATTTTGAAAAATAGGTATTTATAAACATACCAGTAATTGTTCAATACCATTAATACACAAAAATCATTTTATTTAAATGTCATTAAGATAATATCAAATGTTTTCCAAAGGATTTCCAAACAATGCAAGTTTGTGCTTCTGCGTTGAGTACTAAGCAAAAATTAATATCTTAAGAACTCTGAATAGAGAATAAACAGGAACTTTTTAGAGAGTAATGGCACTGTAGGTGATACCTACAATGATTTGTGCTAGAAGTGGTTTATTTTAAAATTCATTACAACTTTTTCTATAAACACAGTAACAATCATTAAAAGGATCAAACAGGTTGCGTGTATAAAAAAAAAAAAAAAAATTCCAGTCAATCTAATTTTTCAGAAGAACTCATTTTAGATTAATGCAATGTAACATTAACTGCATAGCCATTAACATTAATTCAAAGAAAAGAAACATTTAGCCAGATGTTTTGTACAAAAGATTTTCTTCTAGATTTTCAGAACCTTTTAGTATTTTCTGCTGTACTTCTCTATAATAATAGCAACATACATTCGACAAAACAGCTCCATTGTCGCTATGTTTTATTTAAATCTGTAAATAGAACTTGTTACTCTTAATGAAATGTTAATCAAAATACATAGCAAGAAAATAAGCTTTTTTTATTGGCACAGAGCTACCATTAACAATTTCAAGGCCAATTGTGACTCCTTTGTCTGTACAAAATGTACTAAAACTTTGCAGGCAAGGTGCATGTAAAAGATAAGATATAACCTCCCCTGAAAAAAAAAAAAGAATAATACTGACAGTTGAAGATAGATATATGATAGGAATTATTTACAAGCTGCTAAAAACAATCTAGATGGTAACTGTTCACAAGCAAAATTAAGCAGAGGTTGGACTTTTTTGAAAGATCAAGTGCAAACCAGCAAAAAACTTAAATAAAAAAAGAGATTAGCAAGCTTTTGTGTTATATTATCTGTGGACTTTCCACAGGATAAAAGAAAGAATTGTTTTCATGTTACATGTGTATGAAAACAAAATAGAAACCACAGATGTGAAATTTTGAATAGTATGCAACCAATAGGACTTGACTTTCTGATGCTCAAGCTTTGAAAAACCAAATGGGAAAGATTTTTGGTTGAAGTGCAGTTGGTAATGGATCCTATATTTGGCCTGCATAACATATATATATAGTTAATCTGTCTTGACTGCAGCCACACAGACTATAACTTTGCACAATATCAAATTCTAGAAGTATTTTAAAAACAAACCAGCACATGCACAGAGATTTTAGTAACAAAGAATAAACAAAACTCTTGGGTGCCTCTTGAATAGTTACAAATGAAAATTTTATTTAAAACTATCAAGTAAAATCATAAAAACAAAAAACAACAGGGCATTAAATTTTCATCTTAATTTCTTCAAACATTTGCTCTCTATTTACATGGTGATTTCTAATGTGTAATCCATTATTTCAGTCTTTCGTACACATTGAAAACTTGAGTTGATGAGCCAAGATGTCTAAAAATACTGTTTACTTCAAAAATGGGTATAATTACGATTTATTTCATTCTTCTCGAAACTACACGAATTTTAAGCCAAATGAAAAGAAAATATTTTGTATAAAAACAAAATCCATTAACTAAATAACTTTACCCGATTTTTCTTTTAATTAATGGTTACTTTCAGATGCTGATTTATATAATTTCTTTCATTACTAAGAAGAAACGATAATATCAGTAGTAAATTAGTGTTTGTATAATAGCACAAGAGAAAGAAATGCCGAGGAAACCTAGTATAGTTTATCGTATAACACACAGGTTTTCGATTACAAAGTTGGCTTATCTTAAAATGTTTTATTTATCCAGGAGAATACACAAAAAAGTTAATCTGTGGAAAATACATCATTTTTACACAATACAGAATAAAAAAAAGATAGCATGCATATTAGGTGTTATATCCAAAAAGGAACAGCAGAATCATTCTCCTCTTTCTTAATCTGCTGGTAAAACAGAAGGGATATTAACAACCGAAACATTGTAGGCCGATTGTGACAACCTCGTCAAAACAAACAACAAGGAACAAGAATTCAGCAACAGATCTTTAACAGTAATAAAATATACCAGGTTAACCCTTCACGCTACACTTCTGTTCAAAAACTAACACCGCTCCTGTCTACAGTTACACGTAAATGTTGTTTTTTTTTTTGGACATCTCAAAAGTCACTACTCCCGATGCCACGGGCACCGTGTCGCATCATCATGCGAGCAGCCTTCCCCTGCCTGCTTCTCCTCTTCGATTTGAACTTTTTAAACAAATGCAGAGACCCTCAGAATTTCGTTTAGCGACGATTAGGTTAACGTTGGAATATTATTCATCGCTTACAATTAAAGATCGAGTGCTTTAAAACTACTTGGCGGCACCGCAAACCCGAAGCGAGAGAATAAGCTGCCGACTATCGATCATTCCGCCGTCTCTTCTACAATCAATCACTACTTCGGCTGCTGTTAACCTGCTGAAACAATACACCGCGTAAAAACAGATCTGGAACCCCGAGACCTCATCCAGCAGCAGCCCCCACCCACCCGTCTCCTCCCCGGGCGTCTTTCGGCCAAAACAAGAGATCAATTAATCCACTGAACACGAGCCGAGAGGACGAATGCAAATCCGTTTAAAGTACAGTACATTAACCTGTCAGACTTTGTTTCGCCGTCCGCTTTTGACTTTAACACCTGTAACGGTAGAAACAACTTCGGGGTGGGGGGGGGGCTGGCTTTGTTTACTCTCTTTCTGGCGAAACTTCTTCCTCCCACCTGGTCTCGCGGCGGCTGGTTTACCCCCCCGGGGGGGGGATTCGATTATCGGGAAACACGATGTCCGAACTGCTCAGTAAGCCGATTGATTCCGACATCATCACCAGAGAGTAGTACACATCCACTACGGAATCTACCCTGCCCTGCCGTCCCCGTCACACCCCCACCCCCCAAACCCGGGTAGAAGGTGGGGGGGGGGTCGGGGAGGACCAGAGGACATTTAAAAAAATAATAATAATAATAAAATAAAAAAGAAAATTCCAATCCGGAGGTTTGCGAGATATAATCAAAGTCATCTCGGACTTTTAAACTTTAAAACTTTTCAAAAACTTTAAATTTTTTGTTGTTGTTGTTGTTGTTGTTTTCCTTGTTGTTGTTGTTGTTTAATGTCAAAAAAAAGTGGCGGAGAGAACGCGCGACTCCGTTTTCGGGCGAGTGTGGAAATTTAATTTCATTTACACGTTATGAGAAAGCAAAGAAAGAAGGGGTGGTGGTGGGCAGCCCCTTCCACAGCTGCGCCGTCTCCCTGAAAGGGCTCGCCGAGGTACCAGAGCCCGAACCGTCCCCCGTCCCCCCCCTCCTCCCCGACTGTCGCAAAAACTCCACAGCGAATTAACAATGAAATATCGCGCTGAACACTTACCCACTGACAGAACGAAATACCTTGAAATGCTCGGGGTCTTAAAATCCATGTTAACAGTCCAGCGCTCCCCGTACGGTCCGCATTCCACCCACAAAGTGACACCGCGCGAGTACCACTACAGCGGCCATGCGATGATTACGTCCGTCCGTCTGCCACTATCAAAGAAACCGCCGCGCTCCCCGCAGGACGTAGAGAGCTGCGCCAAAACAAAGTAGTTCCCAAAAGAAGAAAAAAAAAAAAAAAAAAGGTGGCGGCGTTTAGGCTTCTCTCGCAACGGCCAACGCGACTGATTTTCGTTCGTCTGAAGGAAAGACCCCACTGATCGATGCTACTCTCGATCATTATTATTTTTTTTTTTATTTTTTTTTTTAAAGTCGATTTTGTACGCGCGCCCCGGGTTCTGGCAGTATCCCTGCGCGGCGTACCTGTCAATGATGATGGATTCTCCACCCCTCTCGAACTGACCAATAACAAGTGGTGCACCATTCAAGATGGCAGCTCCCATTGAAACAACGAGTTGAGGTATGTAAATGGCTTGTAAGTCATCTTTGTGCCCGGAGACGCGCGGTTCGTTACGGTTTCCTTCCCCACTTCGAACGCGACGTGATATATTTATCTTTCCCGTAGACCGAGAGACGAGACCCTGTTTGCGAAAGCGAGCGACAGATCTCTTTTTCTTTCCGGCAAGAGGTGTATGTACGTATGTACTATTATGTCGTTTACCTGCCGCTGCTCCTCCTCCTTCCTTACCTGTCCATAGCACAATGGTGATTCCCGCTTTACCATTACTACTCCCTCCCTCACCGTGCGAACAAGTGTGAAATAGTAATAAAATCGTATCACTTTCTGCTCCTATAATGATGATGATGAGGAGGAGGAGGAGGAGGAGGAGAGTGAACGAAACACTGTTACCAATAGCGACAGCTCATGGTAAATAATGACAATAATTCGGAGTTTTGTGTTGTTTTTTTTTTAAAAAAAAAAGAGAGAGATGTTGCCAAGAGGCCGGAGAGGATGAACTATCAGAAATAGTCTTTAAAATAAAAATAAATAAGGAAGCCGTCTGTCTCCACGACGACGGCACCAGAGATGTCTTTTAGTCTGGGATAACCCTCAACCAGGCCCGGCCGGTCGGATGAAGTGGTGCTACGACTGGCAGAGGGGCCGTTCGTTGATCGCTTTCTCTTTCTTTTAAAAGCCAGAGTTTAGAAAATTATAAACCGTTTTTTGTTTTTAAAAGAAAAAGGAAGAGGATTCTATTCGCTTAACTTTAAAAATGTTGCTTTTCCGAAAAATAACACATTTAAAATGTATTTTCTTTCTTTCTCTCGGCAGTCGCTTTAAGGCGGGCGTCGGAACGGAATGATCTAAACTTTCGGCCGATCTACCTTTTGCGGTAAGACGCGTGCGCCCCGATGATAATCCTAGTTCGGTGTGTGCATTGAAAATAATAACAATAATAATATCGTGCGAATTCAGTACTGCAGTGATGAGGAATCAGATGGTATTAAAATTTATCCATGGTGTTTCAGCGCAAAATTTTGTAAACTTTTTTTTTTTTTTAGAGAGAGGGAGAGAGAGAGAGAGAGAGAGATTGTGAGACAGAGAGAGAGAGAGGGAGAGAGAGAGATTGTGAGACAGAGAGAGAGAGAGGGAGAGAGAGATTGTGAGACAGAGAGAGAGAGATGGAGAGAGAGAGAGAGGGGGAGGGAGAGAAAGAGAGAGATGGAGAGAGGGAGGAAGAGAGAGAGAGAGATTGTGAGACAGAGAGAGAGAGATTGTGAGACAGAGAGAGAGAGATGGAGGGAGGGAGAGAGAGAGGATGCAACTGATTTTCTTTTAATCGGTGCTAACCCTTTTAATTTAAAAAAAAAAAAATGAGCAGAAATGTATTTGAATTTTAACAGAAACAGAACAAACCCCTCCCCCAGCCTGCGAAGGTGGAAAATTGAGTTTGTTGTATGTCTTAGTTGGAGCCTTTGTTTAAGAAAAGTGCTGAAGGTTTTCAGTTTTCCCTCTAGAACAAGTCAGGTGTAGAACAGAGATAAAGAACTGAAACCCGTGAAGTTTTAGCTTATCTACTTCACATTTGTTTTAATGTTTTGTGCACATTCGAACCTTTAAATACACTTGTTGGAGTCTGAAAGGTTTGGAAGAAAGAGTTTTGTGTGGATTCAGTCAAATGTTTTCAGGTTTTTATGCGATTAAAACATATTACTTGGTTTGGATATTAGACGTGAGTGATCTGATAGGAGGCTTTTAAGATAATTGAGGATTTTGACCACATGAATAGCCTGAAATGCATTCAGCTGTCAAATATTACCGGTCATAACTATAAGTATCAATCAGCACAGCTTAGTAATTTTAGAAAGAAGATTTTTAGCAATACAATTATAAACTAACAGTGGGAATTGTTTATAATATCTGTGTACATAAGTATTTTTTGTTGCTTTCTGGTGGTCTTGCATAATAAACTATGGTTTCTTGCCTATTTGTAGCATTAAACTAACTAACATTTTATAATTTATAAGCTTGTATTAGCAACATTTTTATGATCAAAATAACAATATTTTATATTGTCTTTTTAAACAGGAAAAAAACTGATTTAATTGAAGATAATCTGAAACTATCTGATAAATATTATAAGCAGTTTTGTTTGCTTAGATGCAGTGGTAATTTTGTATTGTTGGTGCTGAAAACCACTTACTGTATATAAAACAATGTTACCATTTTTATACAAATGAGCCTTGACGAGATTTCTGATTTCATTACTATGCAAGCATACAAAGTACAGGAATGATCTTTGATAAAGATAGTTTTATGTTAAAATACAATTTACAGTTTTTCTTGGAGTATAAGATATTTCTAAAAGGAATATAACCAGATCCTAGTAAGAAAGAATCTTGAGTACAGTAAGATTAATAATACATAACTAATAAGCAATATTGTCACATCCTAACTGGGCACTACTATATCCATAAATGTTCTCTTATAATAATAATTTTTTCTTGCTTTATATTTGATTTCTTTAAACAAAAAAAAAACAAAAATGGAAGGGATCAGAAAAAATGTAAAAATATTATTTATAATGATTTTAATAAGTATATTTGGTTTTTTTTTGTCGTTGTGATAAGGAAAAGCAGTGCAGGAATTGTGGTGTCTCGTTAGAGAATAAAACTGTTGGATCAAGTGACTTATAGAACTGGGTTGACATGATTTACAGTTCTTTTTTTTACAAAACAACAGAAATGAAAGTAGCTTGCATGATTATATCTCCTATTGTTTGCCTATGGTTGTGTTGTGGAAAGCATCCAAGAAAGCAACATTCATGGCAAGCAAGGCTCTATGTATGCCATGGCATATGGCTATCTGATTGAGATTTTTGCTTAGTGGCTTTCCAAACAGATATCAGAAGAAGAAAAAAAAAACAAAGGGCACAGCCTGTCTGTGTCTGTGTGTTTTTTGGAGGGGGTGTGGGGGAATAGGAAGTGTTTAAACGTTTAACAGCAGGGAGGGAAAAAAGTCACCAAATAGCTGGCCTGAACTCTGTCTGTTGTGATGATGAATATGTAATGTTATCACTGTGATGACTACTAACTCATCTTTATGAGTTGATGGGGGGGGTGGAAAACAACCTACAATTTTCAATTATGGAAACAAGGAAATCATCTGTGAGCATGAGTTATAAAATCTAACTGACACTCAAAATTGTTCTCTTTTTTAAATACTTTGCAATCCATTACTTCAGCCTTATATTATATCAGAATCACTTTTATTCTATTAAACTTTAACATAAATGATAGATTTTTATATATATATATATATATACTCTGAGAAAAGTAGGTGCCTTTTCAGCTTAGTGTTTGATATTTAAAATTTAAAAAAAAATAAATTCTGCTATATATGATGTATAAGGTTTTAGATGCTTTTAGCATCCATTGCATTGTTTGTTAACACACTTTTGTTAATAAAGCACTCACTACTTGTGTTTGCAGTTTTTACGTGGTATGTTATAGAAATTTGTTTTAGAATTAAACAGATGCATCTTAAGATGAGGCCTCTTCCTGTATAGAAAACACGTCTTTAAAATTATTTTATTTTACCTACAGCAGCAGAAATTAATAATAAAATTTTTTTCAAGTTTTTTAAAGAAAATAATAGTTAGGCTAAGAATAACATAGATTATTGGAATCATTATAACAAAAGTAATTTTATCTAATTTTTTTTGATTAAGTTATTTTTATGGCATTTGTAGGTAAATTAAGTGTAGTGTATGTGTGTTGAATTATTTAGCAGAAATAAAGAAAATTAACAGATTTTAATATATGTTTAAAAGGTTAAACTCTAGTAATTTTTAAACTCTGCTTGCTAAAGTTTTTAAGAACTATTTCTGTTTATGTTCATAAAACTATCAAAATTTAACAGTGAATCATTAAAGTGAATGGTTTTGTACCTTTTACATATTTTTGTTTATTTTATTATTATTAAATAAAAATTGGTTGACCAGGGCATTATTTACATTTTTTTTAAAAAATTTTCTGAATATCACAATGTCCAGTGTCAACAGAAACTGGTATACATAGTGATACATCATGTGAATATAAGCAACTAACCCAAATAGAGAAAGGGGAAATATGATTAATGGAGTAAAATGATTTTATCTCGTGATTTTGATTTTTGAAAGTCTTGGAAAATGTGTGACTTTCTTAACTTTACCTGCTTTGATTGGTAAAACAGTGGATCATCACTAGATTTTGAATATATTGTGGGCAGCCTTAAGTGATGAGTTGGTTTTAAGAAACAAATGCTATTTAATGCTATATCATTCTATGCAACAGATAGATGGAATCTTTTCATGTCCAGAGAAATATGCATTTTAAAAGAACATTAGTTGTGACTAATATTCTCGCTTAATTAGAAGAAGTATAACTAATATTGCAGAATATTTTTTATTTATCTAAGCTTTACTAAAATGTATAGCTTTGTTGACAGCCGTTTGTCACTGGCTGGACTGGCAGGAATTAGATGTTTGGGTAAATAAACAATGCATCTGTGTTGACAAGCAGAATGTGTACTGGGAGGTTGGCTGGTAGCTAACAGGGAAGAGTCAAAAGCTTACTGGTCCACTGTCTCTAGAAACTAACCATATTGCACCTCTTGAAAAGAGACTTAATGACACTTCATGAAATCTTAAGATGAAAAGTTAAAATAGAAAATAGATTTTCTCTCTCGTTATTATAATTATCATTAGGAATATGTTTGCTTCATTGGTCAGCTGATCACGTAGAATATATGGTTTAACATCTTAGAAACAAGTAATGGTGTAAATTATTTGAATAAATTGGAGTTTTACGCATCATTCATTGTTAACCCTGACTTTTTGAATTGGTAGGAGGTATGGAAACACATTGTATGTGTGTGGATTGTTACTCTTGGCACAGTACATTGATTACTAAGGGCAAAAGTCAGGACAACATTCTAAGGAATATACAAAATTTCCTTGCTGATAATTAAGAGATTCTCAAATTATTTTTGCCTTCTTTGTACTTTCACTGATCTGTTTTATTAATTTTTATTTTTAATCTTAAGGATTATAAAGATTTTGTGATTTTAGAATTCCAGTATCTCTCTCTCCTTTTAAACTGATAAAAGTCATGCACAGATTCTTGTGTTGAAAATGGAGAGATTGCAAAATATCTACTATGGTGCTTAGAGTAAAGGAATAGGTGATTACAATTTTGGAGGGGAGTCTTAAAAGTTTGTTTACTTTTAATAATTGTAACTACAAAATATAGATTTCAGGGTTTACATTCATTGAAAGCCATGTTGATTAGAAATAATTATTGCCAATAATAAGGGCAGTGTGTGATGAACTGTTGGATTTGATATTTTTTTAATTATAAGGATTAAATTTTGTTAGAGAAATCCCTGAAAAGCGTCTCTCCGCCTTAGTACTTGGATTAATGCTGAGAGGTTTTACTTGTAAGCATGAATCAGTGCTTTTTAATTATCTGTTGGATCTTTTTTTGAATTTTTAAATAAAAGTTCATCGGAAACACGGAGTTCTCTTTATTCCAAATGCTTTGCAGAAATTTTTTAATCAGAAATAAATGAAGGGACCTAAGTAGCACTGACAGAGTAAAAAAAATTTGTTAAAAACGACGTATTGGGTTTTTTTTGTTTTTTTTTGTGGGGAAATAAAATATAAGGGAGTGGGTGAGGGTGGTTGCCTTGCTATATGGTTTAATATATTCTCAGGACTTTTACAAGAGGTTCTTGTGTCATCATACATTTTTAAGGTTATTGCTTTTCAGCAAATTAATCTTTCTATCAGACCGCTCTTCTGAAAACAAGTCGTCTGAGAGCCAGAAAGTGTTTGCCTTAATTTGTCTTCTGCATTTTCTCCACTTTCTGTGACAAATCTTTCTCAACTGAGGTTTTCCTGCAACACACGTCGCAATTATTCACTTCCGTTTGTTGAGTCATCTGAAAATCAAGGCTTTTGGCGATTATCATAGCTGAAGTGACAGCTCTGAATATTACTTCTAGAGGAGTCTGCAGGGTAGCCACGACAGTGGGATCTTGTTTTTTTTTTTTTTAGGCTGTTCAAAAGCTGATTTAAAATGAATATCTAGAATCTTACACATGCACTAATATTTAATAAAAAAGCAAAAGTGTGGTGCGAATACTTGCACGGTGATTTGTAACAATAACAATCTAAAATATGTGTAATCTATCGGGTAATATTAGTTTAAAAAGGAATAAACTTAAAAAGATAAATGGATAAATAATTTAAATATTTTTTCAATACACGTATAAAGTTATGCCAATGTTTGGCATAACTATTTTCAGTTACCTTTTATATATTTTTAAAAAAATATTCATCTATTTATTATTGTGATTTAAAGAGATTACTGCATAGAATGAAGAGGATAGTATTTCAGTTACTTCGACCATGGCATTTATCTTATAGAAAAGAGCTTACATGACACAAATGAATAAACCATGTTAATGCTGTCGATTAAGCTAACACAAAACTAATTATAACTAGCTAGTCTGCCCATGAAAAGCATTAAGCAAAATGGTAAAGTATAATTACATTATAAGATATTTTTACTGGATTATGACCAGTTATTTAATGAGAAACGATATCACAGTTTATAACTCTTCACTTAATGTGTGATTATTTTAAATAATTCTGTATAGGAGCCACCATAACTATTTTAAAATTTAATTTTAATACCATAAAACTAAGCCAAATGACACAAATTAAAAGATGTGCATAGCTTGGGTTCTTTAATAATTTGGCTATAAATTTGAATTCCAATAGTTTTTGTAGAAATTATATCTATGAATATTTAATTAACGTCATAGTCTCTATAACAAAATAAACAGATTATGGAAGTTAATGTAGCACAATTTATTATTTTTCATTTGCTTAATTTTTGCCAGCCTATATTTACTTGATCAGGTATATTGTCGGCGTCTTATTGATTTGTAACCAGTTTTTTAATGGCCAAAAATTTGCCTTTACAGGTATAGCTTTTGTTTGTAATATTAATCATATTAAATACCTGTTCTATAGTAATTTCCATGCAAAATCCTAATTTGAATGAAATGTGTACACTTTTCTCTTCTTGTGAGAATTTTTATCAGATCAGTATGTATAAGGTAGCAAATGCCATATTAATTTTAGTATTATTGCTTGTGGCAAGTTGAACCTAAACGATGTGATGGATAGGATTTTTTAAGAGATATTAATAATTTAGTTATGGGCAGTGTATGTGTGTGTGGGTGGATACAGGGCCAGGGGGGGGGGGGAGAGAATGACACTAAAATTATAAAAATGTCAATCAAAACCACCTTTATTATAACAGTATTTGCTTAGTCAGCATCACAGTATTAATCAAAGTTCTGACTTTATTTGAGGGTGGCCATTGGCCTAGTGGTTAGACTACTGGACTAGCAAAATTTGGCCCAGTTTGGCATATTTCCCTGGCAAGGTCTCCTCTCTCTCACCACCAGCTGGTCTTGTAGATTCGTGCTCTTTGGGCACTCCAGTTTCCTCCCACATCTAAAAATGAAGAGTTCTAAAACAAGGATTTCCTTGCTTGAGTTGGCAGTGTCAGGCCCCTGTGGTGCAGGATAATGTTCACTGGTGGATAACTGTGGCGCTGTGCTCTCTCAAAACAAACAAACAAAATAACTGAATTTGCTAGCACAAAAATTTGCCTTTTATAGAAATTATTGAGGATTAAGCTAAGATTCTGACAAAAATGATATTAATAATAATCTTTTCATTAATTTAACAGTAATATAGTGCATAATCAATTTTAATTAGCCACAAAGTAAATTAATTAGATTCACATTTTGCAGCAAATATGAAATTAAATTTTGTTGTTTTATTAATATGTCATTAATGTAAAGATAAAATTAATTTTAAATATGCATTAATTATATGTATGATTTTACCTGAAATCATCTTTTATGGCAGTTTTCTGTTTTTCTAAAAAAAAAAACAAACTTTTTTGAAATAAAGAGATTTTTAAAATTATCTTTATTTTGTTCTAGCTTTTTTAAAATATGCAATTGCTTTTTCTTGTCAAATGATCTTTGGATGTTTAAACAGTTAGAAAATTTTCTCCATGCATACCTAGTACCACCATAGATTTAAT
Source organism: Nautilus pompilius (assembly GCA_018389105.1). Taxonomy (NCBI): domain Eukaryota; kingdom Metazoa; phylum Mollusca; class Cephalopoda; order Nautilida; family Nautilidae; genus Nautilus; species Nautilus pompilius. The sequence continues at coordinate 1,366,831 of JACATO010001899.1, forward strand.
CAGATGGTTGGCGTATATCTTCTATGTAGCTCATTGTGTCTTTCTGTGTTACCTTATATCTAGTCTTGATTACAGCAAACTGTTCCTGTTAGCTTAAGTCACTCACTCATAACACTAGGTGTACTCGAGACTTACTTATTGTTAGATACTACAGGTAATGATGATGTTTCCATTAGTTTGAATGCAGCTGTTCAGATCTGCTGTGCACATTAAGCATTTAGTCTCTGGATTGAATTTCATTGTTCTAACAGATTTCAGGATCTTTGAGAAATCCAAGTTACGAACTGGCTTTGTAGAAATATGTTTGAAATGTTTGATTTATGCATTAACAAGGATTTTTTTAAAGTTTTGCTTTACCAGTTAAACATCTGCTATGTTGTCTGTCTTAGTAATTCCCCAAGTAGACAGGCTTTGTTACAAGTTTAACCCTCTCACTTCACTCTATGGCTTTAAAGCTGTTGCAGATGACCCAGCATGCCATCAAAAGCTCTCCTTTGGCTCTGTAGTCTTGGGTAGCATTTGGTGGTAGATCTGCTTTGCTATATTGATGTTTGCATTTGAATGCAGTTAGTATTGAGTTCATTAAAGTACATCATATTCTGGTTGCAGTTGAATAGTATTCATTTGATTTTTTTTATCATACCATACTGTTTTTGAATACATGTAGATATCATATACAGACTACTATGAAATAATACATCTCTGCTAGGTCACAGAGGCTGTGTATCAATCTGAAATGGTTTTCTAGATTATTGGCAGAGAAAAGACATTCTACAATTCAATGCAGCAAAAATCCATGGTTAGATTCTGATCACTGCCAATTGCTTTCAAACAATTAGCTATCAAATAAATATGGCAGATGAGGTAAAAGACGTATGAAAAATAAATGTAAAACTTTTCCAGAAAGAAATCATTGTTAAAAAATGGAAAAAAAAAATTCATTACAGCAAAAGAAGAATTCTTGGATCTGCTTTTGAAAACTCAGATATTTTTCTGACTTTTACTTATAGGCAGTCATTGAGTTTTCATAGTATTGCATTATGAGAAGGTTTTCTAAATTGTTAGCAGATTTAATGCAATCTATTTTCCGTATAGTTAAAATTTTTCTAATGTTATTTTATTAAAAGGAACAGGTTTAAAAAGAAATTACAGTTAAGTTTTACATTTTTGAAAGCACACAATGCATACAGACATTATGAAGAAAAGAAGAATACCTTTCTAAACCAGAAATTATACAGTTATTTGAATACCACACAGTTAGAAGATGACAGTTTGTTGTTTTATTTTATTTTTGAGAACAATTGGTTCTTTTACTGTAACAGAGGGGTGTGTGTGTGTGTGTGTGTGTGTGGTTTGATGCAATGCAAAACTATATTTACATTCTCTTGACTTTTTGGGTAGGTGTTTTTTTTTTTTAAATATTGCCAAATTGAAAGTTTTTTTTATTTTGGAAGGTGTGGCTTTGTTGAATTAAAAAAGGAAAGAAAATCAAATTGTTTTATTTTATTTAGGAAATCAATGCATACTATTTTCTAGAGAAGTGGAAGTACCACAGTGCCTTGGGTAGGTAGTAAACACTCAAGCATTTCAGTTGTCATTTATGATATGGATAATTAAAACTTAATTCTTAGTTTAATAAGAAAAATATCAGTTATATTTTGCCCAATTTTCAATATTATTTGATGGACTACATGTGCATAATTTGAATATAAATTTTAAATACAAGAAAATTATTTGCAGATGCATAACTGAGTTAAGGTTAAATGCTGGTATGTACACTTAATTTCCTTTCATTACATACAAAGAAAAATATGCTTTCTTATTTTTGCTGTTTAAATTGTTTCAAAATCTTAATTCATTTAGAAAGTAACCTATTTTGATCCATAGTGACATAAGATTGTCAAAATACCTGATGGTATCTTTAAAAGAAATAAGTGGGGGGGTGAAATATTCAATAATAAAATAATTCAACTAAAAGTGAAACATTAGAATACAATAACAAATTAAACTCAAACTAAGAAACTTGGTGGAAATTTACGAGCTGCAAATTAGGTTTTCAATTAGTGTAACAGGTATAATGAAGGCAAAGACATTTCAATATTTGACAGAAGCATGATGGTTGGTATACATACAGCAGGTGCCACAGTGGCAAAGATAGTTTTGTTGGTCATTAGGCTGCTCCAAGACATTGATCATTCAAGTTTATCATCAATGGAAAAAGATGTAGAAAATGTCTGCTGCAAGGGGGATTTGTGGCAGCAAACAATTAGTGGCGAGAAAAGGAAGAGGGCAGCTAGGCAGGAAGTCGTCATTATCAAACGGTATACAACTGACAAATATTTAGCACAGGGCAATACACACCTATCTCCACTCTTACCTTTTGAAGAATGTTGTAATTATTTGACTATGGCAATAGAAGTCAACTGCATAAACAACTGATCACAGCAATTAACAAAAAAAAGGACGTTATGTAGTGTAAGGAGCACAGACATTGGAGAAGTGCTGGCAAGAAGGGATGTTGTTTGACAAGTGATGATTCACCTCTTATTGCACAGACAAGAGGAACTAGATTTGCAGTAGGCTTCATCAACCACTCAGCCCCTTTTGTGAGGTCCTAACTGCCCTAGTAGTGCAGTCATGGTCTGGGGTATGTTTTCTGACATACCTTTGGCCCTTTGGTACTTTTAGAAAGAAGAATGAATGCCAAAGCTTATCTCAGCATAATTTTTGATTAAGTGCATCCAACGATACTTCATGTGTATCCTGATGTGTATGGCTACTTTCAAGACAACAGCACTCTCATCCACTGTGCCTACATTATGCATTCATGGTTTGGCTGGCATAATCTCTGAATCTTAATCCAATTGAGCATCTTGGGGATGAACTTGAAAGATGCATTCACCATCTCAATTCTCTGCCTACCTCGCTCCATGCATTGCATTCAATATTAATGACTGAATGAGAAAACATCTCTCAGGATATCTAGCATCTTGTGTATTCAATGCCATGCTGTGCCATGGCTGTTACTCAGGCAAAAGGTGGCCCAACCCATATAACATTAAGGTCCTAATAAGGTGGCCAGCCAGTGTATATTTGTAGGAATAAAAACTAGTTTGAACGTTCTTTTTTACAAGAGAAACAGTAAACACATACATACTTATTCATTGTGTTTTCTCTTGACATTTACTGAAAATTATTATTTTATTTCTAGTGTTCAGATGAAACTCAGCTAGATATCATTGCACTGATGCTATTTCAGATAAGCTGTATTTGAACATTCCGAGTCTACTTCCTTTCAAGAGGTTTACTAATTAATTATATTGAATAAAAAACAAAATCACTGAATTTACCTTTTAAAAACAACTGAGTCAATTTTTAAAAAAAACAAAAAACAACATGTCAACAGTAATGGTGATGAAAATTTTTTTAAAAAAATCTTTTGAAACTAGTTAATTAAAATCAGCTTCAGTCAGGTTCATGGTCAGAGAAAGTAATCTCAAGTTTGATAAATATTAAGGATTTCTAAAAAAATTAAAAAATAAAAAATTTGAATGTAATTTTCAGTTTTTGAAGTGGCCATAGAATTTGCGTTGGATAACTAGTATTCTACTTGTGTATTTAACATTTGCCTGAATTGTTTTCTGCCTTTACTGAGTAGAACTTTATGTTTGCCATAATATTATAAGATGTTGTAGTTTATTTAACTTTATAGTCAAATAATGTCTGAATAATTCATAGCTTTTAAAATATATATATAATTGTCCGTGCATGTTAGTTCTAATTTAAAACTCAGAAAGAATGGCACAAATGCTAGCTTGATGCTAGAACACTATTTGCAATGGATATTTAGCCCATCTTTTCTTCTCCAGTTGATGTCTGGTTTGGCTTTTCATGCACTTAAGGATGATTCAAGAGGATTGTCTTTGTAGCCTTATAACTAACTGCCATTAGAGCAACATCAGCCATATTTAGTAACCTGTTCCATGCTCCTCACTGTGAACTTTATCAGGAGGCTGGAAATGAGATATCTTTAAACCATGTGCCTAGACAATGGCCAACAATTAACAACAAAGGATTTAAAAATAGCTTTCAGGTAAATTCTCTGGAGCCATTGTCTGAAAAAGTATAAAAGGACCTCAACATTAATCTTATACAATTTTTTTTTGTTGTTTTTTAATTTAAATGCTTGTCTTTTTAGATATGTTGATCTGGGTATTGTTGAGGGGGAAAAAAAAATCTGCTATTATCACAGCCATTCTTTACAAAAGCCCAGAACAAATAACACTTGTTTGAACTTAGGAAATCAGATGAAAAACAAAAGTTCAAATGCTGGGCTCAAATGTATACAGTCTTTATGTCTTTCTAGTTTGTGAATTCAGCATTTTTTTGTTGTTGTTGTTGTGCAGGTAGATCTAGGTCCAGATATAAATGTTTCATAGCATCCCCTAATGAGAACATTTCAAAATAAATGGTATGTTTATTCAACTTTGCATGATTCTGTCTGTCTGGCCCTTTGCTCCCACTCTCTTATAGTATTACATAAAAGTTTTAAAGTTTTTTTCTTTAAATGTAAAGAGGCTCAAGTACATTAGGATTTACAGCTTCTTTTGAGTACGGACAGCTATCTGCACTCAGCAGTGATTTCAAGCAAGTCATTGTTGTATGGAAATTTTATGTAAGCTACAAATGCTGCTATTGGATATAAAACCATTAGCTATTGTGTTGAGTAAGGCACTTAAACTACAGTAAATGCTAGCTAGAAATATTATCTGTCTAATAATAAAAGTCACTTAGCACAAATTGAAAAAGTAGCTGTTTAAAGTCTCTGTACTTCAGTAGTGTAGTGCAGTGTGAGTTATCCTGCGGTGTAGCATATACAGGAATTAAGGTACTGCCATTGAAGAGGAAAGTAAATCTATTTTGTAAAATCGTTCTCTCATTATTAAATATTCCCTTTTCAGTATGCAACATATTCTTTCCAAGATATCTTATAGTTATTAATTTTTTTAGCCTTTTGTGTCATTTTTAGCAAAAGCAATAAATTATAAAATCATACATGAGACTGGCAAACTAAAACGATCTTTGTTTGGATGGGTGAATTTTGATCACTTCTAATGTTACCATTTTGCTGTCATTTCATTTAAGATTAGCAAATTTTTCTTTATTTGAAAGTTATTAACATTTAGTTTATTCATCATTTTGATAGTAAAATTAGAGGATTAGTTTGCACATTTCTTATTGCTCTATCATTAGTAATCAGCTAAGTGAAGAAAAGAAAAACCTACACATTGTTGATCTTTCCCTTTTGCCATCATTATGGTTAATCCTGAGAAGAACTGTTTTAGTATTACAGATGCTAAGTCGCCAGTGGGTTACGCATTAGTAAAAACCTATATTAAAAAAAACATCAATCAGTAAGTCGGGGTGTGGAAGCCAGTGGTTAGATTTACTGGACTGCCAGAGCTAAGTGCCTGAGTTCATCTCCCAGTCTGGGTTGGCTCGCACTGGCATTTTTCTCTACATGGTTTATTCTCAATCTTTACCAGCCAGTCATGTGGACCTTTTCCTCCCACATCCACAAAAACGAAGGATTCTGGTAGGGATTTTCATACTGAGGTTAGAGATGCTGGGGGCCTCTCATGGTGTGGGATAGTCAACTCACTAGCACTATGCTCTCTCACCAAGATCATTTCTAATACAGAAAGGTTGATCTTTGTTGAGAATGGTATGGTACAACAACAACAGTTTGTGGGTTTAAGATCAGCTTGGGTCTCCTGTACAGTTAAAAAAAATATATAGAAATGCACACTATTGTACTCTGAAACAGTTATCCGCAGCACTAAATTCTGATGGTGGTGATAGGCAATGAAACACCTCTGCCTGATGAGAAGATGATGATAAAACTGATTTTTATTGGAATAAAATTCAGGAGCTAATCATGAATCACGGCAATAGTCATGATTACTATCTGCTAGAAATTTTGTAAAAGTATATGTACTATTATATTTTTTTTTTACATTTTCTTCCTTAAATATCAGTTACAAGTATGGATGGGAACAAGGCCGGTTCTGTGTAACAGCATACAGTTAAGAATGTCAGATATACACAGAAATATTTTGATAAGGATAGACTTTTATTGGTGTTTCATGTATCTTCAGCATTTTTGATGGATGATTCTTCATGACACTTAACAGCGTAATACAAATGTAACCTGGATTTTTTTTTAAAAAATATTTATAAGAAAATTAAAGAATCTCTTAATCAATGTGTGCAAAATTATTTACTATGGTAGTTATTGAAAGCTTGATGCATCAAGGTATCAAGAGTGCATCATTGCTAGATCAAAGGTATAGCATATTCTTCTAGTATGGAGTAGAGTTTTTTGCTTACATTTCTAATGATGGAGAAGCTTACCAGATTCTGATGAATAGAAGAATGCAGCTAAAAAGAAAAAAAAAAGCTTAAGCTCTTGTAGTTATCTCTTGGAATGTGTGATGAGATCTGATACATGGAAATAAAAATGTGGAAACTAAATCTACAGTTTTCATCAAGAAGGCAATTTCTAGTCTGTTTGTTTATTTTTTAAAAGTTTTATGTATAATAAATATGTTGAAATCAAATAATTTATGCATCTTTTCTGTACAACAATGAAGTCCGTTTTGTTGATCAGTGCTGATTACTCTTGAAAGCATCATCAGTCTAAAAATATATAGGCAGGAAGTACGAGTACAAAACGGACGAGAGAAAGAATTACAATTAACAATGGAGTGAGACCCAACCAAGATTATTTTATAGAAGTTTGCTAAATTCCATTTTGCACTCTATTCTAGATAATGCATGCCAACATTCATCAGACAAAATACTTAGTTGCTTGATCACATTATGCAGATTTTTTGTAAATTTAACTTTAGCTCTCACTAAAACCCTTTTTAGGTTCCATTAGTTTATCTGAATACTAAGGATGCAAACATTGTTTTATTTATTCTTGAAGCAGGAGACACTAAATTGTATTTCCTAGTCTTCATTTTTTTTAGCTTAAAGAATTTTAATATGGGTTTCAGACATAATCTATAGATAAATATGGTATTTGAAGATTATTAAAATAAACATTTGGATTTTTTGATGGTTAAGTGTAGTTTTTCTTTTACTGCAACCTTTCTTTCTCACTTTTTAAAAAAAAATCTTTATTAATTAACAAAATTATTAGAAAATTTGCTGTCAGTAATTCATCTTAAACAAACAAAACAAAAAAATTTGCTTTAAAATGCTTTTAATTTATTTATGCTCGGCTCCAGTGATATTTCATGTGCCTCAGCTTATTTAAACAAGTATAAATGAAATTACCTAAAATGATGGTTAAGTAAATTTCTGTTCAGCTATATTTATTATTAATATAGAAAAATAGATAATGTTTGGCAATTAAGATTTATGTCTTCATTTAAATCTTGTCATATAAATGCCAGGGAATATTGGTAATATGAACCACATAAAAGGACGGTTGTTGATAGATGTCTGATGAAGAAGTATAAAACTCGGGTATAAGTAACAGCAACAAAATTTATTTTCATTAGAGGCTGATAAGAGCATCACTGAAATGTTGGTCTTTTCTTAAAATTTTATTAGGCAATTTTCCTTTTTCTTTTTTGTTAATTATCTTATACATGGGGATTATGTGCACATCACAGTGCCACATTCTAGTTTAATTTTTTTTTGGCAGGGGATAATTAATAGTTTTTTGAAAGGAAAGACTGCCATTGAAGTCGTCTGCTTTGCTGTTGTTTTCTATAAATTACATTAGTATCGTAGCTTCTATGCAGTGTTATGTCTTTCAGAAAGTAAAATCTTTCTTTAATATTACATTTTAAATGATAACTTAGGGCCATCCTGGTTTCTGTAAATTTTTCAACTTAAAATCATTGTTATTATGCCATTTGTTTTTATTTGAAATTGATTTTTCTCTTTTGTGGTCTTCTTAGGAGCAGCAATGACAACATCCTCACTATGTTAAGCATCTTTCTGAGTTTTCTTGATACTCTTTATTGATAAAATGACTTCATTTGTACACAGCCCATGTTTAACTAAACCTAGTCGATAATAAGAATCCCAGTTACCAGAGAATAATATATTCAGTTTACATGGGTTTTTTCCAAACTTCTCAAAATTTAGAGACTCATTGATAGGATAAGTTTCTTAAATGTCCACACCTCAAATAACAGTCTTTTTTTCACCTGCATTTTAAGTGTAATTTAGTTATGCAGTAGAAATCCTTGATTGGCATCTCTTTGAGGATGCTGTTTCACTTATTATATCCTGCCGAAGTCATAAATGTCAGATCTCTTGTGGCACAGGTTTGACAACGCTTCCTAGTGAACAGCTGCAGCACTTCTCCCCTTCACTCGGTTGTCTTCATTATAGATGTTAGTGTACCACAAAATCTATTGTAGTATCTTGTATGATATTTTGGATTATTGAAGGAGCTTTTACTTCAATATAGTTTCTCCAAGTATCACATTAAGTTATTCATTTAGATCAATTTTCCATAAGGTCTCGATGTGTATTCTGGAAGCCAAAAGGATGATTGTCTTTAATTTTTTCTGTTAACTGAGGTTGAAGGATTTGAACACGCTATGTTTGCCTTTTGATTTCACAAAAAAATACAACATGTCAGTAGATATTTCTATACTTTTTTCCTGCTTTAATTTTGTTGGACTAGATGTATGCATTTATAGTGCATAATTTAATTACATATATTTTTAATTATATAATATAAAGTGTAATGATGTCATAATGCTTTTAAAAGGTTTATGAAATTATGATATGGATCACATAATACAGTGATACCTCTGGATATACAAAAGCATTAAAGATCCAAAGTTACAGCATAAAAGAACTCAGTAAAAAAAAAAAAACAAAATCAAAAGGATCCTGTTGTTAATACGAAAATAAGATGGAAAAAATAAAACAAAAATGCATTTTTAACATTGTTTGATAACAACTGGCTTAAGCTACACTTGTCTAATTTTCATTATATACAATGAAATAAGATTCATAGGGTTTTGAATAAAATTTTAAAATAGCAATGATCTTAATTTTTTTTTCAAGTGTCTGCACCATTAAAGGTTTGTCATGTGTTCAGTAAACATGAGATAATACATACAATGCTAATTAATACTTGTTACTTATTTTCTTATTTAACCCTCTGTATACCTCATTAGCTTATATTTTATACCACCTTGGGTGCATTTGCATTTCAGCCTAGAAGCATGTGTTGATCTATATGTGTTTGGTCTCAACACACTTGTAATTCAAAACACGTTTGAGTTGGACTGACACAGATCAGCTGTTTCAGAGGGTTATTATGTACTGTTTCTCAGTCTCTATCATTGAACCTGTGTTGCAGGATACGGAGATTTAATTTTTAATGGAAGTTACATAGGAATGCATATATCCAGTTAATTAGTACTAACTTAAAATCTTTTTAAAAGCTTTTCATTTCAGATGTTATTAATATTTATGAATGACAGACATTAATAGCAGCAATACAAAAAATAAATATTATATAAAGGAAAACACTGAGTTTATATCTTTTTATGTAAGTTTTTCTCTTGTATAAATTGATTTGATTCTCAGCCTTACTGATGTCTGTTGTAGTGCAGTCACAAACTTTACTTAATTTCCAATAATTGTGTAATTCTTATCCTTTCATATGTACGAACAATTAAGATTTAGAATCAACTAAATAAACGTGTATTTATTTTTTTAGGAAAAGAAAACAAAAGAACTATTTTCTTTGATGCTGCTAAACTTGAAAAAAAAAATTCTGATTTGGTAAAAAGGTGCTTTTTGTCAGAAATCTGTAATGATTCACAGCCAATCTTAGAAATGTAGTTGTTCGCAAAATTAAGTGGAATTATTTACACAAGAGCATTCGTTTTATGCGAAAGTTATTGCAATTGATTTAAAATTTTATTTGCATACTTATGAATAGTTGTTTTTCTCTGGGTATTTTTGTTTAATGAGGAAATGCAAATAGTGTTATTGTCAGATAGTATCATTTTACTGGAAATATGACAACAACAATAAATTGATTTTGACAAAAAAAGTGTAAAAATCAACACTTTTTGATCTTTGCAGATTATCCAAAGAGCTGCTCTTTCCCAAAACACATTTAATCTGTATATGCAGATGTCATTACAGAAACAATTTGCATAAAACCTAAATGTTTAACAAAACTGTCTTGAAAGTTTAATCTTCAGAAATGAAAAAGAAGGAAAATGACAAATCTTGAGGGCTTGATCTGTGTTGAATTGATGCTATGAAAATTGAAAAAATATTTAAACAATTTGTACTATAAAGAACCAGATCTCCAATAATTAGTGTTGTATTGTACAGAGCTACCAGATCATCATGCTAACTTGATAATGCAAAATAAATTTTAATTTGAGTATTTACAATTAAAGTTAAACAGCCAATCTATGAGTAACCCTGCAATCATAATCAAATTTTTCATGCTTGAATAATAATTTAATTCAATTAGTGTGCTTATGCAAAATATTTCTATTTCACTAGATGAATGCATTATTTTTTCAAAATTGATTGAACTGCTGTCAGAAACTAATGCTACAAAGTTGGCACATCAAACCATGTCATCCATAAAATCCATTTTAAAAGTATCTTATCATAACAATAATAAAAAGGAGCAAAAACTTTATTCAAAGTAGCTGACAGATGCTGGGCAGCTAAAATCTAATGCATGTGTCGTATATGTGTGCAATGTTGGAAGTTTTAAAAGTGTTGGTACAATCTTGATGGTTTATTGATTCAGCAGAAAATGTTATGTAAGCATACGGGGTACTGTTTACTGAAAACAGCTGATGCTCTTGCTTCAAATTTGTCACAGGCAAAAGATTGTGAATTCAAATGCCAATTTAAAGTGAAAGTAATCCTGAGCCCAACACCTCAGGAAACAACAGATTAGATCACAGCAGAGTTTGAGTGATTTACAATACCCATTCCAATTGCCTAAATGGATCCACTCTAAACGAACTAGTAGAGTGCAATTTACATTTAGTGAGCTTTCAATATAAGAATGATGTAGCCAGCCAACATGATAATAAGGGTTGCCAATGCTACAGCAAAAATCATTGTTTCCTAGGATTTTTATGACTTACTGAAAGAAGATCTGTGATTGAGAGTGAAAACTGATGCGCCACATAGCAACAAGGAGTGTGAAGTGAAATATTGAACAAGATGTTAGAGAGCCTGATCAGTGGCATGATCAAGCTGTCAAGAAGGTCACCTTAGAGTAAGCACTATTGCAAGTTTTTTTGACAAGAATGAAGTTAACAGAATATTGGAGTACATAGCTGCAACTTAAGCTGTGGGTGTTGAACCAAGCCAGAGACTGGTGATGACGATGATAAGGAGCAAACACATGATATCGGAAGTGTTGCTGCTAACAAGATTGGATGCTGCAAAAGTGGTGATGGTTATCCTGATATCAAGCTAATTTCATAATACTCAAAACAAAAAATAAAACTCCTGAAATTTTAAGGTTGTTTTGAGGATTTCCAGGTGAAGAGCCTGCTTTGATTTATTTTGTCTCATGAGAACATTTTTTTGTTATTACAGTGGACAAAATTAATAAAGGTTGATGGCCATAATAATCACAAATTCTTAGCCATTAGGTGGCAAAAGCAGTCACAAATCATGTGAGTAGGGTATCTAACTTATTTTTCAATCCTAAGGAACAGTTTGGATGCTCATCATTCTAGATGCATTCACTACTGTGATGGGTGGGTAAGTGGCACAGAAAGTAAGCTATGGATTAAACGTACATTGAGCTAAATTGAATTCTTCGAGCTGAGATAGGGAGATTTTATGCTGCAGGAGAAGCTGCCAAGCATTGTACTATGGTGAAGAATTTTCTCAGTACAGGGTTATAGCCATGTGGACAAATGAACTTTAAGATTCTATGACCAGTTTTGTTTCTCATGAAGATCTTCAATTTACATGTGATGATAAAGGCTGCAATGCAACTTTTTTTGCTGGTTTTCTTGTCACTGAATATTGGAAGGAGCCTATTGAAGAATGTGCAAAAATGGACACCTGTACCTAGGACACCATGTGTGAGCCATTAACCAGCAAAATGAAATATCCTCATATCAACAAGATTCTATTCCAAATTGACAATCCAACATTGTACCAGAAAATGATGCCGCTTTTGTTACAGAAGCTTCCATCAGCTACAGGAATAAAACCAAGTGCTTCATTCACTTAAAAATGAAAGATGGAAAATGCAGAATTAGTGTGCACTTTTAGTAGGATTGGAAGCTTCAGGTAAATGTAAAATACAAACAATGTTTCATCATCAATGTACTTTGTATGTCTCCTGTCTTCAGAAGGGTTAGTTGAATAGACTACTTGCTGAGTTCAGGAACATCAGGAAAATTGCTAGGAATGCTATTTCATGCCAAAATTACACCACCATTTTAGATTAATCTTGATAGCTTGAGCCATAGTATACCTGTATTTTTTAATCCAACCTCTTGAGGACATATATCTAACAGTCATTAACATTTGTCTGAGTGAATCACTTGAAAGAGAAATGATGTTGAAAATGGCGAGAAGGTGGCAAGAGAAGGAGATGATTTGGAAGTGCAAAATGTGGATAACTAGCAGCGGATGGACATCAGCAATGAGATGGTAATAAGGGTGGCATTAGATGGTGCTGTCACTGGAGTCCAAGTTCAGAGAAAAGAAATAGAGATTTAAAAAGATGAGCTAGTGTGTGACATCTGCAATCACACTTTCAGCACTGCATACTTTAAATCTAAGCAGCATTCATGTAACGGAATCAGAAGCTTGATTTTGTTTCACATGTTGCATAGATGTACATTTAGCAACATCATCGATATATCAGCTTTCATTTTTGATGTAGACTTTAGGATTGGTTAGGTATGACATTAGAAACATGAAAAATAGTATGGAGTTAGATAGATTAACCAATTCAAAGAGAGAATCCAGGAATTTACTTTGTGGTTTTGATAACAAGAAGTCAAGTAAAATATTTGCAGAGCAGATGCTGTCACAGCTGAAGACTAATCATGCAAATAACCACAAGCTTTCTCAACTGCAAAACTCAGGAGCTGCACATCCCAGCTATTTTCCAAAAAGAGGAAGGTCATATTTGAGCATCAACATGATAGTGCTAGACAGCAATGACGAAGTATGCCACAAGTCTACAAGCATTTGGTGAGTGACATTTCACAGACCTAAAAGCAGCAACTGCACAGTTGACAGACCGGAGCATAGGTGATGAAAGACCACAACCGTCAGACTAGCAAAGCAAAATAACAGAATAAATCATTTTTGAAAAGTCAGAACACCTAATTTTAATGGGGCATACTTGCAGATTGGCTGTTAAACCAAACTTTTAAAGCTGGGGCTACAGGATATAAACTTGAAATTAAAAGTATGAAGAATGTTTTGTTTATTATTATCTTTATTTTAGACATCTTTGAAGATCTTGCTGGTATTTTAATCTAATTTTGAAAACATTTATGATAATGTATGACTAATTTTATGTGAATTTGAATGCATGAGAAGCATATTTTGAACTCTTACGCTATTTAATCAGTGAGAACCAGGTTGCCACCTTTTTTTCAATAGAGAAACATGCAGGTGACTGCCAAACTCTCAAGAGTGTTTAGTTTACAAAACAATAACAGAACACCAAAATTTCCACTAGATTTCATAGCTTTATTCCTAAGACAATCATAACTATCTTAAACAATGTTTTATATGATAAAAAAACATTTTCTTATACTCTTTTACTAGTTTAATCATGACTCTGAGATTCTTATGAAATAGACAAGTGAGCATAGCATCATCATATAATACTAATAATAAATATAAGATCAACTAATATCTTGTCATAGTTCCTGTTATCAGGAAAAGGAATGAAATGAAGTAAGAATCATATTTTATTTGAAAATAATGCTGTAGAAATTTATACACTTCATATTTTCTAACGAACCAATTTATGCTGAGGTACCATATGGAAAATATTATTCTTCCATTTACCACTCGTGCATCTTTCTTAATATCTAATGGAAGCATCTTGTGTAATAGTAAAATTTCAAATGTGGATGAAAATCTAATTTTTGTATTATTATTTTTGGCTTTCCAATAATAATAATAATAATAATAATAATAATAATAATAATCAGAGTAACAAACTTACCTTATTTCATAGGAATCTAACAATAATAGAATCAGTTAAATTTTTTAATTAAATTTTTTGAAAACAGAATTTTTTTTTTAAATTTCATAGTTCTATTGATTAATTTACTGAGTTTCTGTCTAGTTTATTGTTTTTTTGTTTACAAGACCAGAAAGTGATTGTTATGTTGAGTTGCTAACTTGGGTTGTTGGCCTCAACCTCGCCATCTACCAAACTGTTTAATGCTGCTGAGCCCACTTATGCCAAAGTTGGCCCCTGCCATCTGACTGTGAGCTCTAGCAAATCAGTCTCTTGGGGAAATTCTGTAGCCATACAATTTTATTTTGTCAGTGTTTACACTGAAAGAAATAAGTAGTCGCTCTGAGGGTGTGTCTCAAAGAAGGGGGGGCCCTGTTATGTATCAAAAGTAAAATAGCAATATATTAGATGTAATATTTGCTTCATGATTTGTGGATAATCTTTCAGTTCTTAACACGTTTTGAGTAATATAGTAATGCTTGGAAAATGTGGTTCATCAATAAACTCATCAGAATAATTTATCAAAATCTAATTTTGGTTAAATATTGAAACCTGTTGTTTGTGAAAAATATTGGACATAGATGAATTGAGGAAAACAACAGTAAGAATGCAATTATTTTAAATTTATGAGATTAGTTAACCTTGACTTTTAAATCATTGTCTGTTTGCTCGATAATGTTTTTAAGCATATGTTAGCATCAATTTAAAAATAGCTTTTGTTGGAAGATAAAATTAAAATTTTTTCATTATTTCAGTCATTTCTCTCTCCTTTTTTTTTTTAAAAAAAAAATTAAAATAAATGTCAAGATGACAGCACCTATAATACTAGTATGCTTACTGTGCCTAAAGGAAGAATGCAGCAGACAGCTCTTAATTAATTTCCTAGTTCAGTTCATAGCTGTGGCCCCAGCTGTAGAAAATCTCAAGTGATTGATGGGTGATTATAAGGCCTAGCCAATTGTTGATGAGTACCTGCTGCTTCGCAGATGGTTACTGAAGTGATTTATTTTATTGTATGTTTTCTAAAGCAGGACAATACTGAATCCAAGAAGCACTTATTTTTATAGCTATCTTAATAACTACACAATTCTAATTATCTGCATTTGGTGTTGTCTATGTGGCACAAGATGTCTTCCTCATCTGTGCAAATAATTAGTAGAAATTTAAGGACTTTCACCTTCTTTGTACTAAGATTATATTGCAGACATTTTATTTGAGAATATTTTGCATTTGAGCTAAGTGTACTGAAATTCTTCTAGTTGCTACTTACCTTGCTTGCCATGGCCAGATTATTGCAAATAAATGTTTTGATCATTTTTTATCCATCAGCTGCATGTCATGTATTATAGTAAAGCCATATGTATATTTGATGTAGGTAAATAGATATCCAAGTTTGAAAGAACACTTATTTATTCTGGAACCATGTTTACAAATCATTTGCCAAATATGCGGGGTTAATACTTCTAGTAATCCTGTGCAGCATATTCTTTGCACAGAATTAATATTAGGGAATCCCAGGAAGGTGGGCAGTAATCATTTGGCGATAATCTGCAGATGCTCAGTCGGATTTATCTCCAGTGATTGGCCATTCCATGTTATAGTGTGAGATGGAGCTTTATTTTTCATAAATGTTTGTCTGCTCTTTTTGGATAGAGTACCATTTGGCATAGACAGGCAGAACTTCATTTCAGAGAGTGTTGATGTATTTGGTAGAAGTTATAACAGTGAGCAAAAGTACACCCCTATGCCATAACAGACAGACCACCATATTTTATCATGGCAGATAGGTCACTGAAAATTCATGGTAGATTTTTGGGTGGCACTACACCAATATACGACCACTGTCTAAGAACTTTGAAAACCTAGACTTATCAGAAAAATGACAGTATTTCAAAAGGTAGAAGAACATGGTAACGTTTGCAACTCAGTGAAGTGGATGACTGACACTGTGTGGCAGGAGGAGTGATTTGCATCTTGCCACTGTTGTTGTACCTCATGCTGTGTAGAGAGTATTTAATGATTCTTTGGGACACCTTCACATGCTGTGCCTCATTTGCAACCAATTATCATAGTTTGATTCTCTCTCACTTTTTCATAGCACAAAGTTTTCATTTTGTTAGTTTTTGGCATTCAGGAAACATGAACCATTTTCTTATGGCCTGTTCTTGCCATTACTCTGTCAGTAGTTGACAACAGAACATCTAATGCTTTAGAGTTTTCTTAATGGTTATTGCATTTATCAAACTATATGCTTCTTATTAGTATACATCAGTTTCTGTAAACCTCCTGTTCGTAGCATAGCTATCTGCAGATTGAGTCTTCATCTGGTGCCTGTTCTCATACCTTGCAGTGATGTGCTTATTTGTAACTGAAATGGCCTAGTTAAGTTTCAGGTGTCTACTTACTTATGTCAAGTCTCTGTATGTTAAAGCTATCAGAGAATCCCATGAGTCTATACAATGTGGTGTTTTCTTTACCCACGAGTTTAAGATAAAGAGCCTCCGAAGATTTTTGTTATCAACTATATTTTAGTAACTGTAAGTGACAGGCGATGTAAAAACTAAACTTTCAAGCAGTTAATGTAAAAAAATGGAAGGCTATTAACCTTGTTTCAGCAGTAATTCTACCATGACAGATACCTTCAAAGAATTAACAGTAAAAATAAATAATTACAAGAAGCATGTTCTGCAAGATAAAATTTCAAGCCAGATGAACGGTGCCCGCTTACAAAGAGAGCGAGACACTTGTAGCAGCAGCAGAAGTGATGGGGGAGAGAAGCCTTATAGACAAACATTTTAAGTATTCACTTAAATCATGTTATATAAAATATACATTTAGATAAATAAACAACAGATTTTCTTTTAAATATCTAGTATTGAAATATATAATCTAAAATACGTGCTTGGGCATTTAAAATTTTACCATGAAACCCCTGTCCAATTTTAATAATTTATATCCATGCAGCATTTAACTGCTTGGTAGGTTCAGATGCTTCCATTTATGTTGCATGAACATCCAAGAACTGGGAATTTTTAAAGTTGTGCTTCGACTGTTTGAGTGTTTATGTGTGAATGGACACACTTTTTAACGGGAACAAAATATTCTTTTTGTAAACATTTTTCCTCAGTATTTTTTCCGCATATTTTTAAAATTTTATATTAAGCTTACTTAGTTGAAATTCTATATATCGGAACCAAGATTTGTCTGGTCTTATATTGTGCTTTATAAAATGCTTTGATGCACTTAGAAAATTTTTTTTTAAAATAACAACAAAGAGCTTTAAAAATCTATTCCTTACATCCTCTTTCTTTAGGATTTATAAACACTTTTTTGGTGGATAATGAAACAAATTTGTTGTTGTCCTTCGTGACCAAAAGGATGATGCTGCTAATGTTGTTTCTCTGATGGCAAAACTCTCACACTAATTTTTTATAGTGGTGTTGGTTTCTGTTGCACCATCTGCACACACTCAACCTGTTTCCTGTGCTCCTTTTAGTGGCAGACATGCACAGGTTGATTGGCAGGGGCTAGAATGTAGTAACCTACCAAAAATCCCTACAAAATTCTTGAGTTATTAAATGTGGGAGGTAAACTAGAAAGAAACAGTACTGGTGAGAGATATTTAGGCAGATCATATGTTGCTTGTGCCTTGTTAGAATGATAGATCTGGCTAAAGATTTAGCTATTAGAAATATATTTGTACCATTATGGCAATTATATCTTTGTTATTATTGATTTTTTTAACCTACTATTTAACCTTGAGAAATTGTACATTCTACTGCAATTGGTATAAAGTCAAAAAGGGCGGCATTAGTAACCTATGAGTAGGCAGCTTTTATTGCTGTAAAAATATCATTTACAAATAAACATGTCATCAATATTTGCAGCCCAAAAATAGTTCCTTTTCAGGACTAACTTGGATGATTGTGACAGAATGATCTATGAAGCATGTTTATTAGGTAGTTCCATTAATAATACTAAAATAGTGGGGAAAATCTGAAATTGCTTTCTTATTGCTGTTAGATTTCATTGCTAATTTTGTATTTTTTTAAAAAAGAAGGTGCAACCAGTTATTAAAAGCTATATTGGTTTTTTTTGTTGCTTGTTCTGCTATAGTCAGGTAGAAAATCCGATTTCATCAGCTACAATAATAATAAGTCATTGTGATTTTGTAGCATCTGATGTCAGATCTAAAGTCAGAACTATTTTGCATCTTCATAAGTATTATAGTAACCCTGAAAACAAAATTGTATTTTTGTTAATGTTCCATAATTTATGTAAATTATGCTTGCTATGATAAAAAATGAATAATAAAAATGGTATAGAAGAAAAGAATCAAACATGATTTTTACATAGATCAAGATATTTGGGAAATATTAGCAGATAACTTTTAATGATTAAAACATGAAATATGGAAAAGATGTTTTTATAAAGTGTTTCCTCTCTATTGGGTATTCCTTTTTTATGCAGTTAATTGCATGCTATTTTTTGCTAACTGCTTCTGAACAGATATCAGTTTAAATGTAGAAAGAGAAAGGGAGAAACAACAACAAAGCATTTCTGGTCTGAATATAAGCTTAGAAGATGTGAGCATGATACAGAGCCTGGTGGAAAACCAGTTTCAATTAGTGAATGTATTTATCACTGTAAAAAGAGTTTGTAAAAGCTTGTCAGATTCCATTTGTGTTGCATTCTGGTAACACTTATTATTATTTTTTAAATACTAGGGAAATTCAAATGAAATATGGCTAAAATTGCACTGCCAGTAATGATTTTAAAATCTACTAAAAGTATTGAAAAAAAAACACATCTACAAAATAATCAGAATATTTAATTATATCACATGACCTTTCAACCAATCACAGCCCTATTAGCATCAGTTAGACACCCATAAGACAATGGCATAAGATGCTAAGACATAAAAGCAAACATTTCTACTAAAAACAGAAATGAAGCCTGATTGGACACTTCTCAAAGGATTAAACCCATAATATCATTAATGAAAAGCACCAGATTTTCAGGGAGCTAGTTAATCAAAGACCAACTCACTGGAAATGAAGCATAGATATACTAAATCCATTATTCCAGATTATAAAAATATTTTTTTGAGAGAAGACTATGGCTGGAAAGACAGTATTATGGATATACACATTTTACCAATTGTATGCCTGTATATTTATGGGGAATACATATTGACCCTGACATATTTATTCTGAAAATATGTTTCCTAGGTTTTGCAAGCTGTAGGATCAATGCCCACTCCCTGTAAATGTATGGGTGCACTCAAAGGGTTAAATTTGCATGTTTTTTGTTTTGTTTTTTTAAGATGTGCCTGCTTGTTTGGTTTTGTTATTTTTATTAGCATAGCTAATGTGGAATAATAAACATTTTTCTGATAAATGTTAAAAGGAAAAAAACCCATCTGTTGGTGTTTTTATTGCGTTAGTTTGTTTTGGTTAGATAGTAGACTTTGAGACAACCAACATAACTTATTTTGTCATGCATCATTCTTCATTTTTATGAGATTTAGATTAACCATTGTTTTTAATTCTGAAAAGGTAATACTAGTTTGGTTTTGTTTATTTAAAATGAAAATTTGTTTGCCCTAATAGTTTATGTATCTGGACTTACATGGTGATGAATTATAATATACTGTGCACATATTTATGTTTTTTGTTGTACTTAATTCTAGAAAACCTGTATGGACCTTGTTTACCATTCATTTCAGTTTATTTTAAATGTCTATGAACCAGCCTTAAATGATTCTAAAGAATTCTTAAATCATACTCCTGAAATGAATATTAATACATTCTTCCTAATTTAAGTTTCTGGACTCATCATAACAGCATTAGAACAAAGTATTTTTCATTGAGTAAAGGATACTTTGAACAGTAAAAAGAGCATAAAGCTAATTAGGGGGCCAGAATATATCTTAGAAATATTTCCCAAATTTAAATTATGATGGTGATAAATAGTTTCTCTCAAATTTTATGTTATGATAAGGATTACCAGTAATTTTTAAAAAATTATTTTGCTAGAGTGACATAAATGTTTTAAAATTTGTTCTCTGAGCGCGCTCTTTTTTTTTCCAAGAACTATAACTCTAGGTGACATCTACTCTGAGTAATATATTAAAGTTTAGCAGTGACAGACAGTTCATAAAAATCTTACAGTTAAACAGCTTTTATCTTTTCTTTTGTCTAGCTTCTTTAGGAATGAAAAGATTAGGTATCTTAATAGAATAATTTCTATCATTGGAATAACCTTTGCCCTTAAAAGACAGGTGTGGAGATTTCCATCTTTGACAGAAGATACTTTGTCCTTTAATTTTTTGAATGAAAAGTCAGTCAGGTATGACATGTTTGTTCCAAGAAGGAATGATAGCACTGATATGGAGATATTAGAGACCATTGCCAATTCAAAAGAAAATCAACCCTTTCTATCTACCAGAGTTTAGAAAATAAAACAAACAAATGCACTTTATCTGAAAATTTTATTTGTATCTTGATATCATGTTTGTTCTTTATTAATAGTTAAAAACAATGTGTACTTTGTAAATTTAGTTATTTTGCGGAATGTTTTACTCCAAAATGGCTAGCAGTCACCTTTTTTTTTTTCAAGTTATCATTGGCTTATTTAGAGTAAGTACTCTCAAGCCAATCTTAGTTTGCTTAATGAGGTTGAGGTTATGGCTCTTGCAGTGGCCACATTATTCACTTTATTTCTCAAGTCTTTCTTTGTCAAGTACACACTTCTTTTATGAGTTAGAACTGAGTTTAGGTCCAGTGTTTATCTAAATAGCTTCTTCAACACTTTCAAAATGAAATGTCTGTCTCTCTAGAACGCAGTGGCATGATCAGTTGTTTACTAAGCTATTTTCTCAAAGTCACCAATTCTCTCAGCACATACACTACCACATCATCACATTTCTCACTCATGGCCTCTTTTAAAATCTTTATTCACCTTGTACTAAAAAATATAAAACTTTAGTTCTTCAGTTCACAACACACAGTTTTATCCTGCTTAAAATGTTCACATGCTTTCTTTGGCAAATAACTCTCTTACTATTCTTATTGCAAGCATATATTCAGTAATTGTTCCTTTGCAACAACTCTTCCATTCACACTTTCTCTTTTCATGTATTTTAATATTGTTGATTTTGAGATAGTTTTCAACAGTCACTCAGTGACTGCCAAATCTCTGATTGTAAAATATCTGCTCCCATTCTTTTCCTTACTTATGTAGGGGTGTCTGTCTTTCTCTCTCTCATAAATTTGGTTCTTTATCCCACCAGATTCAATAGCAGCTTCTTGTTTATACTTATCTGAGATACTTCATTGTCTTTAGCAGCCATTCACCACACTGCATCTGATGAGTGAACTATTCTTGCCTTTCTTTAATGTATACAACTCTTAAACATTTTGTGATAATTCTGTAGCAGTAGTGAAATCCAGGATACTTTTCAGGTTCACTAACTTCCAGACATTTTATACATTAATAATTTGTTTCTAGCAACTTTAATTCTATACACTATTGATTTCCAAATTTTAGTTTTTCCATTATTATTGATACTGTAATTTTCTTTTCAAGCATCTCTATAGTTCTTATTGTGGTTTCCTTATCAATTTCATGACAATTGTACTTTTGAGCAACTGAATGATTCACTGTCGCAAAAATTTGTCATAAGACATCATGGTGAGACAGATGCATGTTGCTTAATTGAAATTTTGAATTCCAGAGATGATTAAAAGTCAATGCTTTTCTCTTTTGCATGATTGATTTGAGTTTGATGACATGTATAATTAATAAATTAAATATGCAACCTCCTGGAAAAAGGTTTGTTTGTTGACCTTCTGGACAATTGATGACTGGACTAACAATGCTCTCCTGTATACTGTATTTAGTTTTTCAGATTACAAGCCAACACACACATTCCTTCATTATAGTGTAGTCACACACCTGTGACATAAGAATCTAGGTCTCTAAAGACACCACGAAAAAAAGAACTCTCCTTTGTATACAGATTCTAAAATATTTCCATATTCAAAAGTAATTAAATTGTTAAAACAAACTAAAGATGTTCTTATATTTGACACTCAAGTTTTTGATATCGTAATATTTCCATATTAATTGTTAAATAACTTCTTTAAAGTATTTATAGTTTTGGGTTTCTTATTTAATGAATCCTATGGGTCACTCTATAGCAGTTGTTGTTACTAGATTTGTTTAAATAAAAGTTGGCTGTGAATGCATACTCCTAATGATGTCTTGCCACGTTTCATCGGAACATCCATAATAATAATAATAATAATAATAATATATTTTTAATCAGTTATTTACAATTCTAGTTTTAATTTTTTAAAATATCTTTAAATATACATTTTTTAATTGCAAAAATGATGTGCCTTGTGATGTTATCCATTATCTTTCAACACTAATACAAGCAATTAACAGTAGCCATGATGAAGTCAGCTTAGTTTGCACATGGTTTTGATGGTTGCTGAGATATCAAGTCTGAAGTTCTGGTTAGATGACACTAACAGAACATATTTGTATAGGCTATAAACACTGAAGATAATTCTGGGAGTTCAGTTTAGATAAAAGTAACTTAAACGTTGTATAAATATGTAAATAAAATTGATTCAGTAGAAAATAATATTTATACATTCTTCAGATTATTTTTTGTGCTGGTTACAATCATTCAGATTTTTCCCAGTAAAGAAAAGACAATAGGTATCTTAAAACTGAGTTTTTTAAAACAAATTGTATTAATTTAACACCAATTTCATAACATGCAATTTAGCAAAACCCCAAAAATTAAAGAACTTTTTTTTCACATCTCCAAAATAATGTAATGAATAAGAATGAGGATTTGGACTGATATGATTTGGTATTCTTTTTTAAAATGTTCTCTTAGTGTTTATAAGTTAGATATATGTAGGGAATAAAGAAACAATACCTTACATTATAATTGTTTAAACTTTATACTAAAATTTAGTAATTTTTATATAACAGACATTCATTATTATTTTGTTTATTTCTATGTGAGATTTTCAAATTCCATTGATAACTCATCCATGAACAATACTACATATATTAGCATAGTCTCAGAGAATATGGTTTAATCTGCCCAGCAAAATGTCTGTTTTTTCTCCATTTTAGATGTGATAATGATATTGAAAATGAATAACAGTATGTTCATGATCTATAATGAATTACTGCATATAGCAGAACTGTCAGGGGGGGGGGAGAAAAGGGATTGACGATAGTTTGTGTGATCAAGGTTAAGTGACCAAACTTTATTTCAGTTTTGTCTGTTGTGGATAAAGTTTACTGGAGATTCTAACCTGATATTTAGTAGATGGGGAGGGGTAGGGAAGAGAGCATCAGATAAAGCTGTTATCTTGGTGGTAATTTTGTATGTGCTAATTTATCAGACCCTAAAAACTAAAGGTGAGCACCACATAGGGCAGATCTGTGTAAATAACTTTAGGGCAAGAGGGAAATGACGCACGCAAAAGTAAAAAAAAAAAAAAAGATTTCAAGACCTGACAAGACAACTCGAGTAGATACCAACCCTGTTTACATAAATATGAATATTCATAAGACACTTAGCAAATAAATGATTTAAATGAAGAACAAAATTACTCTATTGTCCATTATTTAGTCACTGCATTGTCTTCCATCTTTGTTTGTTTCTTATTTTTTTTTCTTTTTTCTTTTACTTTTTACATCCTTTAATATTAAAGTGTCCTTTTTGTGTAGCAAATTTGATATGGAGTATCCTTTTTGGACTTTTTCACCATCACTTTCAGTTCTCCAAGTGCCTACTCATGTTTTACAGCATCACTAAGGGATGCACGCTATGTTGATGTCACTTTGTAGTCTTATACTCATTTTATATGCAACTGTCATGATTTCTCTTTAAAAAAGCTATCTTGAAACTCAGTCATCCTACCTGGAATGACAGTGAAATCAATCTGATTACTTTTGAAGAGACTCTATAGTTTATTATTTAGTTAACTCATTTAGACATTTATGCTCGCTTAGTGGTCTCGTGACTTTTCAGAATATTCATTGCTACCCAATCTTGGAAACTTTATTTTTGGTTAAATGTTTTTGAAAATCATCTCAGCAGTGGAGAAAACAGTGCTATTCTAACAGATTTGTCTGACTGCTCTGAGGTAATTTATTGGCAATTTTGTCAAATTTTTCATTGGCAGGTATGTCAATATGTCCTGGTACCTGTTGCAATATAAGCTTAAAAAGATAATGGATTCAGCCAGTGAAATTCAACTTTGTCATTTATTTATTCTTCATACATTATAAGCAAATGACTGATGTTGATTATAGGCATTGGCAGACAAAAGTTTAAGAACTATAGCAGAACAAATATAAATTGACCTGCATCATATGCAAAAGTAAACATTCTAGCATGGGCATTATACTGATAGAAAAGCAGATTTTTCTCATTCTTTTGATTGACATATGGCATCAGCATGATTGACAGTAAATGTTTTGCATATGCTTGTTTTTCTTACATGTCAGTATTTCATGATGACCAAAAGTTTAAGGACGACTCAAACATATTTGAAATTTTGTCACAAAAATCCATATTTTAGAGGTTACATGAGATAAACGGATCAAGGAAGTACTGGTATTTGGTTGCATAGCTGTAAACATCAGTTTCAGCTTAACATTGCTTATTTGTGGAGTGCATAAGATGAATGCACCAGTCTGTGCAAATATAGGTTCAAATTGGCTGAATAATTTGGAGCGATTGATCCAGATTTCTGGACTTTTTCATCTTAATGGCTATGTTAATATTGTTCCATACATATTCTATTGGATTCAGATCACAGCTTTCAGTTAGCCGTATAAGAATTAGAATTTTTTGATCTGTGAGATCTTGCTTGGTGATGATGGCTGAATGTTTTGGACTATTGCCATTACCATGTTGAAGAATCCATTTGAGTGGGAGATAGTTCTTAGGATATGGTTCTAGTATATTGGTTAAAATGTCCAGGTATAATAAATTGATACATCAGTTCCTGGATACAATGAATAGAGTCTATCCCTTCAGGAGAAGCATGCAGCCTCATACTATAATGGACTCATCATAACAACCTTTGATTGTTGGTTTTGTGCACTTTGGATAACAGGCCTTGAGAAATTTTCAACACTATAATTCTGACCATCTTTTTTAAACTTCTGAAATTATGATTTATTGAACAAGGGCACCCTGATTCATATTTCCAGGGTCCGGTGGAAAGTCTACAAGTCTTTGGCAAACTAAAATCAGGCCCTTTGATTCTTCAAGGAAACAAAGGGTTTCTTTCTGGCAACATGCTCCATTAATTTAAATTCACAAATCTCTCTTTGGACAGTTCTCATGGAGATTGGTAGGTCCTCCAAACCCCTTTAAAATGTCAATGGATGTCTTACACTGGTTTATTTTGGACAGATGCTTGATTCTCCTGCTCATTCCAAATATCAGTCTTTCAGGGTCTGCCATTTAAATGCCATTCAGTGTAGCTGCCTGTTTTTTTTTTTCTTTAATTTTATGTGAAAGATTAATTTAAAGAATACAATAACAACCAATTTTTTTTTTTTTAAGCAACCCATATTTGTAGCAAAACTAAATCATCAAGTGTTCTCTGTATTTATCATAAGTTCTATTTAAACAAATTTAGTGTTTTGCTATTTTGCTTATATAAATAAGTTGATAATATTTTTTCCAAAACTGTTAGCACATTTTCTGATTATTGGCAATTGTCAAGGAGGAAACCCACATGATCAGTTAGTTAAAGAAAGGAAAAAAAAAGAAATAGCAAGAAGAAATCATAGGAAGGTGTGCCAAACCAAGCTGATGCCAACCAGGATTCCAACTCGGGGCTCTCGGCCATGGCAGTTTAGTCACCAGAGCACCAGCCACCCCGTCAAGAGGCTTACTCCTAATTGGGTTATTGTTTCTTCTTGTCTGTTTTATTGTTTTTTTTTTACATATAAATATGTAAGTCAGTGTACATTTGATTTTTTTTTTCATGAATTATTATGAAATTTATATATTCCATGATATTTTTTTTTTTTTAAATGTCAAAAGACGTTCTTTTTAAGGCCGTAGGAAATTGCATGGATTTCCTATTAGTTTTGTATATTTTCAGAAGCATATTTTTTCAAATAATTCTCTTTCATGTTTATTACTTTGCACATTAACATTTTGATCTTTCTGTGTTGATATTCCAGCTTAGTTTCCCTTTTGTTTTTGTTGTCCAAAGTATCGTAGTCTTGTTTGTTTTTGCTAGCTCGTTCACCAGCGCATGATACTCGAAATTTGTTCTCTTTCCAAGATGTTTATGCATTTTTTGATACGATACATTCTGCATGAATTTACCTTCAAAGACCCCCTGTTTTTTCTTTTTGTGAGCATTTAGGTTTTGACAGATTATCCAGAAATGATAGCCTTAACATTTAGCTAAAATACAGACAGTATTTGTGCATGTCACTGACCAAATAAAGCTATTGCTTGTTTTACAGAGAAATTTGTGGCTTAAGTTTACTTCTTATTTTCTTTTTATTGTTTGTTTTTTTTTATAATGAGAAATTTGTCAAACAATCATATTCTTTTCTTTATAAAAGCTAAACAACATGTCCTATGACAAGGCTGTAATGGATTTCTAGTCACTAAACACACAGGAAAAGAAAGAGAGAATATCTTTTTGCATAATTATCCATTTATTCCTAAAATATAACCTGGAAAATTTTTTTATTATTCGTCGTCATACATCAGAACAGTTAATAACAATAATTAATGTGTTTCTGTTTTTCCTGAGTATCTTATTTTTCTTCTGAGTTGCCTTCATTTCCATTTGTGTGGATGATTGGAGGGGAGTTTCGGAAATTACATAAGAAAACAAAAAATTTCTTTTATGTTCATGGAACTTACAAGAATTTGATTTTTTTGTTGTTCTTATGGTCATTTTGTCTCTCTCTCTTTCCATCTCTCTCTCTCTCTCTCTCTCTTTTTCCATCTCTCTCATCTCTCTCTCTCTCTCTCTCTCTCTCTTTCCATCTCTCTCCATCTCTCTCTCTCTCTCTCTCTCTCTTTCCATCTCTCTCCATCTCTCTCTCTCTCTGTCTCTCTTTCCATCTCTCTCCATCTCTCTCTCTCTCTCTTTTCCATCTCTCTCCATCTCTCTCCATCTCTCTCTCTCTCTCTCTGTCTCTCTTTCCATCTCTCTCCATCTCTCTCTCTCTCTCTGTCTCTCTTTCCATCTCTCTCCATCTCTCTCTCTCTTTTTTTCTCTCTCTCTCTCCATCTCTCTTTCTCTCTCTCTCTCTCTTTTTCCATCTCTCTCCATCTTCTCTCTCTCTCTCTCTCCATCTTTCTCTCTCTCTCTTTCCATCTCTCTTCATCTCTCTCTTTCCCTCTCTCTCCATCTCTCTCTCTCTGTCTCTCTTTCCATCTCTCTCCATCTCTCTCTCTCTCTCTGTCTCTCTTTCCATCTCTCTTCTCTCTCTCTCTCTCTCTTTTCCATCTCTCTCCATCTCTCTCTCTCTCTCTTTCCATCTCTCTTTCCATCTCTCTTCATCTCTCTCTTTCCATCTCTCTTCATCTCTCTCTTTCCCTCTCTCTCCATCTCTCTCTCTCTGTCTATACTGACGTCATCTCTCTCTCTCTCACACACACACACACACAAGCATATTTATTGAAATGAAATATTTTCTATACAATAAGCTTGTATGTTTATGATTTTTCAGAGGCTTTGAAACTCATCGGAGTTTCTTGTTCACTTTGAAGCCTTTATGTTGCATGTTGATGGTTTAGTCTTATTGGACCAAAGATCTCAAATGAGGTCTGAAAGCTCTATGACATTGTAAATGTACAGACTAGTGTATGAGGAAGAAATCTCCCAATATTAGCCATGAGCCTCTGTCAATTTAATTTAATATATATACTGTCTGTGGTAATTGATTTTTCTACTCTGTGTGGATGACTAGCCATGATTCTATATAAACTGGTTAATTAATAACTTTTAGGGGAAAAGGCTATGGTTATATATATATATAGTATGTAGGTTTGTTTAAATGTGCTTGTTTTAGGGAGGCTTGCTTTGCAGTTAATTTTCTCTCCTTATGCATTTGGGTAAGAAAGGGTTAAGTAAGGATTTATTTTACTGATCTTCTGTGCTCATTTATTTTAAGGTACAAGTTTACCTGAGATGGAGGCTATAATTCCTTAAATTTTCAAAACTTCCCTATTTTTTTCAAATAGCAATTGTCTGTTATGACAGAGCCCTGTGCCATTGTAAGAGTTATCTTGACACTACATGGATTATTTTATTTGTTAATGCAGTTTGGTGCTGTCTTGCACGTAAAAATTTCTAATTAGATTGAGAGCATACTTCCTGCTAATCCAGCTGCATTCTGTGATTAAGGTATCATAAAATAGAAAAAGGAAGCACAGTGCATTAGCTTTGCTTATCGACATCAATTGCAAAAGTATTATGAGTAAGAGATAATTATGGTTTCTCTCTCTTTCCCAATGCCCTTTGCTGGTGCCAAGAGTCAGGTGTGGTGAGAATTCATTCTATCACATTGTTTATGATGATGAAGGTGTCATGTTTAGTTTTAATGCAAGACTCACTCAACATAAGACAAAAGGCTAGAATTGTAAATTCCCGGGGAAGCTGCTTTTCTTGATTCATTTCAACTCCCAAACACTTTTTATTATGTGTGTAAAAAGGGATAGTTTATTCTTATGGGGCCTAAACTAATCAGTTTGAGGACAATGCGCCACTGTGCGTGATCTGAGAGCAGAGGCCTGCTGCAGTTTTGAAACTCATTTGCTCTGAATTCCACCCAAAAGTTTGGGCTGCTCAAAGAAAAATAAACACTAAAATTTCCCTTATAATGCATCATGATGTTATGTGTTTTTTTTTTTTCACATGACTTTTCTCAACTGGAGAAAATGATTAGAATGCACCAACCCTTTTTGGTATTTAATGCACTAACAAAAGCAGTGAAGTCCACCGGTTTTGAAAATTAAGACAGTGAATAAAAGCAAGACAAAATATCAGTATTTTGTTTTATGGGAAAAGATATCTTAATAAAAGTTTTATGTAAATCAGAGAGTATTGTTTTAATAAAAATTTTTTTTTTAATTTAAAAAAGCAATACATTTGTGAATGCCATTATTATGCTAATGTTGTATATAAATGTTTCTTTTGCAATATATTATCAACCTCTTGCTTTTGTTCCATACATCATTAACTTGACTGCTTATGCAAATATGGGCTTGGTAGATTTAAGCTCCGTTTATACTTTTATAGTTTGGTTTTTTTTTCGTTGAAAATAGTTATTCATTTTGATCTGAATTTTTATATAAATTTTTCCCTCAATTTCTTTCTTCTTCTTTTTCAATTTGATGAGAAAAATAAACAACCACAAAGCATTTTAAAGAGTTTTGTTTTTGTTGCTTATTTATGGAAAAAGTAGTTTTAAAGAAAACTTCAACTGATTTTAATGAGTTTTGATGGAATGGCATTTACTGCCCTGCTATTGTGATGGAGACTGATGTCCCCAAACTACATTTTGTGGTGTATCCCTTTCAGCATTGTTTCATGGATGTTATGGTCTTTTGGATAAAAGCCTGTTGGATGGCATTTCTATCAGAGTATTTCTAACCACTTGGACTAGGCCATCATTAGCGGAACTGAATGTCATACCGTATCTTTTCTGCAACCTTTTAAAATGTCATCACAGACAATAGAAACAGTCATTTCCAAAGACTGTGATGCCTTGCAGAATTAGGTTGAGCTGTTTTTAGGGAGTCTGCTGGAAAGCTTCTTAGAATTGCTTCCAAAATATCATTGTTCTGGTGATTACGATGTCATGATTATTGAAATCATTATAGACGGTGCTATTTGAGCAGAGGCCTACCATAACGATGGTAGTTTTAAAAGTCCCTTTTATCTGTCATTGCTCTGCAACAGTACTGATGGGAAAATTCTGGTATCTGTTCCTCTAGTAACAGCCTGCCAGGATATGCTGATTCTTATTGTTGGTTTTGTCTCATTGATGAGATTTTAAAATTTTTTTATTGCACAGTAGCCAGTGTTGATCAGGGGATTAAAGAGGAAGCAGAAACCAACACCCTGCTCTGAGTTTCTTATTTCTGCTTAAATATTGTATTTATTTTGAAAACCAAAATTTCCCATCAAGTGTATTTCTGTATTTTATCCTCAAGAAAATTCCTTTTAAATTTCTTGTGTCAGTAGCCATTTGGCGCTAATCACTTACACATTGAGGATGGAAGGGTGGCTTGTGATGGTCTCACTTGATTTGTTTAATTGTTAATGAACCTATGCTCTTATCACTTATATTAGAGCCAAGCAAAGGGAAAAGATATCTTTTGAAAAGGTTTTATAGTAAATTTCAAATTAACAAAAAATGTAAATATGCATATAAAGTTCAGCACTGTTAATTTTGTGTTTAGACTAGACTGAATACAGGGAAAATTTGATGGTCTAACCTGGTTTCATAGACCCCCCCCTTTTTTTTTTGCATTTCAAAATCAATTGCCAGGTGAAAAATTATAATATTATGTAACAAATGAGTATTTTAGATAAATATTTTTTAATGTAATTCATATTTACTCCTTACGTATGAGTCAGGTTTTAGTGTTTTGCTTCTTTTTGTGTGTATCTTATATTATTACAGAGAGAGAAAATAGAGAAAAAGAAATATAATTAACTTCCACATTTTAAAGTTTTTTTTATAGATTATCTTCTCCAGAGAACTACTGGCTTGATTCATCTACATTTTTCATTATACTGTGGTACAACTTTAACATGAGGTTTTATAATTATTTAGTCCTTGTAATTTTAAAATTTATTTTCTGTTTGCACGCGTGTTACATCAGGCAAGCATTGCTAATCCAGGCTTGCTCCTTCAAACTGGCAGCAGCCCTATCTGTTTTCTGTCAAGATGTTGCCATCTCTCCAGATTAGTAGCTATCCATTCTTCACATTACATTACTAGGTAACATTTAATGGTTAGTTGATTTTCTTTTTTTTTTTCTTGATTAATGATAGTTCAGTTACACTACAGCTGTTTCACACAAACAGTGATTCTGCTTATAGATTCAGGTTGTCCAAAAAAGTACAGCGAAATGAGAAAATGTGTCATGTGTATCAGGACTTAATAAACTGAAAGGCATGTATATAATTTTAAATTTCAACTAATCCAAAGTTAAGCTTAACCTACTGTACCCAGTGTATTATAGTATAGCAGTATTTGAGATAGGAACAGGTGTTTTTATAGTTCAAACAGTTGGCATCCTTTTTTTATCTTTTGCACAGTCACTTGGCATTTAAGCCTCCATCTCCAATCTAATTGCTTAATGGTGGTTCTGTAGTACCAAATTTTTTTTCTAATTAACGCTTTCAAAACAGATGCTGCTTCAGAACAGTTTTTCATTAACTCTTTCCTGCTCTTAAAGTGTGATATTTAATATGCACAAACGTCCAGACAGTTTCCAAGTTAATACACCTACCTAATTAAAATTATTTAAAAACATTAAAAAGTTATGGAAATGACTCAACTAATTCAAATAACTTAGCGGATAGTTCGGTAATCCAAATGAAAAGAATGTCCAGAAAATGAAGGAATAATTAAATTTATTGTGCAGAAAGTAAAAAAAAAAAAAAGTAGGGTAAAATTGAAACTTATCGTTTTCTCTCTCTCTCTCTCTCTCACTCACTCACACACACACACACACACTCAGACACTCAGACAGACAGACTGGCAGATGGAAGATCCAAGAGTGGTATGCATAATCTCCCAAGCTGGAATATTTGAAAGCCCTATTGTTGTAAAATACAAATGTAAATCATGCACAGGAAAATATATAAATATAAAATGTTATGTAAGAGAAATTAAGAAAAAATTCTAGAAAATATTTTGAAATTTAAAATATCAAATAACGAAAGATATTAAATCTTTTGGATTTTTAAAAATTATTTTTTGTGCATATACAGTAGAGGAAATAACTTTGGAAACAAGAAAACTCGGTATGAAATGTAAATGAGATGTGATAGAATTGCATCTCTTGTATTAAAAAATGTGCCATAGTACAGTCACATGTTGAAATGGTACACTGTGATTGGTTATCATGCAAGCAAACAGAATGTGTCACACCTGCAGGACTATAAAAGTATTGACAGTGATGTCATTGTACTGTGGGGAATGTGTGGTGAGTACAATGGCTCCTGGAAAGAAAATATTACATGAAAAGCATATATAAATGAAAGTCTTAGCTAGTGATGGCTACTCCATTCATTAGATTGCAGCCTGACTTCATGTTTCAGATGCAAGAGTCTGAAGAGGTTACATGAAACTAATAGTGTTGGTAATAGATGCAGTCAAAGAAGAAAGCCCAACCTCTCAAAATGTGATGTTAATATCTCAGGTTATGTTCTTTACATAGTAGACAATGAGCCAGCCAGTAGAGATCTTCTAAATGACTTAGCTGCAAGTACAGGTGTTAACATTTCATCAAGATCAATAAATTACATGTTAGCATAAGTAGGTTTCTATTGATGTGTAACTAGCTAACCAATAAACCTTTGTTGAGGAGAGACAACCAAACAGCAAGAATGAAATTGGCTGCAGAAACAAAACAGTGGGATAACCACATCTGGAAGAAGATGCTTTTTAAAGCAGAGTCGGGTTTGAACTGTTTGGCAATAATCAATGAAATTTTGTTCAAAGAAAGACTGGGAAGCGGTAGAAGCATCATGTGTGGGGGCTGCATATCAGCCAAGGGCATCACATATTTACATAAAATCAAAGGTATACTCACTTCCGACAGGTACAGGCAGGTTCTCATCCATCATGCCATTCCCTCAGGAAGAAGGTATCTCATTGGGCGGGGATTCATTTTCTAACATGACATTGATCCAAAGCATACAGCTAATGTAAAGAAAACTATCTGGAATGTAAAAAGGCTGATATGAACATCATTGAGCCTATGTGAGGTTTATATGACTACTGAGAAAGTCAAACGGCAACCAAGCATATTGGATGAATTGTGGAAAGGGCTACAGAATATATTTGGAACATTCCACAGTCATACATTGATAAACTGTATGGAAGCATGAAAACAATGTCATGCTATATATAATGCAAAAGGTTCACATAACAAATACTAATTCACTGTATAACACTTTCATTTTTTTAAAACTATTTTTGTAATAGTGCATATGTTATATACACTTTTCATTTGCAATTTCTAATTATCTGTATAACCTATGTGTGTGTTTCCATAATTATTTTCAATACTGTACATTTACTCTTGTTTTCTTTTCTTTCTTTTAAAATATTTGTATTAATTTTTTCATATATCAATATTTTACACTTTAAAATGTTTTTGCATACAGATATATGTGCACATACACATGTAATTATGGCCAACTAAGCAAACTTACAAGCATTCATTTTATAATGCATTTCTGTTCCGTGTTATGGTTATAGCCTTTTCTCTAGCAAGTGATTACACAATAGTCAAGTTGTCACTCACCCACCTTTCCTTTGTAAAAGAGGGATGATGACTTTTGTCCAACAATCTTGGGCTATTGTAGGTGTGTTAGTTTGTGATGGATGTGGTGGTAAAAGCAAAAAAGTAGGAAAGCACCAGAAAGCAGATAGAAATGTGTTTGTGTGGAGAAACAACAGTAGCGCAAAGACACCTTCCGGTTCCAAAATAATTCCAACTCACTGCAAAATGAAGATAATTTTAAAAAAATCACTAGTGTACCAATGATGAAGCAGCGACTTCACTCTCCTCCTATGGCTGAATTCATTCTGAACATTTTGTCACCATTATTATCTAGTGTTGGCACTTTGTCCAACAACACCAGCTACAAGGACTCACAGTAAGTACTGTATTTATTTTTCTAGAAAACAGGTTAACCTGCCAACTGTTATTGTATTTATAATAATAATAATGGTAATACTTTTAAATCCTTAAAAACTGTTGCTTTGTTTTGATTTCAGCAAACATTGCTCATAACATCAGCCAGGCACAGGTATCAATATTATGGTGGTTACTATCAGCAGTTACATAAAAATTTATATTGTGTATATTTGTTAATTAATGGACTTTTGGAATAAAGTGGTTCCCTTAAAAATCTGTCATAGATCTGCCTGTGTTGTGATCATTATATTTTAGATTTATGCAATATCATTTACTGAGTGAGGAAGAAAATTATTCTGGACACATTGTTTCAAACTACATTTCATATTTTTTGTGGAGATTTAAAAAAAAACTAAAAAGAAAAATTGAATAATCTTTTAATTTTGTAAATCTTTGTAGATGATACAAAAATTTTACACTGGAGTTGTATTTAATGAATAGCACTTCAATTTACAAAAGGAATAAGTGCATTGTTCATTTATGTATGTATTTGATAGTTGTGTGCATCTCTCAATAATTTTGGAAACACACATGTCGGTGATTGGAGCTTTTACTGTGAGCAAGGTTGTAATTGCTTATGCAGCATGCATGCTCATCTATATACAGGCTGTGGAGATCAGCATATCTAATCTTTGATGAGTTCAGAACAATAATGTTTGTAGAGAATACCCTTCTGTAGGCAGGTTCTTAAGATTCAAGCTTTTATATGTGCACAGTGGATAGGCTTCATTGCCTTAAATTGTAAAAGGTAAAACCAAACAAAAACACAGTTAGTGAGCAGTTACTCCCCTGGTTTGACTTGTGCAGTGATGGTATGTCTCTCATGTGCAAACATTTATCTTGGCACAGAACAAGAAAGTTTGTTAGCAGTAATGCCTGAAGTATTATCCAGGGGTAGTGGATCAGTGAAAATTACATTTTATATTATTCTCAGTGTATGAAAAAATATGGATGCAGCAGAGACTTAATGAAGTGTATATTTGCACATGTTATATATCATTCTGACAGTCCCTACTGCTGAAGGGTGTGTTAGGATTTAGGTCAGGGTTAGCTTAACTTTATAGGATTTCTTGGTGAAAGCACAAACCTCTAGGTATTACAACAAAGCAAATTCATTTTGCAAAGCAGCTGCAGTGTCTACCAGAAAGCACAATGGTTTATGATTATGATAGATATAGCATTTTATGTAAGACATGTTTCACATCATGTTAGAACTTTTAAAATTGTTCTTGGCTTATTTGCAGCTATTTAGTCAACTACACCATAAATTATGCTCAAGGACAAAAAACGGTTTCTTGAATCATTGGATATCTTGTGGCTTTTAGTGAAAATTTGCTATCATTTAAGTTAACAGTAACCAACTATTAGGCTACTTTATAATTTTATCAACCTTGAGTAAGCATTGCAAATATTTTATCGGATAGAGATTTAGCTATTTTTTATGCCAGTATTGCACCTGTAACACTTACAAAATTTAGTATATAACATTGTGCTTTAAATGTTAACATGCATCATACTCAGAGTAATAAAATGATTTTTTAAAACCTTCAGCATCTTTACTTCAGTATCCTATAAAAACTGACACACAATGAAACTTTTAACTACAGTTCAGTGAATTGTTGTCCTAGCTGTTCAGATATTAAAAAAGAAAAAATATTAAAAGTATCATTGCTATGGAAAAATAAATAATGGTCTATTATCTAGATGGAAAACAATTCACATATATAAAATTTCTAAAAGACCAGAAACAATCAGACATTTATGCAAGTTTACTACTGAATTTGATCAAAATGACTGTATTATTTTACTTATCTACTAGGGATATTTAAGTAAAACCCAGGAACCAGATGCAATTACAGTGATGTTATTTTAGTCCAGTTTCATCTGAATGTCCCTAGTAGAAATAAAGTAGTGAACCCATAACTGTCCCTTTTTGAAATGAAATTTTCATTCCGAAGAAAACAGAAATGGCAGAGTTTAACCACCAAAAATTTCAATTTTTTTAATGTTATTGTTTTGGTGGAGAAAGGTACTGTTCATTGTGTAGGTTCGATCTGTATTTGGTTTATTTAGCAAAAACTGTCAAGTGTCTTCAGTTGCCATGCTGATGAAAAAAGATGTTCCATCAAAGCTAACTAAAACGTCATCATAGTTAAGCTTTGAATTCTTCATTTTATCACTGAAATCAAGAGTTATTGTGGGATTAAAGAATGCTGTTAGTGGAATAATTAATATAACTAGCTGTTTTGCCAATTTAAACAAAGGGGAGTTAATGTAGTTAATCTGTAGGTTTCAGGAAAACACATGGTTTATTTGAGAATACCATTTTATCTGGATGCTTTTCTTAATCCTTAATGGTTTTAAGGGATTGTATCTAATATTCGAAGAAAGCGTGAGATCTTTCATTTCTTACTCGTTTGTAAGTATTAGCAACATTCATCAATTGTTGACACTTTGGTTTGTTGACATTACACAACTCCTATATCTGCTAGTAATCTCAGCTGATTTAACATCTTAAGTTAGGGGTTGGGGTTCATGAGTTAAATAAGATCTGTCTAAGATGCCAATAGTATTTTTTTTTTTTTTTTTGTAGATACAGAAGGGTCCAGTCAAAATTCAAAATTTTATTATTGACCAAAGTTCGTCATTTGATAGTGATTTATTGGAAATTCACTATGCTGTATAAAGCCTATAATGCCTACCCCTTTATTCATTTTTTTAGATTGTTTGAGCTGTTAGCAATTTACTACTCACCTCAGTTGAGTTCACATTTTCCATTAATAGTTAAAAGTAATATTGTATCATTGCCCCCCCCCCCACACACACCCTGGGAGGGTGCACGTCATTGAAGTATGCTGTAGCATTTTCAATTAGTAGATGGTGAAGAAATGTCAAATACACTGAACATTTATTTTCTGTAAAACACTACTGTAAATTTAGAAGTCACACTAAAGAAGAGCATTGTTTAGAAAGTGTATGTATAGATGCAAGCAATGTTAACTATGCTTGTTTATCTCTCTTAGTTGAACTTATTTTTTTAAATGCTTAAAGATAATTTTCATTTTTGATTTTTAAATTATGCTGAGAAAAATCTTTTCAAGTTAAAATGGGATGCTGTTCAAACACACACACACACATTACTACTTTATAATGCAAATATATGCATATGAATAGGAATACTAGTAACAGTTTATTTATGTTAAAATAAATTTGTCTAAATGATGACATTAAGAAAAACAGTTATCTACACTTAGAGAAAATCAAGTGGTAAAGGGTTTTTTGTTGTTTTTTTTTTAAAATAAAAGTGACTACCTGGAAGAGTTTGATGCTGGTATAATTAATTTATTCATTAAGACAACATCTGCTGTTATATTATCAGCTTTATGGCTATCAGAATATAAGTTTCTGAGAGTCAACTACAGTTGGATAAATAGCCACAAAGGATGAAATCTGTTAATTTATCTGTTTTCCTTTGTGTTAGTTAGTTATGCTGGTCTTTTAGTTGATGTCATTGTTCTTTTTTTTAATAATATTTTGTAGAATGATGTGAGGTTCGGCCTAGTGAAGAGGTCTTTTAATCCACTTATTGCGACAGTCTTACCTTTCACCTGTGATGAGTGAAAACAAACTAATCAGTGCATTATTTCTGTACTTTTCTGTTTTGTTCATCCTAAATTGATTTTGATGGCAGCTTGAAATGCTATCTTGACTCTGCTAAGTATGCACATGAGTGTTTTTTTTAGCCATATACATATCTGCTTGCTGATTTATTTAAGCTATAGTTCTAGCCAGCAGATGAGAGTAATTCCTCAGCATTATGACAGAATATATATATTTATTCTAGTTACATCCAGCTGGCTTTACAAAAAACCTGTAATAATAACTAAGCTTACAGCAGATTGCTACTTTTTTGGGGGCGTTTTACACTGGAAGGAACTAGGGCTAGTTGCAAGGCTAGAGCATCATTGCTTATCTCTAGCTTGTGGACACTGCAGAGTAGATAGATTATACAAGAAAATCTTAGTAAAAAGAGGAGCTATCGTTTGTCCATTGATCATGTCACATTGTCCTTGAACTGTTCCACTGTTCAATGTATTATTTTAAGTTGTTTTTAAAAAATTTTAATGTAATATTTAAAAAAAAAAAAAACTTAACCCGAGTTATAACTTTCCTTTAGATGCAACTGTTGTGAATCATTTATTTTAATGCTTTCATTCTTTTACGTTACACTACACAAAATATTTTTTGTAAGTATTCTATTGATCTTGATTTTACTATTTTTTTTTAGAAATTCATGGTTCTTTTTGGGAAAACTCTTTGATTTCAAAAATAATTATGCTTTTCTGAATTTGATCCTTTTTTGTATTTATATATTATGATCCTTTCCTCTTTGCTTTGGGGTTTGATAATTCTAATTAGGCTGCCAATGCCCATGATTAAATTATAACTATTTGACCACATCTTTTGAATTTTTTATTAAACCATAAACAGATCAAAGAAATTTGCATGTGATTTTTAAAATCCAACTATTGTTTGTGTCTATTTATAATTGATACTTTTAACTTCTCCACCTCCCATAGGCCTACCTATTATCTCTTAGCTAGCAGCAACCAAAAACAGATTTTTATGTTTGTTTGTTTTTTTTTGTTGTTGAAAAAAACGTATTACATTCATCAGCATCTATGCTGCTTTTTAGTTTGTTCTGCTTTTCCAGTAGCATAAACTTCAATGTGGCATTTTAAGACATTTTTACTGTGATGCACATGATGTGATTTTGCTTTTAAGATGTATTATCTTTATTCT
Source organism: Nautilus pompilius (assembly GCA_018389105.1). Classification (NCBI taxonomy): domain Eukaryota; kingdom Metazoa; phylum Mollusca; class Cephalopoda; order Nautilida; family Nautilidae; genus Nautilus; species Nautilus pompilius. Next base: position 1,405,875 of record JACATO010001899.1, read on the forward strand.
TTGAGACTTAACTATTCATTTCTTAAGATCTCTGCCATGTTGTATTAATTTTTTTTTTAAGTATTTATTTATTGAGGTATATATATTTTTTTAATTTTAATTTCTCTTTATTAAAGCAAAACAAAACAGTTTCTTAAAACAGAATGACGATAATACCAACAATGCTTTGGCAGAGATTAAGCTCTTTCAACCTGGTAAAATCATTAATTTTTAGTTTGTTTTCAGAAGAGATCACCAGAGTAATCAACAATGACTTGTGCTGATGAGGCATATTGAAAACGGAGCCATAGCATTTTGCCTTTCTCTTTTGGTTTAATGCTTTCTGAAAACCATGAGAGCAATCAGTTTGCATTTGTTTGTTTTTTTGTGACACAACAGAATAACTAATGATTTCTAATCACCATTATAATAAATCCATTATCTGAAAATGTAATAACTTGCAATAACTGATCTAATTTGGGGTTGTTGTTGTTTTTTTCTCTTTCATTATTATATGCAATAAGAACATAAAGATTTTGAAATATTATACAAATCCATTCCTGTTTCTCAATAGTGACAATTCAGTTTTAAAACTGACAAAATGAACACTAGTTTTGATTACTTTCCTAAGTTTGTTGACTTTTAAATAAGCCTCTTACTACAATCAGTAAGCTTTGATTTTTTAAAATATTCTTTAAAAATCTGAAGGTTTAGCAGAATCTTCCAATTTAGTTTTTAAACAAGGAGCTCATTTCCTTGTGTCATTAGTGCTTCAAGCTTCTGAACATTAGAACTCATGCATTTCCGACCCTGTCTTTTTGATTCAGGCATGTATTGATGCTCATTTACCCACAATTGGTGTACTGATATAGATTGTAGCAGCTAGCCAAAGAAAGTGATATGGGCAAAGGATATTCCCTATTACGGTTCTGCCTTTCAGTTAGTTACTCAAGTAAATATACAGGCTAGCATAGGCTTGGACAGACTGGATCCCTGCAGTGTGAGACAACAGAGTGGGACCTTATCATGTGGAAAGTTCAGTGATTGGTTTCATGGTGTGGCTCTGACAACCAGCCAGCCAGACTGCCAAAGCTATGGTTTCACTCCCACAAAAGGCTCAGTGTATAACTAATAGCTCCTAGAATTCCCTCCATACTCTGAGCTAGTTTTCCTGGTGGAGGATCAGAGTGTCTACCCAGACACCTTTTCCTTTGGGTCTTGGACATGAGATCTGTTGACTTTTCACTCAGTGGCCATCCTCATCTATCATTGGTTGAGATCTTAAATACTTTTCCATGCTAGTTTTAGTGATTTGATCATCCCCATCAATTTGTTGATGTTGTTATCTACCTTGTGGTATCAGTAAAACCTTAACTGGTGTATTTCCCAGTAAGACCAGAAAAACAGGAAGAAAAAAAAACAAAGAAAGAGCCAAGATAATTTCAGTTTCTAGTATTTGCGGCATTAATTATAGGTTCAGCCAGGAAGAAAATAATAGAAACTGTTGGATAAGACAGATTTTTAAAAAATAAAGCCAGCTACCAGAATAGAGTTTTTGTTGTTTATTTGTGCATTTTTGGATTTTTTTTGTAGCATTGGCAATAGAAAAAAAAGTAAAAAAATGTCCAACAAAACACAACTATAATGGCCAATGAGGCAATGAATTTAAATATCTCCCCCCCCCAATATATCCATTTCTACAATGAAATTTTGTGATATGAAGTATTGGAAATAGTTATGGAAACAGAGAAAAACTTGTATAAAATGCAAATAACATGTGACAGAATTGTGCCATAGTACAGTCACATGTTGAAATGGTACACTGTGATTGGTTATCATGCAAGCAAACAGAATGTGTCACACCTGCAGGACTATAAAAGTATTGACAGTGATGTCATTGTACTGTGGGGAATGTGTGGTGAGTACAATGGCTCCTGGAAAGAAAATATTACATGAAAAGCATATATAAATGAAAGTCTTAGCTAGTGATGGCTACTCCATTCATTAGATTGCAGCCTGACTTCATGTTTCAGATGCAAGAGTCTGAAGAGGTTACATGAAACTAATAGTGTTGGTAATAGATGCAGTCAAAGAAGAAAGCCCAACCTCTCAAAATGTGATGTTAATATCTCAGGTTATGTTCTTTACATAGTAGACAATGAGCCAGCCAGTAGAGATCTTCTAAATGACTTAGCTGCAAGTACAGGTGTCAACACTTCAAGAACAATAAGATACATTAGTGCAAAGTGGGCACAGTGGATGTGTAGCTGCCTAAAAATCTTTGCTGAAGAGAAACAACCAAACAGCAAGGCTGAAACATATAGCAGAAATGAAACAGAGAGATGACCAAACTTGAAGAAGGTGCTCTTTACAGATTTTTCCACATTTGACCTGTTTGGTGATAATGAACTAAGTATGTTTGAAGGTGATCCATGAAGTGATATAATGGTAAGTGCACAACATCTTTAGTGAAGAACAGAAGTTGATCAATACAACTGTGGGGCTGCAAATCAGCCATGCAGGTTTTCATCCATCATGCCATTCCCTCAAGAAGGAATCTCAATGGGTTAGGATTCATCTTCTAACATGGCAATGTACCCAAGTGTTCAGCCGATATGGTGAAAACCTATCTGGAAAGTAAAGTTGATGGAGCACTCACAAAGATGCTTTGGTCTGCACAAAGTCCTTATATTAGCATCATTGTGGCTATTTGGGATTAAATGGCTTCTGATAAAACCAAATGTCAACAACTGAACACTTTGGATTAATTGTGGAAAGTGTCACAGGATATTTGGAACAACATTCTACAGTCTTACATTAATAACCTGTATGGGCATAGAACAAAATTTAACACTGAGTTCCAGAAGCAGCAATGGCAAAAACAAAATAAGTACATCCAAAATCAGTAGTAAAACATTCAAAATCTAATACTTTTATTATTTTTTGCTGAGAAAAATTTGAGGATAATTGCTCACACTAATGCAAAGCAAATTTTAACCAATCAGAAGGATAAAAACCCTTCATTGCAGCTTTATGAAAATTTGGTCTATGTATGGTCACTTGTACTAAAAGCCTGGCACAGTGTTATACAAAGATATTAACAAGAGAGAGTGTAGTGCCACAGCTGTTTTGCTAAAATATGTTGCCAATCTTGCATAATGGGTGTCCTGTCACTTCCGACAGAAAGCCCTACTGGAACTTTTCATTTTTAGATGCGGGAGGAAACTGGAACCTACACAGCTGGTTAGAGAAAAAATCGTGCCAGGGAAGTACATGAAGCTGAGCTAATCCCAAAGGAATCTAACTTAGGTTCTCAGTCTTGATAGTCCAGCAGTCTACTGCTGAACCTCTGTGTTGCCTCCAAGCTCTATTTTAACCTTTTCTACTTCCACTTGCTAAATTTCAGGAGAGAACCTGGAAAATATTGAAACGACTTCATAAATTAGATTTGCTAGTAATAAAGCATACATTAATATAAAATTGACCTTTTTACAGTTCAGATGTTTCCCCCAGTTTCCTAACCATGTTTTGTTAGCTGAAGTCACCCCAAACAGTACATAATTTAATTTATGTTATATTTGTATCTTGCTTTTCTGGGTTGGGGAGGGGGGGAGAAGATGATCCTTGGATGTTGATAAATGAGTCAGTTGTAAAAAAAAAAAGAGAAGCAGATTGGCTAAATTAAGTAATAAGAAAAATACAGTGCAAGCATGACACAATTTATAAAAACAATTTTTTTTTATGTAGCATCGAAACACACTGTTATTTCTACATTGAACATGGTAAAATACTGCATTATAACATTTTGTGGATAATCCCACTTAACTGGATATTCTGTACACTTCTCAAAAAATGATTGTATTAAGGTGCATTGGGTGGAGTTAATGCAAGTGAAACAGGCAGACTTCGGTTAAACATAATTAATGAAAAAAAGAAAAGAAAAGTACAATTTGCAGAGGTCATTTTAAGCCAGAGTGTGGACAAAAATCATAAAACCAACCGAGGTGTTGTTTTCCAGCAGCCGTTTAGACTGGTGATTCACGACCACGAATTATAGAAATAATTTAAGTCGGAGATCAGTGTGTGGAACAAGTAACTGTTTCTAGTTAAGCAACGAAGAAATAAGAGAGCCTTTGAAGATTAATAATGTTAATTTGTTTTTGAAAATAGTTTATTCTAGCTACCATTTTTAATAAATTGTAATTTATATAAGTTCTTTATGTATGTAATTGCAATTGAATGTATACTAAGCCACATTTTATGTTTTCAAATTGTGTGCACAATATTTATTTTATAATGTTGAATGTGTCTATGAAATATCATCCTTATTAAAGAATTCTAAAATCACAAAGAATATTTGTACAATCATGGGTTAGTTAGCATGTTATGCAAATTACTATAAAAATATAAGAATTTCTTGGGGAAAAAATTATTTTCTTAGAGAATTAGTTTTATATGACACAAATTTGAAGATTAATTAAATGTGACATGAAAATACAATTTTAATTATGCCCAACAAAATGGTCAATATACTTCATTGTTTCTGAGGAGGAAAATCACATTATACCATGCTGGTTTGCAGCGCACAGCACGATCTTAGCTAATGAGATGTTTGTTACCCAGGATGATTGGTTTTTATCACGTACAGTAGCTCTTCCTCTCTATTGTATATACGTAAAATATCACCTTTGTAATTCTATTATTAGTGGCAGTTTTTGATATTAATTTATCTGTTTCCCAAGAGACAGAAACAAGCATATCATCATTATACTGTGCTTTTTGGTGGTTATGTATGAATATAGATACATTAGTCTGCGTGTATGTGTATGTATACACATATATATATTGCTTTCTGTACTATAAAGAAGCTAGGATGTCATTTATTGTAATATACTGAGGAGTGGAATGTCCACCTACTTAAATGCTCATGAGTTAGATCTATTGTATATGGAGGAAGATAATATTGGCAGGCTGACTTTTATGATCCCTGACAACCTAAGTACTCATGGTGATTATCATTCACACTAACAGTGTTAGTTTATTTTTTTTCTGTGTGGAGATTAATACCTAGAACGTGTTTTCATTTAAGCTTTATGTCTAAATTCTACTATTATTTTTTCCTTATTTATTTTCAAGATTAGAAAAATAATTTGTGCTTCCATGCATGCCTAATACAGTGTTTTTCAGGATAATCCTTTTTTGTAATCCCCCCAGGAATCTGGCCTTTCTTACATTTAGCCAGGGTTAGAAAAGAAGATTGTGGGAACTGTGGTTTGTATAATAATTATATCTTTTAAAATAGCAATCTTATGTGGATATTTTTTCAGTCAGTACTGCCTGGATTTACTGAAAATTAAACTATGGATTATAAAACAAGGAATTTAATGAGCTTTGTATCATCACGGAGTTTTTTATTTTTCTGATTTTTTAAAAAAACTCGAGCAAACTAAAATTGTTTGTTGATTTTGTGTGAAAGCTAATTAAACCTGTTAAGCATGTTAGTTTTGGTATATGAATATGATGATGTTCTTTATATTGTTTTCTATTACTAACAATGTATGTATATATATTTATTTATTTATTTACTTTAAATTACAAAAATCGACTTTTGTAGTATCTTTTTGTATTTGTTTTCATAATGAACTCTCCAGAAACTCTCCAATGATAAAAACATTTTATAGCTGTGACAAATGGCTGCCTGATACTGGAAACCGACCAGATTATTGAATACAGGTTTATGTAATGATTTTAGAAAGTAAGGAACTATGGTAGTATACAGTGTAAACCCATATTGGTGTGATAGTTCAGAAGACCAAGAAGGATCTGTTCTAATAAATACAACCTCTGTGCTATTATCAAAGGCAGTATATGATGTCAGCAGAATCTTTAAAATCTTAGCTTGATTACTCTACATTTACGAAGTGTAATCAAAAAGTATCCGACCTTGAATTTCTTTGAACAAAATAATAATGCGTGAGCAAAATCCGTATGGGTATTAGGTGGCCGCGTCCTTCCTGAGCATGCGCAAAAATTTTCGTGTCTGTAGGTTGCGCCAGTCACCCGCAGTGACACATTGAGTACAGACGTGAAGAGTGTGCTGTGCAATTTTTCTTTTTGAGTCAAGATGACCGAACGTATTGAGCAAAGATACTGTATAAAATTCTGCCAAAAACTTGGTGATACGCAAGCCCAGACTATCGGGAAGATTCAGAAGGCCTTTGGAGATGATGCTATGGGAAAAACACAAATAAAGGAGTGGTACAACCAGTTCAAAGATGGCCGCACCTCAGTGGACAGTGAGCCACGTTGTGGCAGACCATCAACTAGCAGAAACGACAAAATGATTGCAAAGGTTCAAGGAATAGTCTATGAAGACTCTCGTGTGACTATTGAGGAGATTGTTGCCGAAGTTGGAATCAGCCATGGGTCAGTTCAGTCAATTATAACAGAAGATTTGTGCATGAGGAAGATGTTGGCCAAATTCGTACCAAAGTTGCTGTCTGACCAGCAGAAAGAAAACAGAAAGGAAATCTCCCAGGACATGCTGGAGTGTGCTAGCCAAGATCAAAACTTCATGAACACTATCATCACTGGCGATGAGACATGGGTGTACGGCTATGACCCTGAAACAAAATTGCAATCATCCCAATGGAAGCATCCATCCTCGCCAAGACCAAAGAAAGCAAGACAGGTGCGCAGCAATGTTAAACTGATGATGACCTGTTTTTTTGACTACAGAGGTATTGTGCACCATGAATATGCACCACAACTTCAGACAATTAACAAAGAATACTACCTGGTGGTTCCTCGTCGCCTTTGTGAAGCTGTGCGGCGAAAACGACCCGACCTGTGGGCAGCAAAGAACTGGCAACTCCACCATGACAACGCACCCGCTCATTCCACCCACGTCGTCCAAACATTCCTCGCCAAGCATAACACACCACTTGTTCGTCAGGCTTCCTACTCCCCAGACTTGGCTCGGTGTGACTTTTGGCTATTCCCAAAACTCAAAAAAACGCTAAAAAGGAAGAAGATTTGAGTCAACAGAGGACATTAAGCAAAATTCGACAGCACAGCTCTACAGCATCCCAGAAAGTGATTTCCAGAAATGTTTCCAGCAGTGGCAGGAACGCTGGCAGAAGTGTGTAGATTCCCAAGGCGAATACTTTGAAGGAAATGGTGAGTTTTTTAATATTACTTGTTTTTTTTTGGCCAAAGGTCGGATACTTTTTGACTACACATCATATGCCTCTACATTTAGACATAGTGTACTTATATTTAAATCCTATTGTGTTAAATTGGGGGAAAAATAGTTAATTTATAGCTAAAGTTTTTTTGTTGTTTTTCTAATGAAGTTTTTAGCTAATTCAAAACCAGTTGTCTTTTATTTGATATAGATCTAAAATCTCCATAAATGCAGTATTGGACAATTTACAACAATTTATTATAATTTGATATCTGATATGCACTGAATAATGTTAGAAGAAAACGATATACTTTTTTAAATTTCCAACACAACAAATTCCATTTATTTTTTATATATAATATAGCACCATTTCCTTGTAATATGGTTTATTTTTCATTAGAAATAAAGCATGATGTCTTAAATTTTTGTGATTTCAGCTTTAATTATTATTAGTTCATTATTTAGCTTTTATTTTACCATCAACAGACATGAAGGAACCCTCATTTCCTATATTTCTATTTCTTTTAATTTGAGATATTCAAAAATGTTAAAAGATTAAATAACAGATTTAAATGTAGCTGGACTACTTGCTCACTTGTTTTAATCATTTCATTACTTGTTTTTTTTTAAATCTTGGTACTTGTTTTCTTTCAGATTTTTTTTATTGCAACTGTAAGCTGTTCTTTGGTTTTCTTTTAATAACATTGAAAGCTTTTGGATTTTTTTTTTTTTTTTCATGAGAAGAACATTTAACCAATCTCTCTTTTCTGGATAAGTTAAAACCAGACATGTGACAAGCTATGTACATTTCTTAAATTAAATCACTGTTTTATCTGCTTATTGTTACAGCTAATTATAACCATCTTCTGGTAACATGACATATGGCTGGATTGTGTTAGCTGCCATTGATTTAAATGCTATGTATAGAATTACTTGCAAAAAAGATTTCTGTAAATAATCTTTGCTAAGCAATGTGCCTGCTATCAAAACGTTCCTGGCAGTATTTGTGTATCATAGCTGTAATTCATCAAACAGTAGGATTCCTACATCTTTGTAATGAAGAGAGAGGGGAAAACTTTTTTGTACTTTTAGCTTCAGCAGCATAAATTAAGCCTGTTACATAAATCTTGACTAGTTCTGAATAAGTACAAACTAACAGTTGGATTACACTTTATAATCAATGTGTTTTTAGTGTTTAATTCATAATTTAAATTTTTTTAAAATAAGATTGTCCAATTTAGCAAATGATAACTGTCTGTCTGTCTGTGTGTGTGTGTTGTGTGTGTGCGTGCGTGTGTGCGCATACACAGTGCATGGTGTATTAAATTCTCAAGGTATAGAATTGCATTTAGCCTGCAGGAAATCTATAGTATTGAAAAGTTGTTCCCTTATAAGATCATCCACTAAGAAGGTGAATTTTTAAATTGGCACATATATATATCTGAAGTGTATTTTTTTTTTGTTTTCTTTAATTATTCATTTCTTATCAATCTATGGAAATTATAATAAATTATCTGTATGGTTCCATTATGAACAATGTTGGTATTATAGTTTGTTAGTGCAGCTGTAGCTTAAGAAGAATTAATGATGCCAGTTTAGAGGGTCTCTACCAGTACTAAGATTCTTAAATTAGGAAACCATGGTTATGTGAGGTCTCTGTATATAAAGAAATTATTCCCAATATGTATGCTTATTGTGGTGAAAATTGAGCTTCTTTAAGCAAAGTAAATCTTTGGAGATGTTTGTTAATAAACACAAAAAGGGTGGTTATAAAGTCTTTGAAGAGTTTTGTTGTTTAACAACATAAATTCTAAAGCCATTTGCTTAAAGATCCTTCACCTTCTGCATAGTTACCTGCCATCTAGCAATACAGCAGTCATTCCTATTTGTCAACCCTTCTGTGTGTTCCCCAGCTTCTGTGAGTGATAACTATGATCAACCCTTAATTTTACAATTTTATTAACTGACAAAAGGGCAGTGTTTGGTTTTTACAAAGTATGGCGAAGCAATTTTACAGGGTTTTTTAAAAATGTTTCTTCACCAACTTTAATTGTCTCTTGACTGATGCCTGCTATACTAGAGCATTTTTTAAAAATCATTAACTGAACTTAATTCTTGAAATTTAACTACTACTAATACTACTAACTCATAATGGAGTTGTTGGATGGATGGGGGATTCTTGTTGCCCTGTACTTTTATAAACTTCATTTGCTACAATTTAGCCAGTTAGTTCTCACATAAAATTTTACAGTAATACTTACTTTTATATTTGCTCTGACTTTTAAATAACGCATTTTGAATTATTCATTTCTTTCACATTGTTGACAAACATATGCCACACGTATTGCAGTTTCACTCAGTAAACATGGCTGAATAATGCTGAAACTAGATTTTTCCAAAGGCATACAGAAGTTCAATGCAGTTAGGGCAAAGAGCAAGATCCTGGTCATAAATTAATACCCAATATCATGATGTAACTAGCAAAATCAATACAAGTCAAATAACAAGGCTATAAATATTGGTTTTCCTTGTCACTGTGTAATTCACCTTACTAAAACAAATTTGTCACTTGGTATGGATAGAAATTTCATTGTTTACTCATGTCAAGAAATAATTTTTTTTTCTTCTTAACTTTTTTTGGAGGAAATGCCAGTGACTGGTTTAATCAATTTGCCATTATTCAATGTGATGAAAATAGCTATAATTTAATCAGAATGTGTGGACTTCCATTTTCTTTTATAAAGCAGTGTGTTGCTAGTGAAAAATAATCATTATTTATCTACGTTAACTGTTGATAAATTACATCTTCCCTGCAATTATTTGCTTTCTCAAATATTTCTTTGTCATTTATTTTATTTTTAATAAAAGCCCTGTTTTACTGAACTGTTATATATTTTTGGTGATGTTCCAAACGGTATGCTGCTCGATGTGGCACACTTAATCCCATGGTTTCTTGTCAGTCTTCTTTACCAGCTAGCCTTGCAGGTTTCTTCTCTCATTTAAAAAAAACAGAAAGATTTAGTAGGGATTTTCTGCAGTAAGCATGTGGCTAACCTCCATAACCTGTTCTTCACTTGGTTTACAAAACTGAAACCATTGGGGGGGGTTCTTCTGGTGGATGCCCTGTGGGTTGATGACATTGTGTGGCATGTGGGTTGGAAGAAGAAGATATATTTTTAATGTTACAAGTCTTGTTGTGATAGTTTTTCATGGGACTTTGTGTGTACGTGTGCGTGTGTGTGTTTGTTCAGGCTGTAAAATTCTACTTATGTTAGATATTCCAGTTTTCCTAGAGCTAACGGTTTTTGCCTATACCCAAAATATCTTGAGATTTTGCAGATGTGAAGAACTGAGTATGTTGCATGATAAATTGTAGCTTGGTATTGTGCTTTTATAAAAGGAATACAATATAACTGCTGCATGCTGGCAACATCATCTTGATTATTGGCTTCATGCCTGTATATGTGTGTATATATAATAATAATTTGCTGAAGATTTTATTATTGTTATGTCATCATCATTGTCCAGTTATGAGCGTGTGGAGCTCCATTTTGGTTATGAAATTAGGAATCATATGCTAGCAAGACCAATTCTCAGCATGGAAGGCCACCATGAGTCAACTATAACTCATTGTTTTTAGATGTGGAAGGAAACCCACATGGCCAGCTGGTGAAGAACAGCAAGCAGAAACCATACTAAGGAGGATGCATGTCAAACTGAGCCAGTCCTAACTAAGATTCAAATTTAGACCCTCAACCTCAGCAGTCCAGTAGGTTAGGTTAGTCACTGGAGACCTCTGTACCACCCATTAATATGGTGACAAAAAGAACTGAACAATACACATCGCAGAACAACAGATCATGTTCAATAACTAATCCAATGACACTGATTTATTGCCTTGAGGTAATTAAATTTACTTAATAGTTTTGTATGGTCATGTTTTATGAAAATTTATTTGACCTATCATATTTGTAAAATGAAATTTAAAGAGAGACATTAATATAAAAATGTCTTTAAAATGAGCTATGCTTAATTAATTATTTTGCTGGCTAGTGTTCTGGAAACAATCATCATTAGCACACTTACATTTGTGGGTGGATAATGGATTAAGCTTGGGTGTTTTGGTTAGCCTATTTTCATACATTCTGACCAATTAAAAGGTGATTAAAAGTGAAATATTTGAATTGATGAAGAGAAACTCTGCTTAAGAAAAAAGTGTAACCGTTTTCATTGCTTGTTATTATTAATCATGCTATCGCTTCTGTGAATGTGTAATACTTTTAATTATTCTTCCCATGGTTTATTCCACTACTTTTGTTATTATTTAGCATTTGTCTCATTGCTAGGGTTAAATTTGCACTTTTTGCTAGAGCACAAGTTAAATAATATCATTCTAAATTTGGCCTGGAAATGTTCCAGCTGCATCCAATTTGAAATTGAAATCATTGCTTTATTTACATTTTCAAGCTAATTGGCTATGAAAAAAATGTTTTCCAGTTTGTGAATTTTTCCATGCATTAACTGTATATTGACATCTTATAGCAGAATGCTTTTAAGACTCAGATGGTTACTCTGATTAACAAAACACACTGGCCCTAACGCCTAACAAAATAGTTTCTGGAAACCAATAAAAATTAAGGTTGGTAGGTGGAAACCTCCCCTTTTTTTTTCCGCAGGTTTGCATAACTCTAGATTTCTAATACCTCAAGTTAAAATAACTCATAGCAAACTATTATTAGTGCAGTCTATAACTCTGCGGGTAATTTTATAGGACTTTTTTTTTTTTTTTTTAAAAAAAGAAAAGAGATAGTAATGGCGGGGCAGGGTGTGTGTGTGTGTGTGTGTGTGAGACCTATTACTTTTTAAAAAATTAAGTAGGGTTAATTAGGGTCTTTCGGGTTTTGGCAAATAGAAGTTTTGTTAAGCTTAGGGAACCTTGCTATGTAGTCACAAGTATAATTACAATCAAATTGTGTTTCAGGTTTAGTGACGATAATAAAGTATATCAAGAAGTTTCTGGTTTAAACCTTGAGTCTTTTTGGAAAGGGAATGTATAAGATCATTGAGATAGAGTTACGTATGGCCAAGATTTATCATTGACATGTTATTATTTTTTTGATTTAACATTAAGTTGCGTGTGAAATTATTGCAATTTTATGCGTTAATATAATTCATATTTTTCAAATGATAGTAATTTGAAAAGCCAAAAAATTCTTTTAGTAATTACAATGCTAAATAAATCTCCTCAGTTTTTTCACTTTGTGTTTATAATCCAAACACCAAATACATTCACACTGCTGGTTACTAGATAATCTTATGTCAAGAGAAAGCAGTTGGTTTTAAATTTTGTTCATGAAAACTGCGCATTAGTACCAGAAAGCAGAGAGATTTACATTTGACCAGCCGTATTTTGTTTTGTAAACTTCTTGAAATGAGACAGCATGGGTAGATATTCAGGGAGCTTCATGTCAGCATTTGTTTGAAGGTGTCTGTAGATTATTTCATTGAAAATTTATTGGTGACCTGCTATTTATTACTGTTCAGCATCTAGTAGATTAGATTATCCATGTGTTGTAATAGCCCCAATACTGAACCAAATAGTTCTTTCTGAATCACTCTGACTTTGTTTTTCTCCTATAGTTCTAAAACTTTTGAATATAAATTTACTTTTGATATTTTAAAACTGTTACATTGCTATTTAAAATCTTTGTAGGTGGCTTCTTTCACTTGTTGGTAAAGAAACAGACGTTGTAATACACTTGTAATTTAGGGATAGATCTTGTGCAACCCTTTGATATTATTCAAATGTACTCCTTTAATGATTTGAATTAAACTTTGAAATCTTTTATTATTATTATTATTATTATTATTATTATTATTATTATTATTATTATTCCTTCAAGAATGCCTTCTAGGAGGAAGAAAACGTTCAAACTTAAAGTAACATACCACTGGAAATCAAGCTTATAATGCTCAAAAAATGTAACTTGAAAACCAAGAGTAAATCATACAACCTAACAATGAGAGAAGTATACTTGAAAATATATTTTTTTATCATTAATATTCTTAACCTTTTTTTTTTTTTAATCTGTTATTGTTGATTCTCCATGGGAATTATCACCATAGTTTAAAACTCTGTTGCGAAATTCTAAACTATTTAATATTTTTAATTTTAATTTTACAACTCCAGAATGCAGTATAGAATTGTAGAAGTCAACATACATGATAAACCATTGCACATGCTTAGATGCAGTGGAGCAGCTTCTGAAGACAGAGCATCTGCTTCACATTTTAAAATTGCTAATTAGTTTTTTTGGTTTAACCGGATTGTATAATTACTTTAGTGATTTCATATATCTAATGGGTAAGTGATTGTTTTAGTCTGTTTTGAATGTTTTGCTTACTTTTAATCTTGCTAAGCATGGCCTAATCAGTATGATTAGATATCATAAGCCAGTATGGTGCTTAGCAGCAAATTTAAAATACATAGAAATGTTGCAGTACACTGAACAGTAGCATAAGTTTTGCAGTAAGGTTCAGGCACAGGACTGACCTCTACCACACCTTACACACACTACTTCCTTCGTAATGCCACACGTGGTAATGTATTTCTATTCTGTGTTCACCAGATTATCTTCTTTATTTCCGCTTCCAAAGTAAGTCTTTTGGAAAGAATCTAATTACATCTGATGTGCAGGTGACGATGAGAGAGAATCAGGTGAAGAGCGACTGGTCTCTGCTGGGATGTCTGGCATTGACAAAGTTCCAGGTAAAGGATCTTCCAGGGTTGATGTTTGGTGGCCAGTAGACCTGGCACCCTGAGAACCTTTTTTGAGCATATGTAATAACTTCATTTGTCTTGTGTATTTAGTTGGGTTTTTTTTAAATTTTTTTTATTAGTCTACAATTTTACGCACTGACATAATCTCAGGCTCTGGTTTAGAAATTTCTTTGCTCTAACTCCTTAGGAAATTCATAGTCAAGTGAAATACATTTGTCTATTGAGATTCTTTCAACTTGCATCTGATCATTGTTATTACTATCACTGGCTGTTTCTGTATCTTGTTCCTCAGGATATAAACACACTTTCCATAACTTCACTGTCAGTAGGAGAGTGACCAACAGGAGCACCGTTGTCTACATTCATGACTACTTCAACGTTGCTTCCATCCAACATTTGACCAAAAGAAACTCTCTTCCGCACACGCCAATAATCCAGACACCATTTTTTTTCTCTTCAGATATACAGAAGCCATCAAATTCAGCCTTAGGGTCTTCATCAGCATAAAATAAAATTGCTGGCCATAAGTTGTGCCAACCATTCTTTAATGTAATGTATCACTGCTGATGTAATCCAAAGCTTTCGCTACAGCCAGAACTGCATCCTTCACATTGAAAGCCTTCATGAAAGATGCTAATCTCATGCCATTGTTTGAAGCATTTAGAAGGCACCTAAAAATTTGATCCTTATATTTGCATTTCATGGAATGTAAGATCCCTTGATCCATTGGCTGTATTAGTGACACTGCAAATGCCAAACAATATCTTTTGTCAACAAGTCAGAAACAGGGTACATGGGGCAGTTGTCCAGGAATAGCAAAACTGTACGATCTTGCAATGGGTCTACTGGTGTACAGTGTGCCTGAGCCTCAGGCACAGAATGATGCTCAAACCAATCCAGAGTGATTTTACAGGTAATCCAAGCTCTCTTATTTGAATGATAGTGCACAGGAAATATGTTAATTTCTTTGAATGCCCCCTAGGATTGTGACTTTTCCCCTATTTCCAGTAACTTGCAACCTGCAGCATTTGCTGCTGCAAGTATAGTGAGTCTTTCTCTGGAATCCTCTACTCCTGTGGAAGCCTCCTCATCAGGTGTGACTGTAGTTTTACATGGTAAATAATACCAAAAAAGAGAAGTTTCATCTATCAGCATTATATACTGTGCTCAGTGGTAAGATTTTCTGTGCTAATTAACTTTGAAAATTGTCCATGTATGACTCTGCCACCTCATAATTAGCAGAGCCTTTCTCACCTAAAACTTTGAGAATATGAGTACCATGCCATTTCTTAAACTTGCCCCACCACCCAATACTGTAACCATACTGTGTTGTAAGTTGTAACTCTTCATGGATAAGCTTGGCTTGTGCCATCACAATAGACCCAGATATTTAAACCCTCTCACTTTCTCACTGACTGATCCATTCCACTAGCACTTTATCTAAATCACTATTTTCTGGCTGGTGCTCACTTTCAACGTAAAATGAGTATTTTATTTTTTCTGTTTTTTTCTTCCAGATCATAAATTGCTGTTGTACCAACATTGTATTCCTCACACAGCACCCTGACTGATGTACCATAATCTAGTTTCTTAAGTAACTCGACCCTCTTAGCAATACTTGGTACATGATGCTTCTCCACTTACTTTTTTAAAATATTTTCCTTATCCAGGTCTCCTATTCTTTTGAACATGATTAAGATGAGGGGGGGTCAGAACAATAGAATAACATGCAATGGAACAAGAAGCTTCCAGAAGGGTTGGATCACATGTTCAGACACAACTGGGAGCCACCAAAGTGTAGCAGTGGGGGAGGGAGGCTGAGAACCATCAACATGCATTGGTTTTTGGGAGGCTTTACGGGATAAATTTTTTGAATTTTATATTGAATGCATGCAGTTCTGACTTTGCACAGTTTATAAACCCAAGCGAAAAAGCCACTGGTCAGTTACTGAGGCAGTGGGCGGCTGCCTGGTATCCTGCAAAAGAGATGAACGCCCAGAGCTCACTTTCTTGCGTCTGTGCTTGGAACGTTTTGCAGAGGATTGCTTTTGCTGGAGAAACATTGGGGACTCAGAAGCTTCAGTAAATCAGCTGCACCATTTGAAGTCTTGAGAATGCCATGCTGACGTTGTTTGTTCACTGCCATTACCAGCAGAATGTTGGTCCCCCTTCTCCCCAAGGCTATGTGTTCATGGGGGGGGTGTTAGATGGGTAGAATGTGACATTTCTGTTGAAGTTTTCTGGAATTTTTAAATTTCCATGGTGTTTAATGCATGACTAGTGTTGTAGGTGCTATTATTGTTTCCTTTGAACAGTAATTAACCATTAAGATGAGATAGCAAAGCAATGAAGCAAGGAACAGATGATCATAGCTCTGTGAGTTAGGAGAGAAGACATGATTTAGAGGTATTCTCTATGTGGCTAAACTGGGGAATGTGCTAGGGTTCTAAAAGAAATCAGTTTTTTTTTAAAGAGCTTTATTAGAAAATGGTACTGATGCCATCTGTTGCCTCATATGTATAACAGCAATACTATACATAAAAGAGCTTTGATTTTTTCAAAATTCTTGACAATTTTCTTAACATTCTTTTTTGCAAAAACAATAGATTTTTATTTATGCTACAACTTTTAACTTTTAAGCTTTTTCTTTATTTTAAAGAAAACGGTGACCAAGTTGCAGCCAGGTGGGTAGATCGTGAATTAAAGATAAGAATGAAAAAAGCTTATAGAGTCTTCATGTACACCACATGTAAATATTCCACTGGGATAAAACTGGGAAGGTCTCCAAATTCAGGGTGGTGAATGGCTATGTGGTTTGTTTACTGTCCTGCTGTGGACAGGGTCTAAGTATAACTCCTGCTGTGACTAACCTGGTTCTAGTACTGACTTTCCATTTCCTGTAAGACATAAGTGCCTGGTCTCATGTGGCACAGGAATAACAATGCTTGTCAGAAGTAATCTTAGCAGATATATTTCAATTATAGATGAATAAGCATGTTATAGAGAGCTAGAGTTATTTTAGGAAAGAATATTTTTCTGTGATTATCTGCCAGTGGATGGATTTGGATGAAAATTTTATGGGATCTACTTCAGTTCTTTTGTTAGGTCTCACAATTAATTACATGTGTGTCATTTTTTTACAGTAGGATTTTCTTTTTTTATTATTATTTTTGAGCATCTCAGACTCAACTAAATGCATTGATTACATTACTGCATGTTGATATACTGTTGCCCTCTGCCTTATGATATTTTAAAGCCCTAAAATTTGCTTTGTTGCAAGCATGAATTACTTCTAGTCAAATTTTTGGAGTTTGCTTCTTGGAGGACAACAAAGTAGTCTAATGTTTATTATTTCCTTTGGATCTGTTGTTTAACTTGATTATATGTTTTAGTTTTTGTGATTACAGGAATATAAAAAGGATAGGCATTTAGTTAACTAGCTTGGAACCAAACAAGTGATTGAAGCGGATATTTACCATGTGACATTTTACTTTCACATCAGAACAAACACTTGAAACGGCTTTCACTTAATCCACAATCAAAGGGCCAAGAACCAATGGTTATAGGAAAATCACTGATACCATTGAAAAAGACATCGCAAGTACTTGCTTCCAAAACAAACTGAGTTTGCAGTGTGGATGTACAAGTTGTCAGAAAAACAGATAAGTTTATCACATGACAGAATAAGAAGCTTCAGCAACAGCTGAACAAATTAAGGGCCATCTCACCTTCTGATTCATTAACAGACAGTCATGGCATATCCCATGGCAGGTTTACTGCCTAAAGGAAACAACTTTTACACGAACAGTTTTATTTTTGTTTCTTTCTACCTTTTTGCTCATTCATATTTCTAGAACTCTACTTCTCTTACTTGCAGCAAGTTTGTCTAATAATCATCAGCATAATTTCACTTAGATTTCAGTCTATGGATGGTTAAACCGTATCTACAATGTCACCATCACCCCTTTATAAAGTGAATACTTAACATTTAAAATGTAAAACAGGTAATCTGAAGAATGTATCTCAATTTCAAAGCTTCATTGTTGGTCTGCTGAGTCTTAGTAAGCTCAGCCTTTTCACTGGTAAAGCTGCTTTTCTTCACAACTTTCTAATAAATATAGATGCTAGTTCTCCAAAGTATTTTCCAGGCGCCTATCGAGGAACAGTCAGTAAATAATAAAAGACGAGCTAGATTTTTTTATTGTTCTAGCAAATGCCTGTTTACATGATTTCAATATCTAAAGATATATTGATCGTAACTTTTTTGTGTGGCAATCTCATTTGTGTTTAGTTTTTCAGATTTTCATCAACTATCCACCTTGACAGTTATCCATATTTGATTGTTTACTTTCTTTGTGTTTTTTTTAAACAGTCTGATTCAGTATCTTGAAACATTTATAAAATGAATTCCTTTGCACGCTTTTTTTCCAGCTTGGAAAACTTATCGTTAGTGTATGTATTTTAGGTTTAGCTTCTGTGAATTGGGTGATATTTTTTTTTTTGTTTTGAAATATAGAGGTAAATTGAAATCACGATTCGATCTTTTTAAAAATTCACATCAAATATAATGGTTTTATAATATTTTTAAAAAAACATTTTCTATTCCTGTCAGTATAGGTATTTTGGTATATAACAGCAGATGAAAGGTATTGCTAGATAAGAGAGCATTTGAAGCTAATATGGTTGGGTGGAATCACTAGTCAAAGCTAATTAACCAGGTAAACAATACTTCGCCTTTTTTGTTTACTCTTGGGATCTAGATGTTTACTCTTGGGATCTAGATGCTAACTTACATTATTTTTTTTTTTTTTATATTTTATTAGTTAGGAATTGGGATTTGAGTGATCTTATCTGAAATTTTCTGAGGTGATCCTAAAATCCACTGACAAATATGGTGGGGAAAAGAGAGTGCCAGAATTTTGTTAGGCATACACACACACGCAGACTGGAAGCAGCAACCTCCCTCCCTTCCTCTGTTGCCACTACATTCCAAATTGTCATTGAGGTGGAGTTGGATTTGTCGTATCCACCATGCAGCAAATGTCTCGCACAGATGCTGACACTAGAGCACATCTTTCAGTGCGATGCTGAGGATACCTTGGAAGTAACCCTCTGGCACAGCAAGCAAGAAAAGTTGCAGAATTTTACTGCCACGACAGAAGGGAAGGAAGAGTCTGTGGCCTGCAGTACAAAACGAAAAAAAAATGGGTCTCTTCTAAGATGTTTAAGGACCCTTACATAAAACCTTTTTAGTCAGAACTTAAATTTCAGTTTTACAGTGCAAGATTTGGAGATCGCACAGATTCCTGGAACATTTGGAGTTAGGAAAAAAAAAACTAATCATTATTTAGTGGGGTGGTCGCAACACAGTAAACTCTGTAAATAACGGCACCCTCGGGGAATCATGGATGCCGGTATATCGAATATTCCGTGATGTGGAGTGTCAAGGTGTAAGGGAGGTGTAAATAAGTAGGAATATGAAACGGACCTGTACGTGCCACCAGTTTAATCAGAATATTAAAAAAAAAACGCATTTACATCAAGTTGCATATGGAAAATACGCATGAATAAAACACAATCATATTTTTGGAATGTATGCACAACATGTTATATATGCATAAAAAAACATAATTATACACTACACAACACTGTTTACCTCTCTTCTGTTACCTGCTCCTCCTCTGGTGCTGCTGTTCTAGTTGCTGCATCAGGAGAACAGTCAACGAGCCAACATTGTACTCGCGTACCAAAACATTCCTGCTTACACCTTTTTCTTATTTCTTGACTATTTCAAATTTATCGGCATTGTTAAGTGTAGTCCTCCTGCGTTTTTATCCAGTACTTGCTTTGTCAAATTTAGGAGCCATTGTTGAGGGGTACAAAAGTTATCGTGTGATAAAAGACGAGAGGAATGAGCTACGCACACTTCCAAGATGGCGACTGTATAAAAACTTAAGCTGGTTGCCGTGTCTGCTGCCAGAGCTGTGACACATGACGTTGGATAGACATTGCCGCTATATCTAGAATCTGCTGCATTTGTTTGTGGACTGCTGGTGTCCTTAATAGTTGATGAATCTACTATTAAAAAAAAAAACAAAACAGCTGTGTGGGGAAACCGTGAACAGATCCTAGCTATAATCAGGTAAATGGCCAAAGTAGAAAGGGCTTCTCTTTGAGTGTTGGAAACATCCAACCTCAGTATTTTGGAATAGATTGAAAGAAATAAAGATGAACATTTTCTTTTATTTATTACTTTAAAAAAAATGAAACAACAAACACTGTTTTGGGAAAAGGGAATAGAACACAAGGCTAAATAACTTAAAATTATGAAACAAAAGGCAAAAAGATTTTGTGAGGTGAGTTTTGCATGAACATACTTAATCCTCTTTTTAGAAAAGTGTGAAAAAGTTTAAATGCATTTTCAAAATGTGAACGTTAGGCTTTACTTGCCCAATAAGTGAATGTTTTCTTTCTTTATTAACACCTTTATACCATTTCTTTTTTTAAAATGTGTTTTCTGGAGATCATTACAGACCCCCCAGCTTTACTATCAAAGTAATTACATCATGTTCTGAACTTTTAAGAATGTATATAGGAAAGGTCTTTTTTGCACATGCAGCTCAAACCTGTCTGGCCAAATGCTTAAGAATCTAATAGAGCTGATCCAAAAACATGTGTTCAAAAGATGTTAACTGTTAAATATCTGTAGATCAAACGGTTACCATCCCTTTTAATGGTGTTTTAAATATGTTGAAGGCTCTTTAAGCGTTACATGACAAGTGAAGAGAGTTTAATATTTCCGTACCTAACCACAAAGAAACAAACCAGCCCTCTATCTTCCACACACAAAAAACAAAACAGACTGTTTTGTACATGGAGAACTGACTACTTCAGAAAAAAATTAATTTAACTTTCATTTAAGAATTGAAAAAATTTTGTCAAACAAATTAGTTAATATGCAAGCAGATTCTTGTATTGTGGGAAATGTTTTAATCAACTCATTAACAACATTTGTATATATATATATATATATATATATTTGGTGAAACAGCTATTGAAATTTAGCTATGTAAGGCGGGGGGAGAAAGCAGTTCCATTGACAAGACTGTAGAGAATAACATACTAAGACCAAATTGGCTGCTGCTCATGTTGGAAAAATGGCTTGCAGATATTGCTTTTTAATTTCTGCATCATTTTCTTTCTTTCTGGTGAGAGATGTGAATCGAATTTTGTGCTCAGCGGTGGATAGAATTTTGAAAGGGAAAAGTAATAGTGCAATTTGTGTTGCTTTTACCTTGTATAATATAAATAAAAGTTGTTGATTGTAAATTTAGTTTGACTGGGGTTCACACAAATTAGTTCTTTATAATTCTGTGGGGATTTGTTCCATAGATAATAGCTAATGAATCTCTTAAGGATTATTACAATTTTTATGTAGTATTATTATCTGGTTATGTTATGCACATAATTAAAGTATAGACAGCAGACAGACAAGCACATTCATATGATCTAGTTTATAAAGAAATAATGTAATGATAATATAATGTATATTTGATAAGCAGTATTAGCTGAAGCGATTTAATCTTTGTATTACAGTTGACCCCCACGTAATCATGGTTCGGCATTCGCAGCCCCAGTTATTCGCGGAATTTCCCTTAGAACCTGACTAATAATTGTTCGTGGAAACCCCCGCATATTCGCGGAATCGCAAATATCTTCCGTGATTTTTTTATGGCTTTTTTCGTGGCAATATATATTTTTTCACACTTTTTAACGCTAAATTATCAATAACAATATAATTTACTAATTCTGTAATATAAATACTAACGTAAATTAAGCAAAATGTCAATATAAAATAAACGCTATTGGCTGGAGGTTTGAAAGTAGCCAATCGGAGAGCTTTATTCATTTCTCCTCGCTGCTGATTGGCTGCTGCCCACGAGGTGCTGTCTCAGGCAGATGCAGCCCCACATCATCCCAGTTTACCATGTGTAGCTATCTCGAGTGTTTCTCTGAGTGTTGTATTTTTTATTAAATTATTATTATATATTTACTTATATTTTTTTATTATATTTTATGTTATATTTTGACGTTTATAGGCATTTTTATGGACCACGTCCAATATTCGCAGTTTTTCACTCTTCGCGGGAGCTCTAGGAATGTAACCCCTGTGAATACCGGGGGACAACTGTACTCTATAAATTAGTGTGCACACACACACACAGAGTGGACACCAATGAATGTGAAAAGGATGTTGTTTGCTTTTGATGAAGTCTTATGTGATCAAAGTTCCAATGTAATCTTATTGTAACGTGTTTTGTCATGTTTGTATTTTTTTCCTGACACACAGGTAAGTATATGCACTAATAAATTGATTATATTTGTGAATTCATAATTATTGATATGTCTCTCTGTGTATGTGTCAAATTTTATAAAAAATATTCATCAGTTGTAATTATGATGGTAACTGCACTAGATTCACCGGAACTGAATAATTGGCAAACATTGAATTTAGATTGGTAACTTTACAATGTTACAGAAATAACCTAAACCAGATACCTGCTTCCAGGGTATCTGTCCAAAATTTATTTCATTTTCTGAAAAAAATTCTGTCCCTGTTTTGTTTATTTTTTTGTCTTTATATTATTTTATCAATAAATTATTTTTAGATAAAAAAGTAGATATTTTAAAATAATGTTATTACAAATATTGTTATTTGTTATAATTTATGAATCATAACCTGTTAAAGCTGTTTATTTGTTTTATTTCCCTGGTCTCATGAAATCTTTTCAAGGTCGTTTTTTGTGTGTGCTCTCTCTTGCTGTAATGTCACCAGATTCATGTCCATACATTTGCATGTGTCAGAGACCGGATGAATCCATCTTCCATCTTGAAATTTCCTGTGATTCATCAATAATTAGAAATGTTATTTAAATAAAAATAACATTAAATTTCTTTTTGTCCGTAATTTGTTAGAATTTTTTAACAAAACGTTGCTGATTATATTTGAATTATCTACTAATTGCAGTAAGCATAAACCTTTGATCTTTAAGATTAATTGATCACTAAGTATGGCCAGAGGCACAGCTGTTATGCTGTTTTGATCTTTGAGAAATTAAGGTAAATTTTGTCTTTCTGATTCCATTCAGCTGAGAGGCAATTATAGATTTTACTGTGAATCTTGTTGTTTTAGCTAATATTCCTCCTATTTTACTTCAAAACTTCAAAAATAAAGGGCTTATTTTTTATTATTGAAGAAGCCTGAAGTTTTATATTCCATACATTGCTAAAACAATTGAATCTATTTCTTTGATTTTTGTAAGGAGAAAAGACTCTTCACTTTCTCACCTCACCTTTCCTTTATATCTGGCAGAATAGTTCTCATCTATATATTAAAGCATTTTGCAAGGGGAGTTAAGCTGGATTACTTTAATGTTCAAAATAAAGTCACAGGGATTTTCTTGGTAATCACAAAAATCTTGTCGGAGAAAGAACACGGTCTGGCTTTATCGTGTTACATAAAGTCTGTGAATGAAGCTTTCTGATCGGCAAGTCATTTATCTATCTATCACAGAAGTTTTTTCGTTTGTTTATTTTTTAGTTGTTTTGTGGATTTAAAGAAAAATATGCTGTCTATTTATAAAATATCGAAAAATGCTTGTGTTGTTCAGTTGAAACCTGCCCATCATTCTTGTAATGGCATCTGGAACAGCCCTAGTTCAGTGCTCATTCTCCATGTTCTGTAAATAGCACATACTGCAACGGTATTACTTAATTTATACCTTCAAATTTTACTGGTAAAAGCTGAAAATAAAAATGAAAAATATTTTAAAGAATGCATATTTCAAGCTATTTTTGATAGATGTTAAAACTTGCTATTTTTTTAAAATGTAAGTATGCAAATTAACCAGAAAACCTGTTTTAGTTGGTTTAATGAGAGTTGAATTAAATTTCAATTGCAAGAAAAATTAGTACATCAGATACTCAATCAAACAGGAATGGGACTTTTTTTCATGAATCTATAATATGATAAACTTTTCTAAAGGGATTTTTTAATAAGAAAAACCTTATTTTAACAACAATTTCTTGTTTAGATATTCAACTTGGAGCAACAAATGTAATTGAAATATAGAGATATAAAATCTGCAGGCAATTTTGCATGAGTTTACATGTGATATCTACTTGAAATTTTGACTAGCAATGTCTTTTGTCTTTTGCTTTTGAGTTGTAGCCTTGTGAAGTATTAGCACGAAAATCCACATTTATAGAATGAGTGGCAGTTATAAGATTAGTATATTTTACAAATTACATTTAAAATTGTCACAGACATTAAAATGCATTTTAAATCATCAAAGTTATTTTTAGCAATTGTATGCAAAATTATAAAAGTGTGGTTGGGTTTTATTTTTATTTTTTCTTTTAATTTTATTGAAATCCGCAATCACTTAATATTTTCTTAATGTGTATGTCTTTCTGTGGCTTGCATCTTTGGTGATCTCTCAAGATTTTCTTTCAGCAATGCATGGAAATAACGGTTAATTTCTACACAGTCATCCTGTAAGATGTAAGTCAGTTGCACATGTTTACTGAAACTATTCAGTGTAGGGAGATTTAAGTTCTTGGAGAACCGTGGAGTAACTTAAGGAGCTAATTGTGTCAAAATACTAAGTCATTGTTGTGTAGTACACTAGTCTAGACAAAGGAGCTAACCTTTCTATATTGGAGACAACCCTGATGATGGAACATAGTGCTACAGTTATTTGCTAAAGCATGTTATCTATCCTGCCCACCAGGGGCCTGGCACTTCTGATTTAACAGGTAATTCCCTACTAGAACTCTTCATTTTTAGCTGTAGGAGAAAACCAGTGGAAGCCCATATGGCTGGCTGGTGGTCAGAGTGGTAGGACCAAACCAAACTGATCCCAATCAGGAATTGAACTTGAGCTTTTAGCCTTGGCAGCCCAGTAATCTGACTAAATAAAAACTATAAGAGTAAATCAATATTTTGATAGTTAATTTATGTCCTGTGCCTAATTAAAATGTTTGCCAAATTCTGTTTTGTTCATCACTGGTTAAACATTGAATCTCGATCTACAGATTCTGAACATGCACAACTTGTGAAAAATAAAACTGATATTGACTAAATGCATGAAATGCTGTTTCATTTTCTATTATATTTTTTTAATGATTTGTATTCTACTTAGTTAAATAACAAAACTTATTAGTAATTGAACCTTAGCCTGATTTTGGTAGTCATCTGAACTCATATCAAGATATTTAAGAATCAGAGTGTTCGTCAGTTTTCTTTCAAATAAATGTATCTTTGATAAAAAAAAGAAAATAATTTAATAAATGAAATAACACAACACAAATAGTATTTTATTAAGCACTGTTTCAGGGCAACCATATTTTGTTTTCTTGGGACTCCTAGTCTTTGGGGGTGATTGACCAATGTAGGCACCTGTTCTTTATCAAAATACAGCTAGCTTCTATTGCAGTACTGCATTATTATGTATGCATTTTCTGTTTTTGAATGGAAGAAGCCAACAATAATATTTATTTATTGCCAATGTTCTTGAGGGGCTTTTGCTGGTGGATTCTGCAGTTCTGTCTGGTAAAATTTATTTCTGGCCTTGTGGATATAACAGTTAATCATTATTGCCAATTATAATTGTTATGAATGTTTTTTCCATGCTAATTCCCATGATAAAGGTTGTAGTTCTTAAACATATTTCTCACCGATAAAAAAGAAAAGTTTTCAGGTTTGACAGTGGTATTGTATCCTTGTCAGACCTTCCTCTGAGAACACCCTGAAATACACCACTTGGCTTCCATGTTTTAAACGTTTTCTGGTAGCGCATGGCAGAGTCTCCTACCTCATTGAGCTCCCCACCAACACCTTACGCCCCTTTTCACTCACTGTAGTCAAGCCTTTTTACCAATGAAACAATCTTATATAAAAACAAAGTTAGCTGAAATTATTATTATTTTTTTATGTAGCCAGTTAGTTATATAAATTAGAAATGTAAATTATTTCCTTTCAAAAAAAAAAAATAAATAAATGTCATTTGCTGAACTTAATCCTTAGCGAAGGCATTTGTTTGTTGGTATTTTTATTTGCTGGTAATTCTATTGTTTCTAAAAAAAAAATGCATCTGAAATTTCTTCAGTGAGGCTGGCTATTATAATTTTGCACCTTGCTGTAATATTTAAGTGTTTATTGAATTAAAATATATCAGATATCTTAGTGTTCAAGTGGAATGTGATTTTATTATTAACAGAGTTATTCAGTTAATTGCTTCACTAATAATGGACTGATTGATTTTTAATTTTTTTCTACTTACAGAGCAGTTGTGGAGTGTGGCCTTTCTGATTTTGTGTCTGATAAAGCAGCACACATCTGGGATTCTGTAATAGAACAAAATATGTCTGAAGTTTCGATGCAGATATTTGTACACTTTTTAGTCGTCTGTTATATTTGTAGGTGTTTTTCTATTGAAAGAAATTGTTATTATTGATGATCAGGCTTCCTATTAATGATCCAGTGGTAAAACTTGACTGCAATTGATGGAATTTTTTTAACCTCAAAAGTATTTTTGTTCTGCTTACCCTTAATTTCTTACTCTGTTAATTTATTTTCAAAAATATGTTTATCTACAATAAGACATACAAACATTAAGAATTTAACTTTTTGCAAATTTTAAATTTATTACATATAATTTTATTTTGAAATACCAACAACAATTGTTCTCATCTTAACTTTCCAACATACATTTAGAGTTTATTCCTTAACATTCAAAAATAAAATTATCTATGATATTCTGTGGAATAGCTGCAAAGAGCTGACCCAAAATGAATGTGTAGAATGTACTTAATGTCTAGGGATTTTCTGAATAGACATTTTTTTAACTACTATATAAGAACACTCTTGTGATTTCTGGTTATGCAAGTTAAACTGTTCCTAACCAATTTCATGCTTGTATTTTTACTAATCTTAATATAAATATTGATTATTTTAAAGTTTATTTCTGTTGAATATGTTAAATGCTTCTTCATGTGTGTATACTATGTTTTTTTTTTTTGTTGTTGTAAAGAGACAACAATTAAAAATAACGCAAGCATCTTATTTAAAAAATTCTTTAAAATGACTATCTGTTCACGGACCAACTGACATATTTGATGGAATTTGTCCTGATCCAGTACAGAATAGCTTTCTGAGTAGAGTGTTTTTGGTTAGGGATTTCATATAATCAATGTGTTATTGCCAGATGTTATAGTGGTTAGTGCATATAGAGTGTGCGCAGGAGCAGGGATTCTTCCACAGGAAAGTCTCCTGGTGAAATCATTTCACTGTTTTCAGACACTTAAAACCATCATCTGTAGTAGTAATTTGGATTAATAGCAAAAATCTCTCTTTTCCTCCCGCACACAGACACGTGCGCATGCTTAACCTCAAGCTTAGATCTCATTAAATGAATGATGCGTTGGACAAATCTTAAAGTATATTGATACATTATTGGTTCTTTTTTTTTTTTATTAGAGACATGTGATTATTTGGATTTTTTCTTGAAGTATGTCATCTGTATTATATTAGAATTTGTTTCAGTTTTCTTGTTTATTTGGCAGTGGACCTGTCCAGGTCACTGAGTTTGTCATCATTAAATCACTGGAAACTATTTAAGTTTTTTTTGTTGTTGTTGTTGTTGTTGTCGTTTTAATCTAAACATTTTGCTGCAGAATATGTACTAAGACCAATGAATCCAAACAGAATATGATGCCTATTTACTTTTCTTGATAGAATGCATCATGTCCATTACCTGGAGGCAGGTAGTTCCTTTCTGTTACTTTCCCCAGCGTTTATGTTTTCTGTCTCACAGTAAAGATTGGTTGTTACAGTAGGTCCACCAGTATTCCAGATTATATTTATAGCATCTTCTGCTCAAACCAGAACGGTCTTCATGCTTCCTTTTTTTTTTTTTTTAAAATTTGTGTTTTTCTTGTAATTTTATGTACAGTAACTTACCCTAATTTGTTTTCATTGAGTTAACGAAAAGTCAAGTCGCGCTTTATCCCCTAATACAGGACTTAGGTCTCGAGACTTACTCACCATTGTGTTATTTAATCTTGACCTAACCCACCTCACCCTGAGCTCTGGTACTTTGTCTTTTGGCAAAGGATAAACAGATAAATGACCCAGATGGGAAAAATTGTGAGGGTCCAAATGGTTAGTAAATCCAAAATCATCTTGTAAGGTTGCTCTTTTATATTATCTCAAGGCGGGTAGCGGTCATGACAAGCTATTTTAAACCAACTAAACTAAAAGAGTAAAAAAAAAAAAATTTCCATATCTCTGATGAATTTTCTTCAAATTTAAAAACACAGTTAGACGATATTTGACAGGACGTTATGTAATTTTTTTAATATTGTTTTTATTTTTGTCATTTAAAAGAATTATTATTGCCCTTTTTAAAAATTTCTGTGTTTTTTTTTGTTTTGTTTTTTTAAAACTCATTAATGCTTACAAAGAAGACGGTGAGAGATCGTAGCGCCTTGACTATCTGCCAAGAAGCCATGCCAATTCTGCGCCACACAGAGGTTGGGGGAGCCACACTTCAGACTGAAAGTTAAATCCCTACTTTGAAAAACACTTCATTTTTTCCAGATTTGAGGACCTGGAGGAAATCCATACAACAACCCACAGGGGGGGGGGGGAGAAGTGTGAGAAGAAACCATGTCAGAGGTACATCATCATACTGAGCTGCAGGAATTAATTCAGGCTCAGTAGTGTGCTTCTTTCTGCTATTTTATTTTGACTGTTTCAAAAGAAATCAGGATGTTATATAGAGTATTTGTATTCTTAAGCTATGGCTTTGTCAGTCTGCAGGTACTGTAAATAGCTCGCAGTTTGCATCAGAGTTTGTAATCATCACCCCTTCTGTATTGAACTTTACACTTTTTTTGTTTTTTTTACTTTTTATTTATTGTCTTCAGAAACATTGCCCCGTTAATTTACATAATACACGTATTTCAAGTATCGGGATATTGCTTACATGAGAGAATTTTTTTTTTTTGTCTTGTTCTTTGAAGAGTTCCATCTAACTTGGCAGGTTATATGCTGTATCAGCCATGCTTGACTGCCTAGATTGGTAAGATCATCTGGCGTGCTTATGAATGATTCGATGTGTTTTTGTCCGGAAGATTGGATTTAACCGTATTGAATCATCTGGCAATTGTTGTCAATCATAAATATACATGGGGTCTCAGTTTTGGTTTGTGTGGATCGTATACTAAATAGATTAGCATATACAATTGGTTGCCATTGCAAATACATTTGCTTTGAGGAGGCAGAAAATTACATTAATTTTGGTCATTCTTCTTGGCACATTTTTACTTAAATTTGCATCTAAATAAAAAATTAATTGAAAATGTTTGAGCAGTTCAGAAACCATAATGATACAAACATTGTAATGATGTGCTTAACTGACTTTTTTTGAAAATTTATTGAGTAAAAAAAGCAAGCAAAACTGTCAGTTTCAAACAATACGATAAAATATGAATAAATTTAAAGGTACAAGAGTGTCAGCAGACATTATTAACTGCTAGGGACATTCAGAGGAGGTTTGGCTAAATATAAAATAGCATCATTGTAACTGTGTCCTGCAGGTTTAATTTGAACATCTCTACCATCATCAGAAAACTATTTTGTTTTTAAAAGCTACAGTTTTAATTTTATTTGAATTGCACTCTTTTCTAGGTCTCAACTCAATTTTAATTTTTAAATACATTAAAGAGACACAAGAACAATTACCATTCTTCATTACAGCAAGAACCTGGTTAACAGAATCACTGTCTTGATAGATTTTACATTATATATATTTTTTTTATATTTCATTTTGAAGAGCTTGTTGTATCATGGCAGTTTATTATTATTATTATTATATTATTATTATTACATTCATTCCATTATTTATTTTTTAGAATATAATCATATCATTACTGCATAATCCACTAAGACTCTGTATAGATGTTTTACAGGTGCTGCAGGATGCACCACATAATTAATAATTGGAATTGTCATTTTGAAGTACAACTTGCATATCTTTGATAGGAGATGAAACGTTTCCTGGACAGGGTTCTCTCTCCTTTGTTTTTGCCTTGGCGGCGCTACTGCAATTAGAACTTTAGTGCGTGTTTGTTTATTTCTTTGGACTGATAAATAATATTTAAAAAAACAAACAAAATTATTGCCAATTTTCACCACTGGAAGAAAGGGCCCGGGGGTGGGGTGTTGTGGGTGAGGGTACATTTTAAAATAATAACTATGCTGGATTTTGAGCGAGAGGTTGTTTGTTTGTTTGTTTACCACTTTTTATCAGAATCGCTTGAAATATCCATAACCAGCCAACCGTAGGACAACAGCAACAACAAGCCAGCCCGGTGGGGCAGGTGGTAACGGGTTAGCTCCGTAAGGGGGACCGTTGCTCCTGTACCGGGTTCGATCCCAGGCTGGGGTCGGAGGAGAGTTGTCGCTGATGATCGCCATATCGTGAAACAGCTGTACGGCATTTCCTTGGTGTCTGACGTGAGAGAGACCTCCCGGGTCCTTGGGGCCCTCGGTGTCGGGGGACCGGGCCGTTTGTCGGCTCGACGAACATCTCTCAGTAACGAGGAGGACTCGACAGAGAACAGGCCACTTGTCTTTACGGGATGCGATGCCATTGAAAGAACCTCGTTCGGAAGTCCAACTCGCTCAACAACAACAACACAACAACAACAACAGCGACAACAATGCAATAAACTCACATAGTGTTTTTTGCTTTTGTTTTTTGACATTACGTGTGCGTGACATTACACGTGTGTGTGCTAAACTGTTGTTGCTTTTCTTTTTTTTAAAAAAAAAAAACAATATTAGTGTAATAGCTGTGTTTAAGCCCTGTAAGCTGAGCCATAGTCATATACTGAAGCGAAATGGTTTCAAGTTCCCCGAACACAGTACACCACTTTCTCATCATGTTGAGCATTAGTAATTCTTCTCCATTGGTGCATCTTGTCTACTCTCCATTGGTTTCAGGACCTGCAAGAGCCCCAGAGCTCTTTATAAGCTCGAATATTCTCTGCATTTCGTTTCATCAAAGCTGGAAGAATTCAGAGTCAAATTTGAGCGCACATATTTATTTTTGTTAAATTCCTTTTTTTTTTTCCTCCTCCTTTTGCTTATTTTCAAAAGAAAATGACTCTAGTACAAAGCATTAAATGTTCGTTCGCGTTTATCAATTTGGGACTGAATTAATGGGAAAAAGCAAAAATTTAAAGGGCTTAATAACCATGTCACATGAAACATGTCCAGCATAAAGTGCTCTGAAACAGCACAGCCCTTCAACCGGTGGATTCTCGGAGAAAGTGTAGTCGGGTGGAAGGGGAGCATACGGCGTGACGATATTGTCATGGCTTGGTGCTGCGTGTGTCAGCATCGGTTAATGATTTAGAAAGCTGATGAATAGAAAAAAGTAATTTATTAATCTGATCGTGACTTTATGCCTATTTTTTTTTTTTTTTTGCATTTAGAGCTTCAAATTACTTAAGTATAACAAACAGGTCTTTTTAATTCTTATGGCTAAATGTGGAATGACTGTAGTCGGAATTAAAAGTTGGGGTTATTATTATTAACATGCCATCGGTATTCCAGCTGCATAGATTTTAAGTGAGGAACAAACACCAGAGGGAGGAGAGGTGGAGGATGCAATGACAGAAAGCTGCCTATTTCTATTGTAATACTTAAGCCTGTATTTTTATGAATTCTGATTCAGATGGTGTTTTTTTTTTTTTTGTTTGTTTGTTTTTATTGAAAGAAAAAAATACTGCAGTTAGGCTGCTTTTATCTTCCTCTTTCGGTGGTTCTGTCCTTGATCTGCATCTTTGCAGCAGCCCCTTTAATTACAAGACCAAGCGGAGATCTGTGTCATAGAAAAGCCGCTGCCACTTGTCTGTAACCGGTGTTTGTCTGTTGGATTCTATGAGGCTGACTTACCTCTAATGTTGACACTTATGAGCAGAGGTGTACTGCCCCTGCCATCCTCTCAGCTTCCCCGTATTAGCCAGTGAATTTGTATTATTATTATTACTTTTTGTAATGAACTAGCTAAAATAACATCTGTTTTATCAAAATATACACTCTGGAAAATATTTTTTTTTAATAAAAGGAAAAAATTTCCATAGATTTTTCGTTTGTAAATTAAAGTTTTATACGGATTGGTAGAGTGTTTAATAAATATGCTTGTGGTTCAGCAATAAACTTTATTTGTCTTATTCATAGGCAACTTGGGATTAAAAACTTGTTTTCTTAATCAGTGCTGTTGCCTTTAGCTCTGAGTGGCTGCATACTAAATGTTACATAGGAAACAGTAAGGCGATTCTGCCAGAACTTAATTTGGTTAAATATTACTTAGGCTCTAAATGTAGCTCCAGCTCTTCAGTCTTTTCCACATCCTAAGTGAGACACATGGAGACAGTTATGTAATAAAACTCATGGCCATTCAGCTATACTGACATATGTGAAGACTATTAATCAGTCCAGAGCTTCAGAACACATGTTCACTGACTTAGACAGACCTGACTTCAACTTCAAAGGCAAAAAAAAATCAAAAAACTTCCCTCCACACACACACACCCACACACACTCTCTCTCTCTCTCTCTCATCACTTACACAGAGACACACACACACATGCACTCTGCTGCATTCTACTGTCTGCAGGAAACTCCATACAATTTTATTTTATGGAGTCTTCAGCTGTTTGTCTCTCTGAGAGAGAGAGAGAGGTTTTAAAATTAGTTTGTTGGAGGAAAGAAATTTTAAATTGAAAACAGAATCATGAAATATTTTGGTGTTTTTGTTCGGTAATTTGAATTGAGTTTTTCAGATCATTAACTTTTTACAGCTGATGGCATCGGTAATTACACCCTTGTAATTAAATTACGCAGAACTTACCTTGATTTCACACTGATTAAAATACACTACATTTTAAAAACCCTTTTGTTCAAACTTAATCGTTCTCAGATTTCTGTGAATGGGATTTGAAATGTAGTGATCACAGACATATTCAGGATATGCTTTTCGAATTTGTGTGAATATTGTAGTCTACTAGACAAAGTTCTACACGCCAAATTTAGCCAGAAAATGGTTGGTCATATGAATTTTCAAGAAGTAAAAAAAATTTTTTTTTTTGGTATTTATTTAAGTCCATATTAGTTAGATTCCAAAGTCACTCTTTTTTGTAGTTAATTGCTGTAGAATATTGTAATAGCAGATATCTGTCTAAAATAAAGGCATAATAGTTCTCACAATGTTGGTTTTTATTTTTCTGTATTTGATATATGCAGCAAGTGTGGAACAAATGCCAGTTTTCCAGAACAGTATTTCAGTAACGGAATGAGCAGCTTATAGCTTAGCACACCATACCGCCTGAATCTTCAGTTGAATTATTATTTTTGGCAGCATGGCGATTGGAAGATACTGGATTATCGTTAATTTTTGATAATGATGGTGTGGTTTTTATTATGATATTTAAGATTGATAAAAGAAGCAGCCAAAACTAGTTGCTTATTTCAGTTAGTGTGAGTAAATAATGGAGCTACATTTTAAAAAAAGAAAAACCATAGTACCGAGAAATCCTTTTCAGCCAGGCAGTGCATGGGGGGCATCATCATCAGGGTGGACAGATTAAAGATCTGTAGGTGGAGTTGATTTGAGAGGGACGGTTAGCTTAGCTGATCTACTGTGGGGGACTAATCGCCCTCTACTACGCCCATCTGTCTATTATGAATGATAGAGCGAAACCAACCAGCTTCTTCATTCTAGTCAATTAGTAAAAGATTTTCAAAATGAGATGGAATTATGCAGAAACCTGGAATCACATGTGTGCACACAAGATTAGCGCAATAGTACAGAAACGTTTCTTTTTTACGCAGTGAAGAAAGCCTGTCACCGCGAGAACCGGCAGTTGTTTTGATCTCATTTAAAAAAAAATAAATGTAATTTACCTACATTTATGCTGAAATGTATTTATCTATTTATGTCGTGATTGGCTATTTGCTTTTTGTTGCAACGGAATCGCCATTGTCAAGGCTCTTCAGACTGTAAATTCTAACAGTTATTTATTTATTTTTCAGAAGTCGATGAAAGAAATCATAAACGATGCGGTGGGGGTAAAGAAAGAACTTTCTGGCATTCAGACAACAGTGAGAACAACCTGCCGTATCTTCCGTTTTCTGAATGAGAAAATTTATTATTTTTTTTTTTTCTTTTTTTATCTGCCACACAGTTTTGTATCGGGTGTCGGTGTAAAACCCTATGGTACTGGCCAAGGGTCAGCGAAGATAGGCCCCTTGGTGATGAGTGATGGCATGGCCTCCCCTTAGCTGCGCTGTTAAAGCTTCTCTTGTCCCATCATTGTCACACACCTCTGTCTGCTTTTTGATACGTTACATAGCTTACATCATTTATGGAGAGAAAGTTTTTACTTTTTTTTCTAAAAAAAAATTAAATCTGAAATCTTTTATTGTGTTGATTTTTTTCCTTGATGTGAATGATAAAATATAAACCTGGGACAAAAAGTCATTTGCTTTATTTAAAATTTGTATAAGTCTATGGCTTTAAATATTAGACACTTTTTAGAATGTATTCCTGGCTGAATATTCTTTGATTTTCCTTCTTTTGGCAGCTGCTTTTGGAAGATCGAACATGTAATGTATTTGTATTGTAAGCGAAACATTAGTAGGCTTTTATACAAATAAAGTAACTTTTTTTCTCCTTTAATATACAATGTGAAATCTCATTTCTCTCAAAATCAAATTGAATAGCATAAAAATTAGCCATTTTTTTTGAATGAGAGGACCCTTTTCCAACTTATTTCTAATTTCCATCTCAACCTCTCCGTCCTTTTTATCTTTGTCAAATTTTAAAAAAGAGAGAGAGAGAGAGAGAGAAGTTGGAGGAAAATCTATTTAAATAAATTTGGTGATTTCATCTTTTTGGGTGAATTCAGACTTGAATCAGTCATGACAGGTAAATGGATGGAATTAATGATGCTTCTAATAGTGATGTTATAATGTATGTACCCTGTATTCGTTTAGCAGTCAGAAGGGTCACTGAAACCAGTGACGAGGAATACAATTAATTTTATGTGATCTTTAAAACAGTTTTTTCCCTTTTTTAAATGCCAAGCATTTGAAAAATATTGGGTTCAGGGGCTGAGTGGTACATTTTGGAAATAAGAGCATAATTTATGATGGATAACTGATTGGATTAAGAACCATACCACCATATGTTTGCATATGTGCAAATAATATAAATTTAAAGTTTTCGTTTGGAACTATCAACATAAAGTAACTTTACTTGTTATCTATTAGTCAGTCTGTAACTTTGACGTATTTTATGTATGTATGCTGTTTTTTTGTTACTAATTTACTATTATAAGCAATTTAATTTGCATACACACCAGTAAACAGGGTACGGTGACAGAAAAATGAAACACAATGATGATTCGTGTTGTTAATGTGGCTGTAACAATGACAAAGAAAATGCAGTAGGTCAAGGTTTTGATTTATAGCGAATCTTTGAGCATTTTTATAGAACAATTTTAAATGATTTGGTTTTAATATTTTTTAAAGTAGAAAACATTTTAAGAATTTTATTGAATTATTTTGTTTGTTTTTCTTGGTAAGAAGCATTTATTTCTTGCACTTCATAAAGAATGCAAGTGTTTAGTGACACTTAGAAATTCATGGAAACAGCAGTAAAATGATGTCATAAGGAACAGCTTGTAACTCTCCTGTTACCACCTTATCCCCTTAAGCTTTTGATTCTGCTGAGAATCAATACATGGGAAATCAGACTTCATCTTCTTAATCCTCTGTGAGATATGTCACTTCCAGATTGCTTTATACTTATCAGTTCACCTTTGTATGAGTTATTGTTTCCAAGCGACAGCAGCTGCAGATGATTAGAGAAGATTATTACCTTAGCAAAGTTAAGATTTTGAGATTCTCTCCATGCTCTCTTTTTTTATAGTAATTCTGGTGGTTTTCTTTTACTATGAGTTGTTTTTTCTTCTTAATCTTGTCAGTAACTGCTTTCAGGGTGAGCTACATCAAATCGAATGCAGAGTATACAAGACATTAAAAGCAGAGCATTTTAAGTAAAATATTTCAAATTTATTAAGATTTACTAGATATATAGGCAATGATATTATATACCTCATGATCATCTTTCTATGGTATTTATACATGGACTTAACATTTATTTATCACAGTGGGTCACGACCCCTAAGGGGTCGTGGAACCCTGGAGGTTTCAATTTTTGTTGTATGACTGAACTCCTGGTTGCATCACAGGCCTCTGCGGTGACACACTTTCATCACCCGCTACCCGTGGCTTCCTGTCGCTCTACAACCCTCATAGAAACACGGACAATACACGCTGACGACAAAGGCTAGAACTCGAACTGTACCACAGTGGGACTGATGTAATCGAGCTGCGCTACGCCATTGAGGCCTGCAGCTAAAAGACTCGGACCACGACGCCTGGGGCAGAGCACGCCTCAAGGACTGGACTGTGACTTTGGCCAGACGCACACTAGCCAGCTTGATTTTAGGCAAACTTTGGCACCAACACGACACCACACAGCTGTTCTGATCAGAGATAGAGCACTGATACCAGTAGATTTCTTCTGTTTAGCTGTTGTGAATTTACTATATGTGCAAATGTTGTTCCCCAAAAAATCACTCAAATAATTTTCAATAAATGTATGATGAAATGTACTAAACTCTTTTTTTATGTGATTTTTTTGCTAAATTTATTCTTTGCTGTTTTTTTCAATTATGGAAGTGTAGCAGGGGGTCGCAGGTCTTTTGAGTATTAGAAAAAGGTCCACGAATCCAAAAAGGTTGGGAACCACTGATTTATCATATATTCTCTTTATTCTAAATTTGATCAGTTTTTATTGAAATTGACTGAGTGGTTTAGCTGTTGTTTTAATACTGATCAGTTCAGTCACTGACTGATATCAAAACTGTTGCATTTACTGAGCATCTTTGCTAGTTTGTTTGAGTTGCTTCCTTTCTGTCTTTGAACAAGCTGGTGCTATATTTGATCTACCTCCACTTTACAGATATATTATGAAGTGTAGTTGATAAATCAAACCTGGCTAAAAAAATATTAAATCTGAAACCCCCAATGTAGATTTTTGGAAGTTAACTTTTGTCGTCTTTTGTGTTGCGCTTTGTTTGAAATATTTTTTGTATGTTATCAAGGTATGTCATTCAATAACTGGGCCAAGTGTTCAGTTTAACTCTTTGTTTTAGTATTAGATGATTGATATATTTAGTGTATATATATATTACAAGGCATTAACGATCATGGATTTATCAATTTTCACCATTTATGGTTAGCTGCCTTCTGCTAGAGAAATACTGAAAATGATTATAACTAATTTCTATTTTAAATAGATAAAAGGATTTATTATTTTGTTATTTATATTTATATCATTTATTTTTTCACTTCTTAACAACTTTCACTCCATCATGAAATATACTAACACTATAAATGAGTCTTCATGTTATCAACAAATAATGTTGTGCTCTCAGAAATTTAGAAGAAAACTATAGCTCATTTATTGCAACCTTTGAATTTATTATGTTAATCAAGTATTATATTATGGTGATACATGCAGTGAACAAATTAAAAGATCTCAAGAATATTCATAATATCTTTCTTGCTAAAGCATACACAATCTGAACCCAGAGCGATTGAATGCCAGGCAAAAACCAGCTGTATTTTTTGTCTCAGAAATGGCATAACAGGTGCAATGCTTCTGCTAAGTACCTGAATTATCCTACGAGTACAGAAATAGTAGTTTTGGCCTGTTTCAGCATTGCTTTCAACAGCTGGATGAATAACACTCATGTTTCTAAGTAAATCATTTATTTTGATACCAGCTAAAGTTTGTCATTTGACATGGGTTTGCCAATACAGCAAGCATATTTTTTTTAATATTATACACTGTAACTTTTTTTTAATTTGAGATTTTATCTTTATTTAAAAAAACAAAAATGTAATGCATACACTGTCAAAATAATGAAACTACCTGCCAAAGGCAGCAGTGGTGGTTCTTCATGCTGCATGATAACACACTAGTGGATAACCACAAACTATTATGCTCCTTTGCCGGGATAGTCTCCCTTGTAGAAACTGGTAAATGGAGGGGTGGGTAAAACATCTCTTTGAAAAATGCCATTTTAGTGCAGTTTTGATATTTAAGAAATTCTCAGTAGACATCTGAAATGCAGTTGCTCTCATTGAAACAGTTCGGTGAAGTTCCCTTTTTACATTTGCAATTTGGTAATGTGTGTGTGTGTTCTTGCCAGATAAACTTTAAATTAATTTATGCAATTTAGTACAGAATACTTCATTAAAGCTCCCCACTGACACTGCAGCTCTGG
Source organism: Nautilus pompilius (assembly GCA_018389105.1). Classification (NCBI taxonomy): domain Eukaryota; kingdom Metazoa; phylum Mollusca; class Cephalopoda; order Nautilida; family Nautilidae; genus Nautilus; species Nautilus pompilius. The sequence goes on from JACATO010001899.1 coordinate 1,444,316, forward strand.
ACGTGAGATGCCGCTATCAGTACAAATAAAAAAGATTAAGCATCAAAATTTAATAAAATCCTACTCGAAGCCCTTGATTACTGGTGAGATGAAATCAGAGTAACCGAGTTACACCCATTTAGAAGAGAAACTGTCATTGGCTAGATACCAAACTGAGTCCTGCGCCAGCAGATGCCACCATGATAAGCAGGCATGCTGCTTTCACCTGCTGTTCCTTTGATTTAACATAAAGGTTCATATTACCAAAAAACTACTTTTGACGAAACTAAATATTTTTATTTGATATATGTAAATAAATTTGAAACTTAATACCTCAATAGCATTAAAGACTATTATTCATACTGCATTAATGATGCTAATTCATCTATTATGGTTATTTTAGCAACTTTGTTAGCGGTATTGAGCAAATGCCAGAGTAGAAAATCCAACTGCTCCAGTGAATTGTGTCGGAGCCGAGAAGACTTGAGTATGGAGCATTATACATGACAATGCCATATGATTTTCCATGCTTGATAATGGAAATCATCTGACAAACTAACGGTAAACTTAGACAAACTAAAGCTTTAATGCAATTTTCCCATAAACTGCTAGCTTTTTTGTCATAATAGTTTCTAGCTGCTTTTCAAAAAGAAAATTTTTTGTGGGTTTTTTATTAAAGAGTTCAGCATTTCAACTTTTGCTAATGAGGTTTTGATAGTGACTGATTTGGCAGGGTTATACTGAACATGCTTTGAAATCTGATTGGTTGGGGTAATCTGAAATGCAGTTTTATTGCCAAAACTGGGTATTAACAGATGAGATATATTGTTGCTGCACCTGAAGTAAGGATATTGTGTTGTTGCAGTAAGGATTAACAGTTTTGTCATTTATATTAAAACTTAGAACTGTTACAATACTAAATTTTAAATAATAAGTACTGAAAATCTTAAATACGATTTTATTAAGCAAAAGAAAATTTAGAAATAAACTTCTGTTGATTGAAATTTTTTAAAGATTCTTATGTAACTACAAATTCACTTAAATGGATGTGAGGAAGGAAAGCTCAAGAGGAAAGGATATTTAGTTTTTTCGTAGACCTGAACCATTGGGAGACATTTCAGTTCTTTAGCTAAATTTTTTTTAAAAAATTTTTTAATTTAAGATCTGTCTGTAAGTTTTCTCTCTATCCATCTCTCCATCTTTCTCTTCATCGTCTCTCTCTCTCTCTCTCTCTCTCTCCTCTCTCTCTCTCTCCTCTCTCTCTCTCTCCATCTCTCTCCTCTCTCTCTATATATATATATATATATACTGACGTCATATCTCTCTCTCTCTCTCTCTCCATCTCCATCTCTCTCTCTCTCTCTCTCCATCTCTCTCTCTCTATATATATATTATATATATATACTGATGTCATCTCTCTCTCTCTCTCTCTCTCTCTCCATTTCCATCTCTGCAGTAGACAAATTGAATGATATGCAACAACATGAAAATAAATGGCCTATTAGTAAAATAGCTTCTCTGCATACAAATAATTTATGGAACAAGTAATTAGAGATTGCTTTTGAGATATTTTGGAAGTTTTGATGTATAGGTTAGAAAATTACTTTTTTAAAAATACGATGAATTTAACAGGAGCGAGGTTGGTTAATATATTTGCTTTTCTAAAGGACATTTTGATAGTAAAAAGAAAAAAAAATTTTTTATAAAAATTTGATAGTATCAATTAACAAAGCTAATCAAGCCAAAATTCTCTCAGTTTTTTAGATCATCATGAGAAGTATGTAGATAATAACATTATTTGGAGTTAACTGTGTGTGTGTTGTTCCAGGTTTATGTTGTACAGCCTAAGTTCAGTACCTTTGGATGTTTAGCTTGCAGGACTCTGTTAATCAGTCTACACTTATTGGAAAAAAACATTTGTTTTGCATGTGTGTGTGTGTGTGTGCTTTGTTTCTTTTTCCATGATAAATCACTAAAATTATGCTCTCACAAACCCCTCACTGATGGATTCAAGATGAGACTTTCCATGTCTGTTTTCATAAATGATGCTCCCCTGTTAATTCAGACCGTGTATTTTAAAACTTGTGTTTGGAATCATTGCAGATCTACTGTCTGTTCAAAATATAGACCATTAAGCTTTTATATAATTTACTTATGATATCACTCATCCATGGGTGAGTTTAGATTTTAAATAGTTACCTGTCTCTTTGGAGTTTAGAGGATCTCTGAATAAGAGTATATTTGAATTTCAAAAGATCTATTTTAGATATTCAATAAACTATATGAATAGTGGATTCCAAACACACTTGCACACCACTGTAATTATGGGAGAAAAATTGAAATCCATCTTATAGGCCACCCACAAGAAGTATGTTTATGTATTTATAGACATGACATGTGCAGCATTAGAGTGACTTATCAGGATTAATTAGAAACTTAGCAGTCTAGTTAGCTAGATTTATTGATGGATGGTGATATGACCAATTACTGGCATAAGTATACACATGATACCTCTTTTTGAACCAGTGAGTGTGGTAACTCTTAAACTAGAGGATTAAGGATTAAATAATGGAAACTACTTTCTAAATGTTGCCGCTAAACTAACTGTGCCTGCCAAAAAGCCACTTAGAAATGTCTGTAACTTAAGAAAAGAGAGAAAGAAAAAAACATGCATGCAATTAGACATAATTTTGGAATTTGTTTTGTTTCTTGAAAGGTTATTTGTGTTTGTAGTCAAGGTCAAAATGGTTTAAATGTGGTAGATGAAAATGCACTGCTGCTCATTGTTAACTCTGTACATACAGTATTTTAATTAATTTACACTAATCACTGTCACTACGGACTACTGTTAATTTATTTTACCACCATCCCAAAAAAATGTACAGTGTAATGAATTAATATTTCAAGTTATGCATTGCTCAAGAGTTTAGTATCGTTTATTTACTATAAATGCCTACAGCACATGAATAATTACTAAATGACATGTTCATTTATTTTAAACTTTATTAGTTGAATATTAAAATATGATATGAGTTATAGTTAGGTTTAATTCACCAATTAAAATAATAATTAAAAGAAATAAGTTAAAATAGCAGAAGAAAGAAGCTGAGCTTAATTCTTTGCATACCATCTGGGGTAGATCTGCATCCCACTACTTTTAAAATCTGTATTACTCAGCACATGTTGAGGTTTAGTAGCTGTAACACATAGTCCCTTCCTTAAAGATGTAATAATAAATCCATATCATTCCAATCCCACTTGTTTTGTGTTACAATCATGTTGATTATATATACATAGCCAGTTCAACACAAATACTAGTACTTCTAGAGGCTGGGATGCTTCCCAGGCAGTATGTGAGATAAAAACTGGCATGGTATATAAAGGGTTAAGTGTCTTTACATTTTGAGGTTTTTTTGTTGTTGAAAATCTTTAGACTGACAACTTATTTCATATTTTAACAGAATTCGTTGGAGAGAAGCAGTGTCAGTATTAAATACTAAAAGGTTGTTAAAGCTACATTTCCATAGCATATTGATATGCCCACGATGCGCTTATTCCAACTCTTATTATTTTTTTATTCTTCAAACTTGCATGCCATACTCAGTAATTAAGGTAGCAATCTACCAGGTGAAAACCCCCTGATTTCTGTCTCACAAACCCAGTGATGACAGACAGAGGGTGGAGGTTAGCTGCAAGCCTACTGCAGAATGTCTCTACTAGAACCCTTCATTTTCAGATATTGAGTGAAACCCACATAGCCAGCTGGTAAAGAAAAGCAAGATGGAACCATGCCAGGGAAATATGCCATACCTAGTCAGTCCTGACCGAGATTCAAACTCTGTCTCTCAGCTGCAATATAATAGTCTACCATTGGGCCACTGTGCTGTAACTATTGGTTTCCTATAAAACAATCACATTTTCTAGTGGCACACACAATTTCTTTCATTTGAGACGTTGGATAAAAGTCACAAATTGAGTAAACAAAGTGACAATCGTGTTTTTAAAGTATAGTGAATTAGAATATTTAGAGTTGTCTCTGGATACCAGCAAAAGTCACAACATTGTCAAGTGATTTGAGATTTACATAACAGTGATCATTTTAGATAATTAAACTTACCACAAATGTCTGCATAATGAATTTATCGAACATTGAGAGTATGGCACTTTGACAATGACTTACTGATGAACAGCAATAATACCTAGGCTAAAAATTACAAGTAGACAGACAGACATATATAGTTGCTGAAGTTGGTGTAACACAGTGTTATCATCCAACCTTGACAGAAATACAGAGATTGGTTCATTTCATGAAAGACCTGACTGACTATTACATAACCATGCACTACCTTTCTGACTCCACATAACTGCACTGGGTTGTGGCAAGTTTGTGAGGTCCATATCTTCAATCAGACTATAAAATCAGCTATATTCTGTCATGTGTAACTTCAGTGCAATGTAAGGCAAGATTGCAGTGGGCTAGGACTCATTTGTGTTGGACTTTGGCAGGATGGAGCTGAGTTCTCTCTGTTGAGAATAAATTAAGCCTTTACATTGCTGACTACAAAATATTAGAGAGAGACAGAAAGACACCATTTTGGGGCTGGCAGTGTTTGTGTCTGTATTAAGCCATGTGACTACAAAGGTGAACTGATGCTCTTTGATAAAACTATGCTGTTTTTACAGTCATGATAGCTTACCTTCATGGGTGCTGGCATCAAGAATAGTTATAAACCATTTTTTTGAGAAAATCATCCATCTTCCACGGCCTATAGCTAAGAAGAGCTTTCTAGGTGCATTGGACATTGATCACATGCACCCGAGACCATTCTAGAACTGCATAAAACGATGACAGAGTGGAACAAAATGCCACAAGAATGCATAGGATGTTTGGTGAACAATTAAAAGCAGATGTCATATTGGTAATTCATGCCAGAGGTGGTTTACATAAAGGTATGTGACTCTTGGGATGTATGTAGTGACTATTTTTTGTTATTATAATGTTACTAATACATTGATCTATGTCTAGATGTTGTACAGATTTAACTTGATATGTCAGAAATAATAGTAAATTTTAAATGTGAGCAAATGTTTTATCCTCAATACAATTTATTTATTGATGTCTGTTTTATTTTGATCAGGTTATGAAAGTTTGTAAATATCATCTAAAAATCGTAAAGATGATCTTCTGGTTTTCTATGTTAGTAAACAAAGATAAAGTAAAGGTTCATTGCTTATTTTTTTTTACTATGGAGACATTTTACATGCCAAAAGCATTGTGGGATATGTTGAGCTGACAGGTGCACTGCTGTAGTCCTAGTCTCTCTAGCAGTTTTGTAGACCTTGTAAAGTGGCATTGAAGAATTGATAATATCTTATGAGGTGCAAATGTTTTATGGAACTGATAGCCCAGAGAGGTCTCTCAAGATATTGAGATTTGTAACCTCAGGCCATTACCGATGGGTAGCTGAAAGAGCTCACCTTATTCATCTTTGTCAATTTTTGAAAACTGTTTTAAAATAAGATGGAAAATCTAGTATTTATAGTTAGTCTTGGTGAATGCATTGGTATATTATATTTATTATATTGTTTTTACTGAGCAATTTGTTTTTAAAATATGTCATACAATCACACACATTCATCTTTTCCACTTAAATCTGCCTCCTGTCCTAAAGAAAGAAACTCTTTTTTTTATGCAGACATTGACATATGTTGTAGTGCTTGAGAATTTATTTTTGGTAGATAAAGTGCTCTAAAGTTTTGCTGCCAGCAGTGCATCTCTCTCTCTCTCTCTCTCTCTCTCTCCCTCTCTCTCTCTCTCTGACAGACAGAGAAAGAGCAATTATTTACCTATTATACCAAATAAGTCATTGCATCTCAACTCAGGCATGCAGCAAGTAAACTGTCCTCCAGAGCCACCTAGCATCTGCAGTATGAAAATTACTAGCCCAATGCAGAAAAGTTAGATCTAAGCCTGGCCAGTTTAACATGCACATTACAGAATATAAATAATCATAGACTTTAAGGAGATGCTTTTCATTAAGTTAGTACTTGTTATTTATGAGGGAGATTACTGATCCAAGGTGTCATCACCCAGTTTTTCTCTTTCCACTACTATTTTGTTTGCTCTTACTATTTGTATATATTTAATTTTCTCCTGGTCCTATTCAAAAATATAGAAAAAATTAATAAAAGAATAGAACTTGAGATTATAAGTTATATTTTCGTAATGCTTGAAAGTTATGCAGTAGTTTGTATTGTGGCTTTCAAGACAAAACAATGAATTCAAAAGTTAAGAACCTCTTTATATTTCATTGTTGGCACAGTTCCTTGCATTAGATTGTTGTGTCATAGACTAGTCCCAATAATGGATGGAGACAACCATGGTGAGTTAACATAAGTCCAACAGTTATCTGCTAGAAAGTGTTTCTTATCCTACTCCACAAGGGGCCCAACACTTCTGACTCTGGCAGGTAACTCCCTACTAGAATTCTTCATTTTTAGCCATGGGACGAAACCATGTTTGGGTGGTATACATACCACTGGGTGATCAAACTAGAGCCTACAATCTTGGTAACTTCTGGGCCTAACTTATTATTTGACTGATCTCTTTCCGAAATCTGATAACCACATGTGGTGCTATGAAGCTGATAAGTTATTCTTTTTATATAAAAATGTCTATTTTGGTCTGCAAAAATTTCTGGAAAAACCTTTTTAATTTGTGTTTGACTTGACTAACAAGTTTTGTGGACAATGAATGGTTGCTTCTCTCTCTCTCTCTCTCTCTCTCTCTCTCTCTCTCTGTTTAAAGTGGTCCAGGTCATAATTGATTTACATTAATGATGTCAGCCTTGGTAGAGGAGGAAAAGAGGGAGGGGGGTCCTTTGTCAGCTGTGGATAGCAGACTGTTTCACCATTTACAGATTCAACTTCAGCCTCTCTTAATACTCAGGAATGGTGGCAACTTAAACAGTTAAGTAGTCTGTGTTGAAAAGCCACAAATACATGACCTTATCTCAGTTACATGCCAGATCAGCAGTCATCTTCGAAATATGTTTGTGGACTCCAAAGTTTTACACCCCAAGCTGTAAAACATCTGTAGGAAGCCTGAAGATGAGCAGGCAGAGTTATTGAAAAGTCATTACCATAAAAATCTATAATTAAGGGCATGCACACAAAATAAATAAATACAGTAGCTCTAAAAAGTACTTATCCGCTGTTCAAATGGATTTCTGGGTTGCTGTTGTATGTGACTACTGCATGTTTCTTTAATGGTGACTTAAGGCTACAGATGTTAACATGTAATACTTCCTGTTCCTGTCTGACTAAGCACCAAACATCATAAAATTAAGATGTATATGGTCTTCGACTTATTCCCATCTCTAAAATAAGACTGAAATCTTTGTGTTTATTAATAGGTGGGGAATCTTATTTGAAGCAATTAGGCTTTGTTTTTATATTTGTTTCATGATAAAGTTGCATTTCATAGGCCATGAATGGCCTTTTGTGTTCCGATTAATCACTTTTGTAGATTTTTTAGGGTGTTATTGAAGAAAAACTTGTTTTTATAGACAAGGCTTATGCGAATAATTGCTTAAATTTCATGGTTTTAATTTTTTGACTTCTTATTAAATGATACGATATTTTTTTCTGAAATCTCATTAAAATTACTTATTTACAACAATGCATACCTACACAGATATGCTTAACATGTGACCAAGTCCTATATTAGCTACAAAGCTTCAATAGTATCTTGTCATATCTACTTTAGTGACCTAAAAACATAAAAAAATATCAAATATTTATGTTTAGAAAATATTTTAATTTTATTTTAGAATTCAGTCATTTGCTTTCAATGGCCAATTCATGACATGCACTGGCTGGCCAGTAAATTGCAAATTATTGTTGACCAAATAATGACAGTGACCCCTGTAGCACTATATATGACTTGGACAAACACATCTGCAGTCAGTCTGACAGATTTGGGGAATACTAAGACACCATAGCATTTTAAAGGGGCATAATATTCAGTGCACATATAGCAGATGCCACAGTGGCCAAGATAGTTTTACTGATGAGCTGCTCTAAGACTTTGATCATTCAAATTTATTAGCAATGGCAAACAAGAAGGAAAAGGTGGTTATGCAGAATAATAAAGTCTAACTGTCATCAAACAATAGATCAACTGACAGAGATATTCAACACAGGGCAGTCTACACCCATCTCCACTCGCACCTTGCAAAGAATGTTCCAACGAATGGATTGTTTTGGTAGAAGACTTTTGTGTAAACCACTGATGACAGTTACCAACATAAAAAAAAGATGTCTTGTGTGGTGTAAGGAGCATAGACATTGAACTGAGGAGGACTTACAGAAAATGATATGTCAGATGAGTTATGCTTCACTCTTTTTTTTTGTGCAGATGGGAGAAGGCAGATTTTGTAGAAAGTCACAAATCACTCAACCCTCCTTGTGTGGTCTCAACGGTCCAAGCCTCTGGTGATGTAGTCATAGTTTGGGATATGTTTTCTTAACATACCTTGAGCCCTTCAGTTCCTTTAGAAGGAAGAATGAATGGCAAAGCTTACCTCAGCATCATTTTCAATCAAGTGCATCCAGTGTGTACCCTGATGCTGACAGCTACTGCCAACATAAAAATCATTATGCATCCATGCTTTGAGGAACATGATAGAGATTTCAGGTATCCCTTCTGGCCAGCTCAATCCTCAGATCTTAATCCATTTAAGTATTGGTGGGATGAACTTAAAAGAAACACGCTATCATTATCCTTTGCTTATCTCACTCCACTTATTGTGTGCAATTATAACCCTTAGGACATCTTTCAGCAGTTTGTGGATTATATGCCTATATGTGTAATGTCCGTTTTTCAGGCAAAAGGTGGCCCTAACCCATAATTAGGTATAGGTCTTAATAAAGTGGTCATCCAGTGTTTGTTAGCACAAGTTACATACACAGGCGGTCATGGAGAATGCATTCCAGAAGATCCCAGATTTTTCTACACCACTTACACTATGCAATGCAACATCACTGAAGCAACCATGTCAATTTTTGAAAATAAGTTTCTTCTGAAATCAGTGTGCGACTGACTGTAACAGTAAACAGTAAAATATAAAGTTACTAAAGCCAACATAATTTTATTAAAATTTTTGCTGAAATGACTTGTTACATTCAGTTAAATCAAACCACTTCTCTGGATCAGCAGGAAGCAGTTCTACTACATCATGTACTGAAACAGTTTTAGTGTCTTACACAACATCTTTCACAGTTTGGTGAGATAGGCCAGTATACCTGGCAACTTGATGAGTGCTGGCTGCATTCTTTTTTGGGTTTGCCTTATCTGATTTCTGATAACACTTGTTAAATTTTTGCATGGGCTCCTGGCTTCCAAAGATGGGAATCCTGATCATGGTGCATTGGCCACAGATCCTGTTTCCTCATTTATAGGGGAGATTATACAAGGCTCTTGAACTACATGATCACTTGACAGATATCTCTATCAAGATAAAAGGCACTTAAAGCCATGCTTACATTACATTCATTGCTACAGAAAAACATCACATGCTATATGTGAAGAAAACCTCTTCTCAGACATCTCTGCAGGATATATAAAAGAAAAAAATGTTAGACGTAACATCATGTAGCATCATTGGCACCCTCCAGTGACAGAATCTGCAAATGCTGGAGATGTATTCTGTGTATGCACACATCTTTCCATTTAGCTATGTGTTACAGTTTCGAACTTATTAGAAAATTATTTCAGGAGGTAACTTTATGGTCACCCAGTATATTATTATTATATTTTAATTTTTATCTTCCTTGGTTTTGTATTTAATCTTAGACATTAGATTTGTGCCTTCCTGATTATAATTTTTTGACTAATACAAGGTGTAGTCAAAAAGTATCTGATCTTTGGCAAAAAAAACAAGTAATATTAAAAAACTCACCATTTCCTTCAAAGTATTCGCCTTGGGAGTCTACACACTTCTGCCAGTGTTCCTACCACTGCTGGAAACATTTCTGGAAATCACTTTTTGGGATGCTGTAGAGCTGTGCCGTTGAATTTTGCTTAATGTCCTCTGTTGACTCAAATCTTCTCCCTTTGAGTGTTTTTTTTTTTGAGCTTTGGAAATAGCCAAAAGTCACACGGAGCCAAGTCTGGGGAGTAGGAAGCCTGACGAACAAGTGGTGTGTTATGCTTGGCGAGGAATGCTTGGACGACATGGGTGGAATGAGCGGGTGCGTTGTCATGGTGGAGTTGCCAGTTCTTTGCTGCCCACAGGTCGGGTCGTTTTCGCCGCACAGCTTTACAAAGGCGACGAAGAACCACCAGGTAGTATTCTTTGTTAATTGTCTGATGTTTTGGTGCATATTCATGGTGCACAATACCTCTGTAGTCAAAAAAACAGGTCATCAGTTTAACATTGCTGCGCACCTGTCTTGCTTTCTTTGATTTTGGCGAGGATGGATGCTTCCATTGGGATGATTGCAATTTTGTTTCATGGTCATAGCCGTACACCCATGTCTCATCGCCAGTGATGATAGTGTTCATGAAGTTTTGATCTTGGCTAGCACACTCCAGCATGTCTTGGGAGATTTCCTTTCTGTTTTCTTTCTGCTGGTCAGACAGCAACTTTGGTACGAATTTGACCAACACCCTCCTCATGCACAAATCTGTTATAATTGACTGAACTGACCCATGGCTGATTCCAACTTCGGCAACAATCTCCTCAATAGTCACACGATGGTCTTCATAGACTATTCCTCCAACCTTTGCAATCATTTTGTCGTTTCTGCTAGTCGATGGTCTGCCACAACGTGGCTCACTGTCCACTGAGGTGCAGCCAACTTTGAACCGGTTGTACCACTCCTTTATTTGTGTTTTTCCCATAGCATCATCTCCAAAGGCCTTCTGAATCTTCCCGATAGTCTGGGCTTGCGTATCACCAAGTTTTTGGCAGAATTTGATACAGTATCTTTGCTCAATATGCTCGGTCATCTTGACTCAAAAAGAAAAATCGCACAGCACACTCTTCACCTCTGTACTCAATGTGTCACTGCGGGCGACTGGTGCAACCTACAGACACAAAAATTTTTGCGCATGCTCAGGAAGGACGCGGCCACCTAATACCCATGCGGATTTTGCTCACGCATTATTATTTTGTTCAAACAAATTCAAGGTTGGATACTTTTTGACTACACCTCGTATTCTTGCCAAACATTGTCATGCTTTCTTTTTTTTTTTAGAATTATATTTCTTTCCAAAGAATCTGAACCAAGTTTATTTTGCATAGAATGCAAAGAACTAGTGTAGTGAAACAAGACAGTGCTTGTTGCATGAACCTTTAATTCCTGTGTAAATTTTGCAGTCTGAAATTGTTGTTTTTTCCAATGGTTTAATTAGTTTACAACTTTTCGTGCTAACTTTAGATAGTGTGTGTGTGTGTTTTTTTCTCATTTTCAACAGTTTTAAATGTCAGTACATCTTGATTCATTTACATTTACAGTTTAGTCAAGCAAAGCACAAACTTTTTCTTCACAACAGGCAAAAACAAAAAAACAAACAACTAATTATCAAGAACTTTCTGAGAAAAACAACAAAAAATGTAATACTCCAGCTGCAAGAAACCTCATTCACAGGCAGAGAGATGGCCAGCAGTCCTCCCAAACAATTGGCTGTTTGTAACTGTGTTAAAAGATTGCCTGACAGAAAATTAATTTAACACATTACTTTATAAAAGACGATGTAGATGAACTAGGGGCATTCAGATGAAACCCAGTCAGATGCCACTCTGACATTGCTATTTCAGATTGTTTTTATTTGAACATCTCTAGTGTGAAATAAATTATTGGCAAGTTTGGAAAATTAAAGCAGTTTAGGTACAGGGGTAGATTCAACCCTTTATCTGGGAAGCTTTGGAGGATCGATAGGGCTAATACATATATAGGGGTGATATTCATTAAAGTATGGAAAATTATTGAATAAAGGTTTTTTTATATATATACTTACTAAATTATCGTCCTTGTTTCCACTTACAAAGTGATGTCTGTTGGGATGAATATTGTTTATTTCAAAATTTTCTCCTTTTAAACTTTTAGATCACTGAGATGCTGACCAATATTCATCACTTAGCATTTTGACTTTTAGACTCCCTTTTCTAACTTCCTCAATAATTCCACTTTCTTTGAAATATTGAGAGAAAGGTCTTTCCTCTTGGCACCTCTGCTTTTTCATGGGGCTATTAGCTTGCCCTTTTTGACATTATTGCAGCGCACAGTGAGGCAAAAAAAATTCAATTAAGCAAACAGAGGCCTTGCACAAGCGAAAGAAAGGTTGTGCTAAGCGTGTTGGTTCAGAACGCCACCAAAACCATGCCAAGAACCAAAAAAAATGGCCAGTTTTTGGAACATTTTGATTATGAGGCCACTGGATAAAGGGTTGCCTACCTATACTTTAATGCATTCAGTAGTATGGGACTTATGTTTAGATCATATTACTTATGTTGGGTATCTTAGTAAGTATCAGAATATGAAACAAAGAAAATTGGAAGAACTATAAATTCTTTTTATTTGTAACTATGAACTAAAAAGGAAAACCATCAGAAAGTAAATGTAACTATGAATGTTTTTTTTTTTTTTGCTTGTCTAAATTTTCTGTTAGTATTAACTGCATAAGCTACTTAGCAAAGTTTATGTTCAGTTTTCAGGTAGTGTTTCAGATCTCAGTATTATGGAGAACCAAATTGGCTTGTCAAATATGTGAGTGCAGTTTAGGACCAGCAATTTTGCGTTCAGTGGTTTAAGCTACAATAGAGCTCCATGTAGTATCCTTCCTTCTTTTTGTAGATTTTTTTTAATTATCATCTTTACAGCCTTAAAAAATTTCTTTTCATAAGCTTGTACTTATGAGTAATCTGTATACACTGGCAATTTGTTCCTTTTCTTATCATTATCACTATATCAGTGTATTCCTGCTCTATGAGTGAAGTCTTTTTATATTTTTCATTGATAAAGGTATTTGTCATAAATCTCATCAAACATCTAATTAGTATGTAGAATTGCATGGCTGATGACAATTGAGCTGATGCACATTTGGATATTATTATCATAATATAAATTGTACATACATTTTTTTTTTGTTTTGAAATGTAAATATTGCATTAGTTCCTTAAAAATTTACCAACGTTCTTTTAGAAATTGTCTTACTATTGGTTTTTGTTGTTGCTTTTGCTTTTCTATCCTGAAATCTCTCTCTCTATCAGTTGTTTCTTTTTGGGGGTGTGTGTGAAGTGTAGCAGTAGTGCTGTGACTGGTGTTGGTGTATGTATGTGTCTCAAGATTAACCATTTTATGCTTTAACAAAAAAAAAAAATGCAATATTAAGCAATAAGAACAAAAAAAATTTAAAACAATATTGTCCAAGCATATTTAAATTATTTTAATTGATTGCATCCTTTTAATGTCAGTACATTTGATTAAGGTGCACTTTTTTAGTATATACAAGGGACTTTCAAAGGAAACCTGCCAGCAATGGTACTTCCATAATGGTATCCTGCTGGGTTACACCTGACCATTCCCTGTGTGTGTGTGTGTTTTAATTACATTCATCCACTAACTTGTGCAAATATGAAAAGGAAGTTGGAATGAAATAGCCAAGAGCACGAACCATTTGGTTTTTATATTTATTGATAATTTCTGATTTTTTTTTCCAGTCATTAACTATATTTAGTTGAAGGATGGTTTTTTTTTGTTTTTTTTGCATACTGGTCACTATGGAAGTTGACGGAAAGGAAAAAGCCACATTCTGGTAGCAGGGCAAACTGTCAGAAATTATTGGATCAGCAGAGAAATATTCTGCTAGCTGACTTGTGAAACTGTGTAATGCCTGGTGTTGTCACAGAGAATTATTGACAAATAGCAACTATTTTTGTGGCCACCAGATGTACTCTCTATTGAACTGAGGAAAGTTGACAGCCAGGTCTCCTTTAACTCGCCAAGTGTCATTCATTAGTTTCTATACATATTACCATAATAAAACGTGCCACTGCTGTTGTGTTCAAGGAAGTGCTTATGAATCAATGAACAGATTACTTCGACAACCACTATATAAAAGCGAATATGAAAACTAGTTTTGAAATTAAATGAACATTCATGGGAATATTTGCATACGCGAGCAGTCTAATTATAATGCACACCTATTTTCCAAAGTAAAATAAATCAGCCTTTGTAATCACATCAATGCAAAAAAGCAAGTTGTTCTGATGGCAGGAGCACGCTATAGCAGATTGAATCTTTTAATTAGGGACTTGTGTGTGTTTGGGTGATATATCTGTTTTTAATTAAATTATGGCCACAAAGAAATGCAAGGCAATTAAAAAATATGTACTATTAACAGAATTTCCTCCCCTTATAAATTTTTTTTTCTGTTTAGTTTACTTAATTGAGGAAGTTTTCTTTAATCACCTAAACTGTTGCTTAAGGCATCATAAATTATTTAACACTTTTTGCTGTCACAAAGAGAAATCCTACCTATCATTTTTATTTTTTTCCTCTTTTGTTTTTTTTTTTTTTATATAGCCCTAGAGAATGAAATGAGTCACTTTGAAGAAGATGGGATTTGAAAAAGAAAAGCTCGAAAAATATCTGATATTAGTAGCTATAGCACTTTAATTGTTATGCTCTTTGCTTAAATAAAGACTAAATCATGCTTATTTACTGGATTCTTTATAATTACATTTTGGTTTCAAGTTAAAATGTCAACTGTTTTTTTTTAGAATGGATCTAGTTCTTGAAAAAGAAAGTTTACACCAATCAGTTAGGTCAGTCCTTCTAGGGGGCCTGAAGATCTTATAAAGAATCGATCTAACATAAAAAATAAATGCATTTAAATACAATGTGAATCAGTCATGTTCAGATTTATATTTTGATACCTTGAATTTGGGAAGCCCTAGAATTTAGAAGCGGAGAGAAAACATTTGTACATTTCTTTCATACTTACCATTAGAATAAGAAAACTATGTACCAAGTTAAAAACTGAAAGTCTTTCTTTGGGTTTTTAATGTGTTAGATGATGAAATTGGTTGACGTTGATTGAAAGGTTAAATCTTTTCTGAAGTATGTAAGATTTTCAGCAATTATGGAGATGAACACACGTGTATATTTTGCAAAGATTTATGGATCTGTATTCAAGATGAAGACTTGATAATTTCCTGCCATTCTAACAGTTTGACAGACTGATTTACTTTTCCACCGGTGAAGCACATTCATTGAGCTTATAGAGAATAATTGTATGAAATTCTGGCATATTCTCTGCCTTTATTTTTAAATGAAGTCTGCATTCCAGTATACTATTACCACATACTGGTTGTAATTTTATTTTTTATCCAGTGGTCTCATTTTATGAATACCTAATTATTTTTAAAATACCTAAGTATGTGGGTTTTTCATTTTTTTTTTTTCCTTCTAACTATAAGCAAACTCCTAAAAGGTTTGGGGGGGGGTCTGATGTCTCTCAGGAACACTGGAAGATGACTGCCTCAAAGGGGTTTGGCTGATGTTGTCCACAGGAAAGCCATAGTCAAATATGAACCAGCTGGCATCTCAGGATTTGGAAATATAGTGTGCCAAGGGAAAGGGTCAGACAAAAATCACCCTTTGCAGTCATGCTTGCTTGTCCTCACTTAAGTAGATTGAGCAAATGAAAAATTGGCTTAGTTCACCACCTATGAATAAAGATTTAAATGGATTAACGCACAAATGAAAAGATATAAAAAAAAAAAAAATTTGTAATTTGGCTCTGGTGAGTTATCTGGAGTATATTTGATAATGGTTATTTAAGAAAAAAAAACAACAAAAAACCAAGCAGCAAAATTAATTTGAAAGTTGTTTGTTCCAACCCTTTAATTAAAGCAAAGCAGATTTTCTTGTTGTTGAGTTGTATTATAACAAAATTTCAAAAAAAAAAAATTTTTTCGAAAAATGTAAGTTTTATTCAATGATTAAAAAAATCTCTTTGTTATAGAGAGATGTTATTGTTTCATTATTTTTTTTTTATTAATATCAGATATTTTGTAGAGTTTTTTTTTGGTGTGATTAGGGGAAGAAAAAAAACCAGTACACATGTAAATAACTTCGTCTTGGCTTAACTAATCTTATCACCAAAAAAAAAAAACTGACAGCACGATTGAATTTTTCCACTTTGAACCTTTATAGTGCCAATTTTCCTGTGGGCGCAGTAAATTTAGATTTGTCACATTGTTGTCATGGTTCTTCAAGTTTTAAAGGTTGATATGTTCATATTTATTTAGTTTCATAAGAAACAATAAATCAAACTTTTAGTAGAGTTATTAGCATGATTATAATTATTTAATTGGAACTTTCAATTGATGTTTTATTTGGACTCGAAATTCACATTCCTTTCATAAGTTTGTAATAAAAAATTTTAAATAATAGATCTGTTTGTTTTTTAATCACCTGTAGTTTAAAAGGACAAACCAATTCCCATATTTGACAGAGAAAACTATTTTATTTATGTAATTTAAAATAAATATGTCAGGGCTACATCCTTCCACACAGGATGTCTGCCTCTTACCATCTGCAACATAAAACGAGAAAACTTCCTTTAGTGATACAGTAATTGTATGTAGGTATGTCTGTCTGTGTAAGAAATTAGTTAGTTTTATCTTCCGAGCATGAGTCCATCCAGTAACTAATATAATATAGTACCGAAGCAGTGCTAGTAAATTCTGTACTGGATCTAAATGCTTGGAATTTTTCTGATCAGTTTTGAAGCTCAGTTAATTCCATAAATTTAGCAAACATTATTAGTATCATTATTATTTGTTGTCTTTATGTAGTTTTCCATATTTTTTTTTATTGCTAATGTAATTTCCCCAGAAAATCAAGTTTTCCTAATGTTTCATTTAAAGGTGGTGCACACAGCTAGAGATAAACCTGAGTTAAAACCGTGCAGTCCATGGTACAGTAATTTTTTAACAACCTTGGCAAGATAGAAGGATAGAATTTTTATTAAGGGAGATATTGGTATAAGTTTCTGAATAGTTGACATCTTCAAAGCACTAAAACTAATCAGTTTGCACACTGATATAGGTGTCTTTGGAAAGACATTTACTGAATCCCCTCTTCCAATGATAAGTGTAATTCATTCCAACGGGCAAACTTACACCTTATACCTTGTAGCATAAACCTTATGTACTGCAGTCATCCAGAAATGCCTCCAACTCAAGAAGAAACTACTGTTTTACTTCATTGTTGTGCCTTTTTTCCTTCTTTGAGAGTAGAAAGCTTAACCCTCAGTTTGGACCAGACTCCTGAAGGTTGAAGTGATTGTGTATTAACTAAGAAAGTTCTAACTGTTGTGTGCATATTACAACTTGTCTGTAGTGTAACTAGATTGGTTTCATATTTAATCATAATAGCTGTTTATCACTGTACCTAGATCTACACATGCAATGGTTGTATTAATATTTATAGCTGCTTACTGCAATTTCCATGATAGCTATGGTAAAAAAATCTTACTGAACACCATTGATGAGAAGTATAAATTTGCAACCACTTTACATAAATGCAAATTTTAAAAAAGTGTCGACATTTCAATACTGAAATTATATCACGTCATCTCAACATGATATTTCCAGGCTTTCTGAGTACAATCTCTAATCTTTACGCAACAAGTTTTGCTTTCTTTTTTTTAAGTGTAAAATGAAATTTCTTTCAAAACCAAAACCATGAATAATAACCTATAGTGATGATGCCATCATTATTATCATTGTATTCGCTTGTAGAGAGAACTAATTTTGTCTTTGACTATCTACAGCACTTTCAGAGAATATACAAGATAAAATGCTTGTTCATCAATCAAAATACTCATATATTATCTTTTTTATTGTTTTTCATCAGCTTCTCTTTATTCAGATTGCACAATATTCTGTGCACATATTTTAAATAAGGATCCCCCCAAGTATCTTAAAGTTTATAGTTGACTATGCTTATTAAATGTTGGATGTTATTTGTTTGTATGGCTTTTCATAGATTGTACAATGTCAGTGAAGTGCCAGTACATAATTAATTGCAGTAAAAAAAAAAAAGAAAAATCTGAAAAATAAATAATTTTACATGCTTTAGATATAATATGACTACCACAGTTGCTGTGGCAGATACATGAACATTTTCATTTTACCAATCCCATTTTTATTAGGTAAGCTAAGTATTTTGATAAGTAATGCAAATGATGAAGTGCCAGGAATGTTGTAATAAAACCCAGTTGAAAATAGATTCATCATCATTAATATTTCTTTACCACTTTACCAATTGTTAAACACTTTAATTTTTTAAATAGTTGGATTCACTCTAGTGAAATTTTACTTTCAGGAAAATCATTAAAAGATTATAAAAACAAATGGACAATGTAGCATATCTATTTTATACTATGCCTTTGAGTATAAAAATGCTTTTGCACTTTTCTTATATTAAGGAGATACAGGAAAACTACAATATACGTTTCATAGTCATAAATGCTCGTATTAACATTGAGAGGTGCATAGACTTTAATTTTAACAAAACAAAAACATTGAAAAAACATTATAATAATAAACAGTACAACAACAGAATGGTAATTTCAAACTATATCATGCTGCAAATTCAAAATATTCTTTATAATATATTCAGTTTAAAACAAGAATGGATGAAAATATAACTGTGCTTTCTTTGCATAAAGGTATAACTCATATCAGACAAAGGAACTAAGAACTCTGTTTTAGCATATTGTTACCATGGTTAAGAGAGGTATAAATTGAATGTTTGGTTCTAGGGCTGTTCTGGAAGGTAAATTATTGGAAGGGTGTAAAAACATTTTAGGCCCCTATACGTATAAAGAAAAAAATTTAGAAAAGGTTTTATTAGAATATTGAAAAAATATAAACTCAAAACTAATTTTGACTTATTCTCAGACAAAAACAATAAGGTGCAAAATCTAACATTTGTGGTAATTGTGGATCATCATAATAACTGATATAAGACAAAAACAAAAACTAATATCTTGCGATGTTGAGATGCCTAAGTGTGAGGACAACATGCATGCAATAGATTGACCTAGAAATAGAATGATAAATTGTTGAATCTCTTGACAGCATTTCTTTCTCATTAGACAACTTTAAAAATTGACCATTACATAATAGTGATGCTCCTGGACTTGTTAGAGTGTAACAGACAGAAATAATAATCAAAATTAAAATGGAAAAACTTTATTTTTGCAAAATGAAGTAAATTCTGTTGAATTAGGTAAGCCGTTAGATGTTCAATATTCAGGATATGGCTACGCTCGATTTTAGCTGTATTTTAACAAGGTCAAAAAGACAAATGCTGTCAGTTAAATCTTTCTCACATTTCAGTGACATCAGAGCATCAAGTCATTGACCATACAGCTTCTGCAGAAAGAGTTAGCAAACTTCAGTTTTCTAAAACTTCTTTCATCTTTGCACACAATGGAGGCAACTGTTGATACTGATCTGTTTATTGTCGTTGATGTTGGGAATGAACCATATTGATTTTCACAAATTTCAAAATCAGTAGGATATCTATACATAATGCTGCTTTGTGCAACATCACTCTTTTAATCTTGTGTGAACATTTTAATTTCATTGTGCAGTAGTGCAGGTGATGGAAGTTCAGTTGGATACTGCTCTCACAAGTTGAATTCAGTCATTGCCTCTTTCTCCTATGGATTTCTGCAAGAAGTGAATCAGAGACAAGCAAATTCCTTTCTATGGAATTAATGCATTGTTGATTGCACTGTTGTGTTAGGATTTTTATCTAGTTGCCTAGTTACTTTGCAAGGGTAATGAAGTTTGGTGTATTCTACAACTGTATCTATGTACTCGTGTTGGCATGCGTATTCAACATTAGCTAAGATGATTTCTAGGTATCTGTCAGAACTTTCCTTTATTTTTTCTCCAGGATCATGGTCCGCCAGATCCTCAAATTTATTGGTTCTACATTCAGAGAGTTTAGTTTGCTGGTGTTCCAAAACACAGCTTCCAGTGCTGCTACATTTATAATAGATCTGTGGCAGTCTTTGATATTTCTAATACCTGCACAAGAAAATCTGTAGGATCATCGCATCTCGTATTTCATTATGGCTCTGTCCCTCACCAGAAACTGGTGCTTTCCCTGGCCAACTGTGATCTGTGTTTGCATGCATCTCTTTATTTTTCCTGCATTTTCTTCTGCAGATTTTGCTCATTCAGGAATTTAAAAATGCAGCTGTGTGACTTCAGTGGAAAAAATTTTGGAATGCATCCCACAGTGGGATTTGTGGTATCCATATTTGACATTGAAGCTTCACCGCCTTTCGAAATGTTATTGCACCTATGGGGTTTAATTCTGGCTGAGATTTCCGCTACCTCTTCACTGTTTGGGACAAGTGAAGGTGTTTATTCTATATGCTGTATGGCTGATGTATTTTCAGTGGCAGGAATTCTGGAACTTATTATTTCATATAGTACAACAAACTTCTTTATTAAGCCTGCTAGGTTGATCTGCTTTTCGCTTTCTCTCCTTTCCCAGCTGCACCTGATATAGTTGAAAATCTTCCAGTAGTCATATAAATTTACAAATTGCACTATCTGTGTCATTGTGCAAATAATACTATTTACGTACACTTTATACCTTCAGGGCCTATATAGTAATATAAATTAGAGTCTAGTAATAGTCAATAACAATTTTAAAATCATTCAGAAAGGTACTTATAAAACATATCTAACTGCAAATACTTACTTTCCTATAAAGTTCTTTTAAATACAGATATAAATATGTTTAAAATCTTCATATTTAATTGTCTGAAATCTGTTAAAACTACATTTTCAATGAAAAAAAAACATAAATAAAAATCTATTTTTCTTGCTATAACTATAAAATATTGAATTTAGTGTCACTTCATGTAATTGCTATTATTATATTATTATTATTATTATTATTTGGGGTCCTCTTGTAACAGTGAAGAAAAGACGGAGAGTATATCAAATAACTGGTGGGAGGGTCTTGAAAGTGCACTCTAATTTGATTCGTAAACTGCATGTACATAACTAAGTGACCGATCAGTGCAATCACATGAGGCACAAAAAATAAGTTATTCATTATTGATTTACAGTTTTAAAATTACAAAAAAAAAAAATAATTAAAACGTTTACTTTTAGGCATCTGGATAGCACAGCAAAGCATATGAAAATTATCAGTATATAAAAAGTTAAGGGGGGGCCCCAAATTCTATTTTAAGGAAACCGAAAGTAAACATGAAATAAATTCGGGCCAAAATGTCAGTGATATATTTGGAAAAAATTGAATGTAGATAGTGGATAACTATAAAGTTAAAATCATTACGTAATTGTGCACTACCTCCAAATTACACATCAAGAAGTTTTTTTAAAAAGTGAAAATTTTGAATTTTCGTAACAGCTGCAACGTGAATGTGAGTGATATTAGTCATAAGTTAATTTTTGCTTCAATTCAGACGTTTATTATTGATTATGCTTAAAATGATTCATAATTCAGAATAAAATAAATTTGAATGAGACACATTCGTTTTATTGCCTAATTTAAAGGGCCCCCCCCCCACTATAAAACTTCCACATTTCTGTAGTAGTAAACAAATATCAGGCAGAGTAATTAATTCTTTTAATGAACATTATTATTGAGTGCACTATTGCCAGGTTGGCACACCCCTAGACATTTTCCACCAGTTTCCTGCTAACAGCAGACCCAGTTTTTAATCTTTATTTAGTTATTCTATTATACTGAATTATTATAGAGTACTATTGATCTTTCTAGAGGTCTTTATATACAAGAAAACCAAGAATTTATCTGTACTTTTTGTAAGCTACTTGGCTTTAAAAAAATATATTTCATGATGGTCAATGATCATCCATAAATGACAATGGCATAGTAATGGAGGAAATATATAATTAATAAATAAATAAGCCAAATTTAAGAAAAAATTATCTTTTTCATATGACAAAACATTTTAAAATGATTAGTAGTCTGCATTTTTGTTGTGTTCAGTCAAGTAAAAAATATTAATTTTATAAAAGTTCCTAAAAGCTAAACTTATTAGTCTTCAGCTGTGCTCCTGTCAAGTAAAAACTTCATTTGTACATTGTTTCTCTTTTTAATGTGAACACTGCATTCGTTAACTCGGTTTCTCATAAGTTATTCGATTAATTCATCTGCGTTTCTGCTGGCTTGAAGGGAAGATTAAATGCAACAGAACCTTTGCCATTAACCCGGTGATCACTCTTTTGGAGTGTGGACAGGTGAATCTCTTTACAGATTTTCTGTTTGTGACATAAACCTTTGTTTAAGCTACTTTTTTTACTTTGCCGTGCTTAAGCTCTTCGCATCACTTCTTGGCATTCATGGTTCCAGGTGAAATCTCTGTTTGTTTACATCAGTTCTTTGCCACCAAAGCTGGTGACTATGTTATGTGAATATCCAATATGCAATAAAGTTTTTATGCCTCTGTTTCTGACAAAAGAGTATTCTTATGCCACTGAAGAGCCATATTATTTTCTGGATAATGGCACACCTTTGGATTTTTATTTGGTGATGGCTAGCCTAAGGATTATTTGCAGATGGTAGGCTATTCAATTAAACAGGTGACCATACATTGCACAGGATGGAAATTGGTTCAAGCTCTGATGATCTTTTGCATTTAATAAAATATATACAGATCTCTGTAATAGTAAAAAATGTGGGTTGGTTCATAATTTATTTACCTGATCATGCTGATGTAAAATGGGCTCCAAAATAAGTAAATGTATTTTTGTAGAATTTTAGTAGCCTGGATGTCCCCCTGTTTTAACTCTTTGAGGAGTACCATATATTTACAGAGAGTGCGGGTATTCTCCTCAGAGAGTTTTTATAATTACCTTTTTGAATCTCTACAACTGCAAGTGTTTAGGCAGCTGCTCATAATGTTTATATTTCCATTTCAATTTAACAAAATTATAGGT
Organism: Nautilus pompilius; assembly: GCA_018389105.1. NCBI lineage: Eukaryota > Metazoa > Mollusca > Cephalopoda > Nautilida > Nautilidae > Nautilus > Nautilus pompilius. The sequence goes on from JACATO010001899.1 coordinate 1,467,334, forward strand.
TTCCTTCATACTGACTAAATTAAATAGTTTAATCTTACCTCTCCATTTTTGTTTTTCTCGAGTATAATCCATTTTCTATTGTGCCTTTTTATCAAATTATTTTCTAGAGATAAAAAATGAAAAGTAGTCATAGTTTCTGAAAGTGAAGTCTAACTACCATTTTGGAAAGTTATTGTAAAAAAATGTATATCGAAGCTTGCGGCCCAAATATTGTACAATGAATAAGGAAGAACACCAGTGGGCAAAGGGGTTAATAAAATAAGTAAATCGGGGGGGGGGGATTGGCGATACCTCCAAGGCTTGATATTAGAATTGTTCTTGTTTTTTTTTAAGTAACTGGACAGATGGACGGTTTCCAGAATTTCTGTTTTTTTTATCGGTGGTGTCATTCAGTTTGAAAAACCGCCTTGATATATATATTTCTAGCCTGGAGCCTTGTAGCAAGACATAACAATTTCCTGTCTTTTTCTATCATCCAACCGAAACCAACCTAAGTATTTGAACTTTGTAGACCAAATGGCATGAACATTTTTGGAGCTGCCAGCATGATTACATCAGATCTATAAACATGGTTGACATGTATAAGCCATAACTGCCTTTTTTTTTTTTTCTCTCAAAGCATCAATATGGCTTTGTAGTAATTTTCTTTTCTTTTCCCCTTGCTCTTCTAGTAATACAATCCAGAATCTTGTTCGTTTCATTTCATTTTTTCTGATCAAACCATCCTTGACAAATCACATTTAAAATCTTGTAACTTCTGTATTTATTTCAGGTCAGCTAATCTTACCATTATTTTTATATTTTGACATAAATTTAATAAAAAGTGATTAGATAAAATATATTGGCAATTCATCTTGCTGAGCTCCAATTTTTCACTAATCAATGATTTCTGCAGTCAAATTATATTCAGGTACCATGTACTCTTATCATTTCTGGATAGAAGCCAATAATTTTAGAAATCTTTTACAGAGAGAATCTATTGGTGTGTATGTGTATATGTATATATATATATAATTTTTGAAAATATTTTTTCTGAGCAAGATGTTTGTCATAATGATATTTCATTCGGGCCTTATTTAGGTTTGACAAGTACTTTCTACATAGCCTGCAGCATTCTAAGTTGGCCACTATGTAAAAACAAATTTGACTAAGTAAATAAATATCCTTCTCTCTTTCAGAGGAAATACTCTAAATTACCATTCATCTCCATCAGAAATCTTTTGATACTTTCAAAATATATATATATATATATGATACTAGTCATATAATCTAAAATGTAACCAGTATATATTTCTCAAGTATTATTAATAATGAGTATGTCTGTTGATTATGAATCACATGTGAGGGTTAGAAGAAACTATACAATTCAAGATTGTTCATAGTTTGAAAAAACTGTTATTGATAAACTAGATCACAAGGTAAGGAACCAACAATGTTCTCAACTACAGAATACAAGGTATTTCTCAGTTTTCTTTGATGTTAAGAAAAATTGGTAGCAAGAAAAAAACGTTATTTCACAAGACGAATTTAAGTGAGAGGTGATTAATAGATGCTGATGTTCGGAGGTTACATTCCAAAGCAATGCTGTTTATGGCTATTGACAAACAGATCTGAAATGCAGTGGTGCTGCTGTTTTTGGATTTTTTTTTCTATGAGAGAAGAAAAGACTCGAGACCAAAGAAAAGAGTTTTTCAGCAGGTTGTGGCTTAATTCACGGAGGTGTTTAAATGGGCAGGCTTTGCTTTATCATACATTAGAAATTTAATTTGGCAGTCTTAGGATTTTTGAAATAAAAAAAACTGCACATAAATCTTAAGTATACCATATTTATTGGGGATTTAGTGAACTGTTAACATTATTTGACAAAATCACAGGCATTCTAAGGCAAGCTCATCGTGGTCTGAAACCATGCATAATTTGGCATCTTGGAAAACCAGATGACTGTCATTTGCTAAAGTGTAAGGTCAATAGAAAAGAATCTATTTTATTGAACTTTGAAAGCGGTATAAAGTTTTTGGTTTTTTTTGTGTGTGTGCATGCATTTTGGTCTTTTCGCTGTTGGAAAATGGCTTCACTTGTCTATAAATTCCTGGAAGTAATTACAAGGACATTCCATCATGTTTAGTTAGTTTGATTGGTGAAGTTGCTGCTACAATATTTATTTATTTTTTTTTTTAGGAATTGAGGATTTCGACCCTGTCTGATAGAGAGAGAGAGAGAGAGAGAGGCTTGGGGGAATTTTTAAAAAAGAAAACAATTTACATATTAACACATTTTATCGAATCCCATTTAGAAAATTCAAAACAACATCCACCAAAATCAGATCTGGTCATTTCATTTTAAGTCCAGATAACACACACTAGAGATACTTGTCATCAGAACCATCATCAGTTCATACAGATTCTAGAGTAATATGCTGAGATGATTGGCTGTCGATACTATGTTTATATACTTACTACACAATTATAATTAGTAGCATAATAATTTGATAATACATTTTCATTACTTGGATTGGGTAGAGTTGATATTAATGATTATTTGATACTAGAAAACTTGAGCCATCTAGAACAGTATGCAAATTAATATCTTGAATTAATATTTTAAAAGAAAATGTTATTGTTTAATGCATGACTTATAATAAATAGATGTATAATTTCTTTATTAGTTTGAGATTTAAAAAAAAAACAACAACATTTGTGTAACCCTTCACCCATCTGCCTCTTACCCACTGGAAAAGTTTGTAATTCACCACTGTTTATATACTTGTTCCAGCTTCCTTTTCTTTCTTGTTACAAGTGAGTTAATTGTGCTTATCAATGAATCATTAATCACAGTAGGCACAGAGAGTCCTCATTGGGGATTTTATTGTGCCACTTGACATTCTAGGAGTTAATGATATTTTCCTCAGGCTTGTTATTAAGTAGTGCCCACATCCAGCTACAATCTGGATGATAAACAGCACACATACTGACAGGGGACATTATCAGCTGTTTCCTGCTGTAATCTGGATAAGTATCAGCCTTCTGCTGCTTAAAGTCTAGCAGAATTCATTGTAGTATTCCATCATGCAAATATTGGTTAATCCTACATTCAGGCACTTGCATGGGTGACTAGTGAATACCAATTTGGGAAACAAGTAGTGAAGTCTGCAGTTTAAATCTCTCAGAATGCATAAACAAATTTTCTTTAAATATGTTTATCATATCATTTATTCAGTACCTTGTTATATATTTTTTTGCATCAGTGTAGTCTGAAAAGGCGTAAAACATGTTATTCATTTCCTGACAATTTTAAAAGATTATTATAATTGAAGAGGTCAGTATAATAAAAGTTGATTCAGTATTTTTTTTTTACATATTTTCATTTAATTAACTTCCCTGAAAGTAAATTTTGTACTAATTTACGGTTTTACTGAGTCAACCACTTTTGCTTTGTACGACAATATTTCAGTAAAACATTTTGGCCGAACCCATTACAGGTAAAATCATACTGCAGTCATTCGTAGTTGAGTTAAGATTGAAAGCAGTTTTCAAAACTTTATTTTACCTAAGCACTTCAATTTTTTGCCACATCTAAAAACACGAAGAGTCCTAATAGATATTTCCTTGCCAATGTCAAATAACCATGGTACCATGCTTCCTCGCCAGTCTTCTCTCCATTGATGAGATTGGTGCATGACTCAGTAACTAGAGTTTATGATAATTTAAGAATGCATCAAAATAAGTTTTTCTATCACTATTGCATTGCTCCTTCAATTTACCAATTTATTTTTTAAACCGAAAGCACAAATATTGCCACCCTAAGCAAGAGAAGATCTAGTGAGCTAAGTACTGTGGGAATTTCAGACAGACAGATACATGGATGTAATGGCAAACCTGCTGTGATTTATTGTTTTCATATAATTTGTATGGACCATAGAAGGGAAAACTATTTCAAAAGCAAGCACTCGACATGGTGGGTCATGTTTTTCTCTTCTCTCCCATATCGTATTTTCAGGAAGGGATTTGATGGCTAAATATCTCGTAACTTTAGCAAATTTGAAACTTGCTGTTCATTGGTAGTGTTTAAAAACAGTTGTGATGGTAACAAATGGAACTGGTCCAGCTAACTATACCACACGCGTGTTTCCAAACATCCTAATTCGAGCTTTATTTAAAGAGAGATACTGTTGGTTTCTTTTTTTTTTTAGGTTGTGTGGAGTCCCCAGCAACCAAACCTAGAGATTGATTCATTGTGAAAGAAAGAAAAGAATGTATGCAATTTACTTTGGCTCAGTCACAAACTTCAATCCCGGTTTAGTGTTTCCCCATGCAGCTAACTTCTGAATTAAAGCTCCTGAAAATGTAGTTTTGAGCTTTTCTTTAATGAAAAAGAAAGAAAAAAAAATATTTCTCAAATGACAATCAAGTTTTAAAAACATTTTCTGTCTTTTAATCAAAAGTCAGGTGAACTGTTTTGGTTACATGATTTTGAGAATATTAGCAGAAATTCTCGTTGATAATAGTGAAATATTGTCCAGTTGATTGCTTTCATTTGGACAGTTGCGAGGAAATTTATGAGAGTTGTGAGGAATTAATTCATACGAATTGACTACTTCATGAAATTGAATTATATGGTAATGATCAATTCAAACAAAGGAACTAATCCAAGTTATTCCGGAAAGTTAAATCATGCTATTATAAACTTGGAATTGTTTTTTTTTTCTTCCCCTACTGTCTGTCAGTTATTACAGTGCTGTCAGTTAGATTGGGGTCGCTAGTGGAGAAGTTCCGATGACCCTTTACAACTTTCTAACCAAAGCAAAAACTCATCCAAAACTTTTTCAGCAAATTACAACAAAATTATAAAATAACTTAATTGTATTCATGGCAAGTTTAATAAAGCCAAGTTAAATTTTAAACAGGGGCCCACCACCCCCTGTTTTTGTTTGATCAGTTTTGTGTAATTTTATTGACCAGAATTTAAAAGATAAATTTGTGTAGGTTATAAAAGTTGGCGGTGTATTGTGGAGTCTTTTACTTCACAGTGACAGTATCGTTTATCTGAAGCGATCTGTCTTAAAGAGGTTGCAGCACATCAGCAAACCCAATGTGGCGTGTGATGTAAGATAGCTGAGAAAACAAAAATCGTAAAACAGCATCAGCAGTTACAGAGAAACAATTAGGTTAAACAACAAAAGTCACGCATCTATATGACAGATCTCTCCAGCTGTTGGTTTATTAGGTAGTGGAACGCATGGTTTGTGTGTGTGAACAAAAATCTTTTGGGGTTACATCACCGGAAAGTTGGATATTTATTACCTCGTTCCTTTTCCAATGGTGGCCAAACTATTGTGTCGCCTTATGTTCTTAAGCAACACATCCAGTGTTCATCGTGTGTATTACAGTGCAAAAATAACTTTTTAACACAAAATCTATTAATCTTTCTTTTAATATGGAGAACTTTACCAAACACTCTTAAGTAACCATTCCTTCTGGAGATTATAGAGCAGTACATTTTAATAAACGCAATATTGTTTTGACTAAATCTACTTAAAAATTGTATTAATTAAGGTATAATTACACTTAAAGTACGTCGGGATTATACTGAATGCCAAGTATAAATGTAATTTTGACCACCACAGTAGCTGATTGGAGCTAGATGGGCATCATATGTTTTGAAGAATGCACACACATGGTAAAATATAATCTCCAGATTGAATGCAGTAGATTCTACTCTCTATCTTTTTATTTATTAAGATAAGTAGCACACAAAAGTAAAAAAATATCTGCAAAAGTTTGGCTCATCTTGAATTAGCTGCAGGATCTAATTAACCCTCAATATATTACATCAGTTTTTTATACTTCTTGATAACCTAGAATTGCTAGTTAGTATTTATATTGAACTGGCTGTATGTATGTTTACTCACTGCACTTGTGAGTGTGATATTTGTTGTTACAGAGAGTTATATTAATGGGGGGAAGGTACTATTTGTCACAGTCCCTAGAGCTCAACCTTTGTTGAGTAGTACAGATTTGAAAGATAATGGGGTTCAAATGTACTCAAGGTGGCATACAAAGGGTTAAGCAATTTTTTTCTTTTTTTTTTACTTGTTTGTATATTTTGAATATTCAGGTTAGGTTTGCATATTGTAATATTTACAGCAGTAATCTGCTCAAAAGCTGTTGTCAGACTTGTTAAATTTTAAAAATTAAGGATAGTAACTAAATGAAATATTAATATATATTTTACATTTCCACCAGACAGACAGACAATAGGAAATATAATTAAATTGTTCTAATTTTGTCACTCAGTTTAAACCAAGTTTATAAGATTCTAAATTTTGCTGATCCACTTGCATTTATCAGGAAAAACTTTCTTTCATTAATACTGAATGTTCAAAGAGTAAAATTATTATCCATCACAGGTGTATCTTCAGCCTTCTTTGGGATTCTTCAGAATTTCTCTTTTCAAATTGGTGCATCCTTAACATAAGATGTTAATTCAGCAGTGTAGTTGTTTGTTGTTTGTTCTCTGATGATGAGTTAAATGAGGAGCATGAACAGGTAGAAGACATCCAAATGTCAGGATGCAGCCTAAGCTTCTATCAGATTTGTCAATCAGTTTTTTTTCAGTTTCCTCCTCCATATTGAACACAGTCCACCAGTTGTTTGACTGACAGGTGATAAGGTGTGCAGTCAGAACTGCTGATATGAAAAACCATACAAAGATAGAATGAAATTCTTTGTTTGGTAATACAAAGAATACATAGCCAGACAATGGTGTTTTGATGTCAACAGAAGATTAGTTTGGTGAATACATTTGATTTGTATGTACCTTTTACTTTTGATAGAAATTGTATACAAGTTTGATTGACCAAACCTTGGATGCCTTAAAAAATTAATAGATTTTTTGATTTGATATCTAGATAATTTATCATAATGAGACATTCAAAAGTCAGTCAATAGAATGATTTGACTATTAGCATCATTGGAATAGACAATTAGATTCACAAACACACAGACATATATATAAATATATATGTGTGTGTGTGTGTGTATATAAAATAATATTTGACAAACAGCTGCTAAATAATGTTGAAAAATTTGATTAGACTTCAGGAATGCAAAATATATTACTTTTAAAAGAAAAAAATTCAACTGTAGTTCTGCTTTTGGTTTAGGAAAAAAAAATTTAAGATAGAATGTTTTATCTGGGCATAATTCAACATGATATCTTGCAGGAAACTACCTATCCATCATGACTTGTAGAACATTTCTTTAAAAAAAATAATTAATTAGCCTTGTCTCTCCTTGTGTATATTGCTCACACCTTTGGCAGACTTGCCAGATCAAAAAAAAAGACATTTAACTGGGAGGTTACCGAAACAGACATTAACATTAATATATTCATCTGATATCTTTCCTCTAAAATGGGAAGTTAAGATTCTTTAACTTTTATAACATATTGGTTATAGTTCCTGCTTCTTCAGAATGTCATTGACAAATGCATAGAAACAGCTTGTGTAGCCTGTCACAAGGAAGAAAAGAATATTAAAAAAGTACTCAGTTTAGAAATTAATGTCATTGCCTAATAATTGAAACAGTTTTTCAATATTTCTACAGTTGACAAGCTCAAAATCATCTTGCTTGCTCGTTACTTTTAAATTAAGTTTATTCCCCAGCAGTGAGATAGCGGTGTTCATTTTTGTAGATGCGTCCAAATTTCTACAAAAGCTATAAACCTGCAGTATGCTCCTGGAGGCTATTATCTTGAAATGGAGTTTATTTTGGCTTATATATGCAATACTGACATAAATTATGAAAACAGGTTAGAAGGCTCACATGTTTTTGGATGACAGAAAATATCATGTGTAATTCGTAATACACAAATAAGGCATATAATATTAAATGACAAAACATCATAACATTTGAAGAATTCAAACTTAAAAATTTATATTTTGTGTTCATAAAATTCTTCTTTAACACAACAAACTTTTAAATAGTATTTTGATGAAATAATCAGAAATTGAGTTATGGTATCTTGACATATTGGAACTTTATAAACATTTGAAATTCATATAACCCCACATAAGCTTGATGATTTCTGTCAGGACTTTGTGATGGCTAAGACAGTTATTTAAAGTTGTTTTTTTCTTCTTAGACTCCAGGTAAACATTAACAAGTTTGCTGGAATATTTGGGGTCATTGTCTTGCTGGAATACAAAATATGGACTAACTGGGATCCCATCCATTAGGTATGTTGTGATGCCAGACTTAAATTACTTTTTCTTTTCACCTTTCACTAACTCACCTTTGAACACTCAAACTCTTCTTTTGCCAAAAACAATCCAAATTTTTACATAAGTAAACAATTAAATACTTTCCATTATTTGGGTCTTCAATTCTTATGATTTTTTGGCCAAGTTCATTTTCTTTCATCTTCTAGGCATATAATCAGGCCCCTATGACTCTACATGATAGATGTTTATATATGCTACTGTGCTTTACTGCTGATTCCAAAAATTATAATCTTTGAACAAAATTGTGGCCAGCCAAGCATCTAGATCAGTGATTCTCAACCAGGGATAAATTTATCCCCTGGGTTAAAAATTTACATGGCAGGGGGGGTTAAATATATCATACCTGCAAATTAAGTATTAATTCTGTAATACACTATACCTGATCAGCCTGTATTAAAAAAAATTATGGCTGGCATGGGCATAGATACTTGGGGGATGCATTCCCCTCTGATGTAGGATGTACTATCTACCATACCCCCTAAAATTCCTTTGTTTTTGATAATAAAATCATATATATTCATTCGAAATTTATGAATTTATGAATCATAAAAACAAAACTGTTCATATATTTTATCCCACAAAAATTTGTTCTGAAAAAACTCCTTTTATTGTTAAGATTTTATTTATTTTGTTGTCTTTTGATTGTAAATAAATTTCCTCTTCTTCTTAATAATGATAAAGTTGTTTCATCTTTTTTCCTGTGCCTCTATGCTGGCTATACATTTTTCGCATGGGGGTAAGAGGGTAAATGGTGAAATACATCAAGCCAAGGGGGTAAATAAATGACAGAGGAAGGGTTGAGAATCACTAATCTAGATGATGATGGCATTATTAAAAGGTAACAATGTTTGAGAAAGGTTTAGAAATGGTTTGTTTTTTTTAATGTACTCCTACATTTATCAAAGAAAATTAGCAGATGAAATAAAGTCTAAACTGTTTCTTTTCACACTTTTTCAAAAGCATATTTATTAATTATATTGGTAAAATCTATCTATCTTAGTACACTTTCATTGCTCAAGACTGCAAGATCACACAATCTTGTGCCATTGCACTATGCAGAAAGTTCTTTATAAGTTTTGACTTACTGGATGAGCACTCAGCTGATGCAGTTGTTACCAGCAAAGTGCAAAATATCCTCAAGTAAATACGTACATTATGAAATATTTTATCTGACACATTCATACGTACCAACTTTTCAAAATTCTCGTAGGGAGGTCTTGCACAACTTGCAGCAAATCAAGCAATTTACAAGCGAAACTGGTATAAAACCCATCAATTTGCAAATAACCATGCATTCTTTGATTTTGTCATTTGTTTTCAATTCTGCTGACCTCAAGATATCATCAGATTTTCATTTTTGTAAATTACAGACTTAATCATAACTTTAGATAGTTTTTTTTTACTTCCAGAAAATAGGGCTGAGCCACCAAATATATATATATACATTTATAATACCAGTGAGGGAGTAATTTCTTTTGGCTGTCCTTTTTTTGGTTTCACTCATACTTAATTGATGGATGAATTAGTTTAAATGTGTATTTGTTTCTATTTCTGAAGACCTCATACATCATCTTAAAATATTGTTTTAAATTGCTAAGTATGTTATTCAATTTCCTATGTTGATAGGAAATATTAAATGAACAAGTAAAAACAGTTATATCAAATTTTATTGTATTGACAAACACTATTTAATAAACTATATCGTTACAGTTCAATCACAAATACAGAACAAGTTTGAAAATAATTTACTGTAACAATCACAAATGAAAATGAAAGAGAAAGATAGCTACTATTGAAAATAGTACACACATAATCTGGAATAACACAATAAGAAACACAAGAATTTTAATCTTACTAAACAATGAAGAATTTAAGATTTGTGCAGGGGTTTCCCCTAGACTGGGCCTTTTAAAAAATTTTAGTTTAAATAAAAACAATAAACTTAATTATGGATATAACATAATCAGTTGGAGAATTAAAGCATTTCATAAACGTCAAGTGTAAAATAACAGAGGCCTACCTTGCAAATGCATCTATTTTTGAAGTACATTTGGCCACCCAAGGAAATTCTGCTTCCAAGACATCTGGAATGTGCACTCATAGCGTTTTCTCTTCGCCTTAGTTGTCAAAGAAGCCATTTTGAGTAATTGCATGAACAATCACAATTGGTTTAAAACGATAAATATGATTGGTTGTCTTATTTGTATAATCAGTTTCCATTGGCCAAGAAGAAAGTGAAGCCCAATTTCTGGTATGAATCACATGTTTACTCAACTGGTTTTGCTATAGAGAGCAAACGATTGGCTGACATTTACAGGGAAATTTTGAATGTATGAAAAAGTTAATTTTAGTTACACAAATCTGTAGACTTCCAGAAAAAATAAATGTACATGCCTAGAATCGGTATAAATGACCAATTTTTAAAATCCCATTGGTAGATCGGGTCAAAGGTCCAAATTTGGGAGATCCCCCTTCACCTGCTGAAAAAAAGAGAGTTGGTAAGTCTGCATATTCGTAAATTTTGTTTAAGATGTATAATGGGCTCTTCAAATTTGGCAACATGGATGTGGCAGTTCTTTGACTTGGTCTCATGAGACATCATTGAAATATTTTTGTCCAAAAACTTTAGAAGCATTAGCAGTTTGCTCGATCAAGACACCTCCAAAGAAAATTGAAAAGATCATTAATTCTGTGAGCAGCATCATAGCAATTTATCAGCCCAGTTATCATGAAGTCAACAATGACATAAAACACATTGCACATGAATAAATTTTTATCATTATATTCTAAATCATGAACTGATTGATCATCTGGATGTCCTCATCTAAATATTTTATTCTCTTTTTCATTTGAATGAAACCTTGGTGCAATATTCCTGGCAGTAGCATCAACCAAGCTTTTTTCATCTAAAATTGATGACCATTTTTCTTGCAAATCTTTGAGATCATTAATAAGAGTTTTCAAATTTGATACCTCTGCATCTATAGTAGCCTTTCCAGATTGAACAACTTGATTTCTTTGCTTAATTGCAATGAGTATTTTTAACCATGTGACAGACATGTCATGCAAATGAATGAAGATACATACTTTATGGCATCTTTTACTTCAACAGTCATTTTGGGGTTGAGATTAAGTGAGAGAAGCTGTTCTAGTGCCATTCTTATTCCTGGAAGGCGAGTTGGAAATGGTTGCACAGTAGCTACATGGTTTGTCTATGATGTTCCTGACAATCCGCAGAGAGAAGAACCAATATTTTCTTGTGATATGCTCTGTTGCCATAGGTGCTGGAAAAGTGGTTATAAGCTATTTTTACCATTCCAAGAAATGTTATGGTTTTTGTACAGCTCAGTGCTGAGTCTGCTCTACATAAATTCAGTGAATGACAACCATGGTGAGATCAAGCATAATTATTTTATAGCTAGGATATGTTTTTTTGGGCACCATTGTACTTGCTAGCCAGGTTTACTACATTGTCCTATCCTTGATTTCAGCAATCAGCAAGTGGGATCTTAAACTCTCTCTGTTTCTAGAATCATTGTGGTTATTTCAGCATCAGTTTATTCACAGCAATCAACAAATGTCATGAACTGTTATTGGACAGAGAAAATGCTTGTTTCTAAAGTAAGATACCAGAAAATGAAGGTTGTTTGCTCAGCATGACTTGCATCTGAAGTTTTGTCTACTATTATTGAGAAGTTCTTTGCTTTCTCTATTTCAGTCAAAATATAAGCTCTGACATATTTGGCATAAATGCCAATAAATTCATTTTGTGACTACAAATGTTCACCCTTTTATTGAGACATTTGAACTTTTGTGGTATAGTCTTGCAAAAGCGGATCATGCAAGAGTTCAAATAATCCAAAGAAATTTCCATTGTAAAAATCTCCAATTCTGTGAGAAGATCCACAGAAAGCCAATCTCTTCTCCCTAACAAAAATAATGATATCCTTGATTCTTGTTAGAAATTTTTTTTCATTTTTCAGTTCTGGATAAAATGTCTCTGTCCACAAGGGGATCTATTCCTGAATTTTCAATTATTAGTCTTATTTCCACCATGCCAAACAGCACTTTTTATGTACTACACTTCACTCTCGTTCAGGGATCCTATCAAAAAGCTTTCTTCATTTAGTGTCTATTCCCAGCTATTAGACAATGCTAACATTGATTGTTATTTCGGATGGTGGTCAATGGAATGAGAGAAGAGTTAACATGGCAAGCAATATAATGCATTCTTTGCAGATGATTTTCCATTTTGATTCTTACAATAAAGAACAGAGATAGGGAAATATTTGCCATCAACATCACATGGAAACTGTTTTGGATGTCGCTTATGACCTTCCACCAGTTGTTCAATTTCCTTTGCTGTAGAAAACTCAGAACAAATTCCAATATCAAACCAATGCATTCAGCTTTGATTCCACACTTAGTGTTGTTGTTCTCTTGTTGGATTACATCTATCTCGGCTGTAGACTCATCTTGATCTTGTATGTCCTGATCTTTAACAATGCTACTTTGTGAGGACAAATGTTTCAATTTTGATCATTTGGTGCCAGTAAACTGCCAGCTTCAACATTCTGAGATATTGTCTCAGAATTTGATTTTGTCAAACCCACACACAAAAAAAAATGAATGAGTACCTTTTCACCACTGTCTCTCTGCTGCTCTTTGCACCACTTCTGAGCACCAGATTTGTGCTGATAGTATGACTTTGTTTTTGAGAGTGAAATAAAGGCTAAAAGCTAAATCTCTGTTAGATCTTTTGTTTCCAATGACAAGTATACTCTTTTTATTTCAACAAGATTTGAGTCTACCACAGAACTTTAATAATGCCAGTTCCAGTTTCCAAACAAATATGGAAAATGTGCTGGTAAAAATGGTAAATTAACTAATGAGAATTAGTTAACAACGTTTTGGGTATGTGTCCTTCTCAGAGATAAGCAAATGAAGAAAAGTAAAAACGATGCACAAAAGATACGAACTAGAAGACAATTCAGACAAGTATGTTGTAGAAATGAGTTATATGCATTGTACACAATAATCAAATACCTTTTTCAAGTGGGACAACTTAAAGTTGACAAAATTGGGATTTTATCAGATACAACAAAACTAAAAATAAGTAAGTGATCTGAAACTATCTAAGGCTGTTTGTAAAATCTAAGGAATATTTAGTGGAGATTCTTTCAATATATTCAGCATTTAAAAATATTCCTAAAAATCGAGGGCCCTGGCCGCTCTGCTCTTTTGTTAGCACTGACCACTACTCTGCCATTAAGACCATCATCTTTAAGACCTTTCTCACTGGCATTGCCATAATTTCCATATTCATACTATACGTTTCATTTATTAGTTTTGGGCTGCCCTGTTCTTTAGATGTCTTTTATTATATCACCTTTCATTAAGTATTTATTTGTTCCATAGACTTTCTTGTTATTAATTGTCTGCTACTCAATAATTTCATCATGAATTTTGAGTGCACCTTGGAAACTTCACATTTTTTTTTGCAAAATAGTTACATTTAAAGCCTTTATTTAATAAAATAGATGTTCTTTTCTTACTGAATAATTCTTTGCCTGGAGCCAAAGCAACATAGAACTTCTGGTGTGCTCAAGAATGATGGTTACAAATAATGCTACATGTTTATATTTAACAGGTTAACTGTGATTCTATACTTTTGTTTTCATAATTCCCATTCCACTACTATTAGAGTAACTTTGCATAGCCAAAGAATTCTTCTTCTTTGAACCTGCATGCCAATGTCACACACATGGTACCCACCAGAGGAAACTTCATGGTTTCAGTTTCCTAAATCAAGGGGAGGAGAACAGGATGTGGAGGTTAGTCATATGTGGCCAAAGTATTACACACAGAATATTAATTTTTTTTTTATTTATGCAATTAATATTATCTTTTGTATAATTTGTTGTTGGGGTGATAAGGAATCTTTTTCTAATACGCAGGTTATAAAAGGATACTGGTTACTTGATTACCAGTAGGAATAAATAACAGTCTCCCATAATGGTTACTTTTGTGTTTGAATGTTAATTGTTGTTATACTTTAACTGTATTTTCTTTGAGAGTCATCACCAGGGAGTGAGGTGGGGGGGCAAGACCAGCAAAACCTTCTGGACATTTTTTAAGTTTGCTTGCTTATTTTTATTTTTAAAATTTAGCTGCATGTATGCTTTGAGTGTACTCCATTAATTTAAACGAGTCAACTAAAGAATAGACTGCAAGTCTTCTGCTATTGCCACAGGAACTTCTGGCCTCAGTACTATACGTGCACATCCACTTTGCTGCATCTGGTTTGCAAACACCTTGCAAATTTGATAATTAATCAGTTCATCAGATGCTTCTCTTTTGTTTTCAGGTTTCTTTAAACACTACACAATAGAAATAAAATGGAATTCTATCTCTGCATATGTTATTATGCGGCTTCGGCATTTTGAATAGATTTTGGTGGTTTTAGGAAATCGCCTTTTTCTTTTTTCTTCTTTAAGAATTTGTTGCTTGGAGTATTAATTCTGATTTTTATGACACCAATGTAAATTTTTCCCGGTTTCCTTTCCTTTTCTGTCTTTATTATGGTTTATCACACTGGCGTCAAATTATTGCTTTTTCAAAAAAAATATTTTAAAACCATTCTGAGTACAGTATATCTTGTCCTTTTCTTTTGACCTGAAGAAGCCACTGTGAATACATACAGCCATGACCGAAACCTTTGCATCATCATTTACAAATTAAACCTCATAGATTTGCATACATTAACATATTCAAGTGCACACCATTTTTAAGGTTTCTACACACAATGGAAAAGTTGCCAAAATTGAAAAAAACTTGACAATTTGAAATCTAACGTGCATATAATTACCTGATTTCAAAAAAGACCTTATAAATGATGATGATGCATGGGACTCAGAAGTATTTAAAAGCAGACATTTGGAAGTGGTCATGCACGCAGACAATATCAAACTGATTTGAAGATAGATTTTGTTATTGTTATTTTTAGGGTGATGCAAAACTTTTGGCTCTGGCTATATATATATATCTTTTTCTGCTGGCTTCTCCATATTTCTTTCTTAGGTTCATTAGATACTAAGCAACTAACTTCAGAAAGAAAGTGTTGTTACTTGATGCTAAATGATAGATGGGACAATAAGTTACCCATGTTCAATTGCATTAAAGTGAAATGATTGTCTAAAAAATGTTCTTTGGAGGGAATGTATTTCAGAAAAATTCTTAAATTACTGGTGAATATACTCTCTGATAAGCCTTATATACAGTTAAAATTATGATCGGAAACAAGGTTTACTAGAAGTCATTCCCATTCTCAAAATTGTTGGATAAACTTTGATTAATCTTCTAAAACTGGTAATTTTTTTCTTTTCTTTCCTTTCTTTCTTCTTCAAAAATGATTTTCTTTTATTTACTTAAATGATAAAAGCTGAATAATATTTCAGAAAAGGGTAGGCCCTTTTTTTTTTTTTTCAAAACAGTATTTTATTCCCATTTTCAAATTCATATTGCCATTAATCGACTCTGAAATGGTTTACTGAATTTACAAGGATCTTGAAGCGCAGCAGATGGTTGAGCATATGGCCCTGATGCAGTAAAAGGTCACAGTTTAGCAAATCTCCGACAACGTGGTTCCTTCTCCGCTGTGAGAGACCTTCCACTATGTATCTACCAACAAGGATGTTCCACGGGTGTTCTCTCACTGATCACCACCTGGCTCTACGTTTCACAGCTTCTTTTCTTTTCTTGTAAATAACCCTGACCTTCCCCTGGCCAGCAACAACTGTCTTACCGGCTCACCCAAGGGCCGAGGGTGATTCCTTGTGGAGAGGCGGCAGTTAGGGTGGGGAAGCTATACTCTGAAAGGCCAGCTGAGGTATTAAAAGAAGGAAATTGTGTGCAGATATTTGTTTGGCCATTGAATTGTTGTCGTTGTTGTTGGTTCACACCTACACGACTCATAAACTGAGACTACACGAAAGTTTGTTTTTCTTCTACTGAAATATACAGCTCAAAATAGAATTTTTACCGCCTTTTAAAGAAATTCGGCAGTTGTAAATGAATATTACTTTGATGATGCAACAATTTTAAAAGTTTATTACTCCGGAATGAATGGAGGCTATTTAGTAAATTTAAGATTGAAAATGATCTTTTTTTTTTTTTTTAAATTTTGTAAAAAATTTCCTTTTGCCATCTGAACACCAGAGGTCAACACCAGAGGTCAGGGTTCACAACTTTTCAACCAAGGTAGCAGACTGGATGTCTCTCTCTCTTCTCTCTCTCTTTTTTTTTTCTTTTAGTAATTGGGTGATAAATGCATAGAACTATTTGCCTTTTGTAACTGTACAGCCTAATAGAATCAACATGTTTAAGAATGAATTGGACAGGTGCATTGTGAAGACTGGTCTTTGTGTAGGGCAAGGGACTTCCTGCCCTGTAAATAACCATAATTACTAGCTGGAAGAAGGTACATGTAGACACATCAAAAACTGTTGAATGTTTTGTTGTTGTTGTTTTAACAGTGTATAATTATGTTTCATTTGAGTGGTTTTTGATTAATTATATTAATTAAACAATAGTTACTCTTAATAATAACCAACTTCTATGCATTTTGTTATCTTTTGTTTGTTATTCTTTTACAACTATTTCTCTCACCTAGAAACCATTTGTTAGGCTCTCTGTTGAACCTTTCTACTTGGACTCTGATTTATTGCCTAAGTTAATGATTAAATATAGCAAATTTTGAACTTATATAGATCATTGAAAGAATTCATTTTGTTACGATTTCTATTTGCCATCGCTGTGGAAGCTGGGCAGTCTCTCTAATACCCTTTCCATTATTATAATGATTCCATGCAGTGTTCTTGAATATCAGTCAAGTTGTGTGGCTGAAAGAAATGATAAATTTAAAATATAGAGAAACCTGAAAATGCTGAAGATAAAACAAGCTATAAATTAATATTTTGGAACTTTGTTTGGTTGGTTTGAAGTTTTGAAACTGGGGAAACCATAAAAATCAGCTAGTAATGGCTGCTAGAAATACTGTATTTTTCAGACCATAAAACACATTGGTACATGAGACAGAGAGACCTTAAAATGTATCTTGTTTTTATCCTCAAGTTGTACATAAATAAAACACACCATTCTATAAAGCACATGTGTAACTATGGTAAGTTAGAAGATTGATGACTGTTCTCAACTGCTACTGTGAATAAATAGGTTGCCTCTAAGGATAAACTTTGAACTATATACAAGTTTTATTTACGTTCTTATATACACTGGTCTGGGTTCAGTTTCCGGGTGGTGGGTCGAAACCTTAGACAAATTTCCTTACTCCAATTGCTTTTGTTTACCTAGCACTAAGTAGCTACCCGGTTGTGAGCTGATTGGTGGATTGATCTCCTGGGTAATGGTTCTGCCATTGTGGGTGGTAAAATTGTCTTGGGTCTTCTGAGATATTTCTTGACAGTAGGTTACTCCACTTTCTACCTAAGAGTGTGATTGCTGTGCAGGCAGCAGCTTTTACCTAAACTATAAACAAATTCTCACACTCGGGTGTTTGCATCTGATGTGTGGACAACCATCTTCAGTTATGAAGGGCACCATTATTATACACTAATATGAAAAGTACAAAAACTATGGCGCAAAGTTACTGTATGTATGGTAATTGCATACAACAAATTTCTGAAAAATCTAGTCTGTTTGCTCATTAAAGATGATGACCATAACATCAGCATAACAATTCCAACATTTTAGAATTTAGTATCCCGCATAGATATTTCTCTGATTTTACTAAATTGAAAGATTATCAGGATCAAAAAATTTCTAAAAGCTTTCTTCTATTTTTGCATAATTAGGGTGATTAGTTTTCAATAAATTATCTTATTTTCCCATTTCCACGCTCAGCAGGTGTAAGTTTACTCATACTCTGTATCTTTAATGTTGAAGTAGCTAGAATAGCAAAATGAAATTGTTGACTAAATAAGAAGCAGTGTATAAAATGGAAATTTGATGCCAGCTGTTTTAAACTTTAGAGCTATTTCATTCTTGAATTAAAATATTACAAAATAAAGGTCCTGTGCTGCCATTTATAATACCGTCAAAACTAGAAGATTAATTTTTGTTTCTCTCATCTATTTTACGTTTTTGATCAGATTCCAGGATTTATCACTGGTATAAATTACTTTTTGAATTTTTAAAAAAAGAAGAAGAAACCGGGTATTTGATACATGACATTGTCTCCTAAAGCTTGTTCTTGTTAAAAAAAATCTTAATATAATTGGTATCGCCAACTGAGTTGAAGGTTATTTACAACCATCTCATATTTCTTCGTAATTTTGGAGATTTACTCAACCATATCATGAGTTCGCAGCTAAAATTTTTAGCAGTTATTCATAAAGAGAGGACCATTAACTGCCCTGAACCATACGTAAAACTAACGCTCACAGAGTTACGTAGCTTTTGTCAAGCTTATAGTGTCAACACAATTCAGTATAGCTACTGTCTAATAATGTCACATAATATCTAAACACCTGTACATTAACTGTTAGCTCTTTGAAGAGTAGTACCTATGAAACCTTGGAAACGCATTTACTGAATTATCCTGTTAGGATCAGTACTTTCTTCATAGAAATTTGGGTGTATCCCTCAAAGGGTAAAAATAAACATTTTTCAAAGGGTAAAACATTGCAAAGATATATCTTATACATTTTGGCAGAGTAGACTGATAAAAATTGCCTTAAATAACGTATTATTTTTGTAATAATGCTCCCTCACTCATGCATTGATTCGTAGAATTAAAGATATTTGACATATTGACTTAAACATTTGGCTGCGCACTAAAAGTACAGAGTGGAGTAAATAGCCCAAATGTAGAGAAAATATCTGATGTTAGAATGTGTTTTTTTTTTATATATATAATTTGTTTATTCAGTAAGAATGACCCTTAGATTTGCTTTAACCAGATCTTTTCCAAGATAAAACAGCAGTGTGATGATAACTAGTAGTTAACTTCGAATCATTTTCTCACCTTACCCTACCACAGTCACGCTAACTATAAGTACATCACCGTCATCTTTTTTGTTGTTGTTGTTGTTGTTGTTTTTATTCCAATGTTCTGTCATCTGTTTTATTGTGGAGATTTTTTTACATCTGTCATCAAAAATTACCTGAGCAGTGGGCACTTACTTCTGTGAGGATTACCTACTGGAAAGAGATCTTTTGTTATGGCTCAGAAGTAGAACGACGGCAACACAGAATTCGAAGAATGAGACGAGAATTTAATAAATCTGGAAATTATGGACAGTTTTTAATTAACATTTCCAGGCTTCTTCCATACACTTTTATCGAACACATTAGAATTTTTGGCCATTTGGTCAGGTTCAGAATTTAAGGTGTTAAAAAATTTTCTCTCATTTGGAAAAAAAAACTCGTTTAGCCATTTGTCTGAGTTCTCGTCTATTTTTTTGCTGGATAGGATTTAAGCAGAAATCTTATTACACCATGGAAAAAAATTCAGGTTTTGTCAATAAAATTATTGCACTTAGAAGACTGACAAGAGAGAAATTCACTTGAGAACGATTTGCCAAATTAAAAAAGATATGCTAAGGAATGCATTTAACTATCACCACAATTTTAAGAAAATTTTTACTATGTTAAACTGGCTGTAATGCCTTAATTCACTTTTAACTTTGTAGGCCTCTGTAATGTTCACTGGGACTCTTTCATGCAAATATATTTAAATATAACTTTGAAATTATTAGAAATTCAAAGCAACATTTTCAAAAAATTTAATACAGCAACTTGTAAGATTTTAACGATTATCCATTATCTTTTTATTGTTCTTGTTTAAATACACAATTTTGTACATCTCAGTTTGGAAAGGTTACTTAAACATCACAGTGCACAATGAAGTGGATAGCTGATTTGTTAACCCTAACCTTCTGAGATTCTTATCCAGCTTTTACCCCCCCCCTTTTTTTTGGTGTGGATCACGTGAACCAGTCCTATTTTTGTTTCTTTTGTTGTTGTTGTTGTATTTTTTTGCATTCCCATTACATTACAGCAGATGCTGCTAAACACTGGTACAAACAATCCCAACTCGAGTTTTGGTTTTTGGTCATCTTCGCTACAGTGATTTTCATTGTTAGATTAATCTGGCATTTAAATTAAATTTGTATATTCACAACTTTGAGCCTTTCCAGTCCAGTGATTTCAGATTCACCACCATAAAAAAAAAACCCTTTTTTTACGCATCTGTCATATATGTACACTACAATTATCAGAACAATACACAGGCAACTAAAATTACTTTACAGGCAGTAGAAAAATGTACTTTGCTAACCCTAGGGATACTTTTAGTGACTTTATTAAGCTAACTATAAATCTAGTAAGTTTTAGCAGATGTTAGACAATGACTATTGCTAGCTCAGCATTAAATTAGCGGAAACAGTAATGGCGACTGGCTAAGTAAAACGTGGTCTGAAGCTACAAAAACGGTGGCCACCAAAACCAGGTAGTAGGAAGACTTCCCGTCATACATATTGTAATTTTTGTAATAATGTTCACTTAGACCCTAAACATACCAAGGACATTTAAATGAAATCCAGTCAAATAACATTATAGCGATGCTATTTCAGCCCATCAAGCCAAGCTTGTTATTATAACCTATGGGGATTGCAGTGCATCTCATCTCTGGACAAATTTGTAATAATGTATCATTAAGACCTGATAGGAGATTACTACTTTATGAAATTTTTGTTTTTTTTTCCCTATCCCTTTAATGGGATTTTCCATGTAGAACTATGCAGTCCGGAACAGTAGAAATACAGTAATAAGGCTCTGTACTTGGGAAGTATTTCCAATGTTATTAATTTCTTTTAAAACGATCTTTCATGGTTAATTTGTTTAAAATGTGTTTTTTTTTTTTAAAAAATGGTTAACAGATAAGTATAGCTAAGCATCATTAATGGAAAATAATCTTTCTGGAACATTGCAAGCATAGACACAAAAAAAGGATACATAATTTTTTTTGTTTGTTTGTTTTTATTCCTTTATAAATTTGCTGAGCTACTAGGGACATTTAAATGAGGCCTGGCTGAAATGGTATCTGGACAGGTTCCATCTGAACATCCTTTGTACTTTCTGTTGTTTTCTGGAGTACACTTAGTAACTCACAATATAATGTAGATTGTTTATTAAAAACACAGACACACACACAGCAAGGGACAACAAGTAAACTCCTCATCACTGTTATGCAAAAATATGCAGTTTGTAAATTAGGTAATAGTATTGAGTTTCTGAAAAATGAAAAGTAAATTTAGGAATGCAAGAGAAGACTCTAGTTAGAGCAGGAATGCTTTTTTGTAATTATCTTGTCATATGCACTAAATCAGTGTATGATCTGTGAGAGGTGACTGCAAATGCAGTAATTATGGAAAGGCAATAGTGTGTTTCCATGGTGCAGTAGTTTTTATGATAATAAATGCCAGTGAACTCATCTCTCAGTGCTGCATGCTATTTTGACTAAGATATACATCCATCAAGCCGGTTTTCCAGGTCTTCTTGGAATGGCATTGCATTTGCAGAATACTAATAATGATAATACAAAGATGGGGTTTTGATTCAGCAAATGAGCTCCAGTAACTTAAAGCACAATGCTTTAACAGCAAAGATACTCTCGTTTCTAGGAACATATGGAAAGAAATGACATTAAAGGCTTTTTTCCTCTTCTATGTTAAGACCATTTTTTTCTACTTTTAATTTTGTGGTGAATTAATTTTTTGAGAAAATTACAAGAATTCTACCTCTTTATTACTTAATTTTAATTAGCTACACACTATGCTATGGGTAGGAAGAATAGAGAGAGAGAGAGAAGGGTACTTTGCTTAGATCAAGAACAGTATAACTCCTTATGGAAATAACCGGCAATACTTACTATACTAACATCTCATTCTAGATGATGATGAACTTGTTACCAATCAATTGATACTTTTCCAAGTCGACTAACTTTAGTATGATTTTAAAATCATGTCCATCCTATGTATTTTATTTGCATTGCATACAGTATCTAAGTGTTTGATTACTTTAATTGCTTCAGTAAATTTTAGTTAACTGAATTAGTGATGCTGTGTTTTTAGTGCTTTGAAAACTTTATAGACAAACTGAGAAATTGACCTGTCATATGGAAAATAATATTCTTTAATTTATAAATTAAATCTATGTATATAAAATTTTAGTTATTTTTAGATATTTTTCTTGTTATTTTTTTTTTCAAATAATGATGAAAAGTGTTGTTTTTTTTATATTTCTGTTGGTTCTGTTCTTTAATTTTAGTATGGATATTGAATATATTTGAATCAAAAGTGCAGGTAAAAACTTCTTCCACTGTAATCAGCTGTCTGTCTGTCTTAGTGAAAGAGGGGTTTATCTTTTCCAGATTTGGGGGATGGGTATTGCATCATTAATTACTAAGTAGGATCTGTTTGGATTTCTGTTTGCCAAAGTCGAAATCTTACTGATCAGAAAGCAGAAACCCATTGCTTGATGGGTTTCAGATGGTGGACTTTCCTCTGTTTTATCCCTACAACTCTTAATGAAGTTGTGTGCGCGTGCGCACTAGGAGAAGTGGTCGGTTGACGGATGGTGGGAAAAGAGAATCATCGTGCATTAACAGTTTAAATACCATGACATTTGAACACGAACACCCCCATGTTGTTGGAGATGGCTATAAAGCAGCACAGAATGAACTCCCCGAGTTCTGATTGATGACTTTTCAGTCTGACCCACATGCTTGTAACACAAAGATTCATCACTTTTGTTTTAATAGAAAACATCGGCTGTAATAAAAAGACTCATTGGAAATCTTGAATTGGCAGAGCCTTTCTATTTTCAAGGAAGTCTCAGTGGCAACCACTGATGAATATTCCATCCGATGAGCATTAAGCACTGTCATGATTCATGGAAGGCATTTAAAACGCTTGTAAAGTTCCGTGCTAAAAGCAGGGGCTTTATTATCCCTTATGTAGAAAATCAGCACCCTGCTTTATATGAGAAAAGGATTTTTTTGGCTCACTTTCTTCATCCAAGCTGATTGCTATAGATGGCCAGAAGGCTAGAAGATTTTCCTGACCAAGCATTGGCAGGAAAAGTGCAACCTCAGAGCACAAGAAGGGGCAGACTAATTTTGTTTGAGGGGCATGAAAAACATTTGCAGTTTCAAAGGAAATATCTCAAGGTTTTTTTTTCATCCCTGGCTGAAACCTGCTATTAAGCAGGTACAACCAAATCTTTCTTTCAGGAAAGTTTTAGTTTAGATTAAAACTCATCAATCAGCTTAGATGATTTAGTAGAGCCTGTTTGTGTCCCATGATGGAGATTTTCCCAGGGCTCCATGTGTTAGGGAAGATGTATGAGCTGTTCAACTCAACTCTCATTAATATTTTTCTGGACATAAGGGCACCTACAGATATCAGCTGACACATTCTATGTTAATATTAATGTTTAAACAACAGTTAGTGTCAGGTGTAACATATAGTTGTTAAAAACCATAGTTTCATTACACCGTTTAACCATAGATCATACAGTAGTTTAATAATGTTTCTGTCTAACTTTACTGTGATTGAATGATTTAGGTTAGTCTTTTTTAGAGAGCTAATGAAATATGTGATTTTATAGATACATTTCAGGAGAAATCATATCCTAGCAGTGGATGATGTCCAGGTATCAACAGTCACTGTATGATGTTAGTGATTTGTGTTTCTTTCAAATTTTCTCCTTTTTTCAGATCCCTATTTGTTTTTAATAGCAAAATATAGTAACTTTTCTATGAGAATTTATATGCATTGAGAGGATTAACTGCCTACTATTTATATATACACACACACTATGAAACTAATATTGGAAATTTTAAATAATATAAATTAATAATAATAATAATGATAATGTTGCATCATACACTGATGTTTTTACAAAGGAGACAACCCTGGTGAGGAAACTATATTTGACACTTCTGAATTGCAGGGGAAAACCTTACTATAACTCTTCATCTTTAGGTGTGGGAGGAAACCCACATGTCCAGCTGGAAGAAACCATGCCAGGGAGATAAATACACCAAAGCAAGTCAGTCTCTTGCAGGAACTGAACCCGGGCACTCAACCATACCATTTCAGGAGAACAACACCAGGCCATCCTTAAATAATCATAATAACATAGTAGTAAACTTTTTTGATGGATGATCCTTATATCAGTGCAAAATGATGGCATTTAATTTTATTAAAACTTTCTCACAAACAATTTTTATGGTTTTTATAATGATTTAGAGAAGTCAAAGGATTTGCCAAGCATTTCCATCACCTTATTAGTAGTTATGCAGAGTTATAATAAGGTCTTACCACATCCTGGCCCCTTGTGCATGTCTGCCACTGGAGCATATGAGAGAGAGAGAGAGAGTAAATGCTGCAACGCAAGCCGTCGCCACTATAAACAATTCATGCTTGAATGAACACCAGCAGCAGTGGCAGCATCTTCGGTCATGAAGGACGATAACAACCATAACACAACTGACTAATGAATTTCCTGTCGTCATCAGGGACCGGTCTTGAGAAATATTGTTCTTTTGCATGCCAATGATGATGTCACTAATATCTTTCGATTTTTATCATAATTTTATAAAACTAAAGCTACTGCTTACATCTTTTTGATATTATCATCCAAGTCCAGGTTTATTACTTTGCTTCTTTTTATATTTTTTTCAAATTAAAAAAAAAAGATTTTATGAGAATTCTTAATTGATTTCATACCTCAGTGGGTCTGAGACCCATAACTAAAAACTTGTGGCAACTCTCTCGGGACCCTGACTCACTACACCCCCCTTATTTCTTTTCACGCCTTATGAAATTTAAGTGTGCAACAGCACTCAGTTTTTCTGTTTCATTATTGGATCATCAGATGCAGTGGGGTGTGAGAGGGTTAATGCATCCACCACAAACACGAATAATTAGACAAGGCACATGAAATGAAATCTTTTGTCATACATTCTGATTGCACGGTATGTCAGCAGTAGGATCGTTTTCTTTCATTAAAGCTATTCTGGAACTCATTTACTTGTCCAGCCAGAAGATCATCCAGCTACATCCTACGAAAAAAACATAATTGTTACCTCCTTCATTATGGATGAAGGAAAAAAAAAAAAACAAGAACAACAACAACAAAAGATGCTCTCCCACCCCCCGATAAAGAAAAAAAATTGTATTAACTTAAAATCAAGTACTTTCCCATGTTTCTTCATCTCTAAGAATCATCACACATGTTTAATCCAAGAAAAAAGGTAAATCAGATAATGGCATTCCAGTGAAGATGAAAACGTCTGACCGGTTCTGAGTAGGGAGGAGGGACTTCTGTCATCTGACTTGAGCACTACACTCGTTCGCTGCTGTTAATATTCGCATCATCAACAGACTTTCTTCTGCTAATGTCACTTCAACTCAGTAGTCCCTGATCTGGCCTTTAGGCACAATTAAAGAAGTCTACCTCACCATGAACCCCGGCTACAGGCCTTGTGTTCATAACCCTCGCTCAGGCAGAATTTGATCGTAGTCATTTTTATACCACTCTGAAACTCGGCCTTTCATTGGCCGCCCTCATCATTGGTTACATGGGTACTCTCGACTTTAGCCAATTAAATAAAAGTTTTTGCTTCTGTTGCCAAAAATATTTAGCCTTAGGGGCCATTATAGGAAGCAGCTGTTAGGTCCTGTACCTGAGAAGGCCACCATAACTGAACAGAGTCCATGAACTTTCAGAACCACTGTTTACATTTCACTAGTTGGCAGGATCTTTCTGACAATAATTTATGCCATCTTACTCCGCAATAATTTTTTATATTTACTTCAGGCATCAATGTCCACGGAATTACATTTTTTTTTGTTTTGGTTTTTTTAATGTGTTCAATGATTGAAGATGACCAGCATCTTTGAGTTTTATTGCACCCATTACAAAATTCATTTAAAGCAGTTTTCCTGCACACCTTTAAAAAGAGAATTTTAAGCATCATGTATAAACATTAGGCCTTATCAATACATTTCTGACACAATACTCTGACCCATACAATAATAACTTTCTTGCAGATAAATAAATCAAATTTGATGACAGATCTCCATATTTTTTAAAGAACTGTCTTTATTTATCTTATTAATGAGTTGCCTTCTGCCAAAATAAATATATTTTGTTAAATACTGCATAATTCTGTATTTATTAGTTGCATAGTTTTCAAATTTAATCTGGTCAACAAAAATTTTAAATGATATAACACGATCTTTAATGTTTATACCCTGACTGCCTAATGTATTGCATTAATCTAAATAATTAGATTTTGTTAAAAGTGTAATTAAATTACTAATGCAGTGTTTAAGCATTTGCTTTGTTTCTGATTTATCATTTATGTATTTATTTGGTAAAAGTAGCAAAGTGACATTCTTTAGTCCAAACAATATTGCAAAATATGCATTTATTGAAGTTTAATATTTTATTATTCTATAATTGGGTTACTGCAGGAAATTGCATTACAGATATTTAGTATGGAGGCCATAAGTATCAAGCAATTCTTAATTGGTTTTATCATGTTAAAAATTCATTTTAACATTATACTACACACACACACCACACACACACACACACACAGAGAGACTCCATATTTTGTCCAACAGCACTGTGGTGCAATAATTTTGACCATTACTGTAATTATTGTAACTTTCTTTTGGATTTCTTGGTTGCTGTCATAAGGATTTTTAATATATGGTTAAGAGTAATACTGCATATAGATGCAAATGGTGATTTGTAAATAATGCGTTTTCTGATGAGCTCTCTTATCAGTCAGCTTAACAGTTGAATCAGTATGGCCATTTACAATCTTTTATGAATTTGGCTTAATCTTTCAACAGTTAAGTATGCAATAAATACACGATTCAATTAAATTTTCAAGCTTATTTTACCTCTTGAGTGAATTGTTTGGTTTTAGTTAGTTGAATAATCTTTTGTGGAGATGTGCAAGTTATGATCTTTGAACAGGAAATTAAAGCATTTGCTAAGTATTGTTTGATCTGGATACTTTTGCTCCAAACGGATTGATTGTGACAGTTACTATGAAGCTGGCTTGAAAAACACACTAATTATTTTAAAAGAAAAGAGTTAAGAGAACATGGACGCAGTATTACTTTTAAAAATTACATTTTAAATGTGAAATAATGAAGAGAAAATTCCAAACTTGTAGAGAGAGTTTCAGACATGGGAAGTGGTTGTGCGTGTAGTTTAATGGACATACATGGAATTTGATTTGATTCTCTTGAAAAACTGCAGAATACATCAGCAGGCCTGATCGGAAGATTAGGACATTGTACTAGGGTTTTAAAAGATGCTAGTGGTGAGAGAATCTTGGGAAATTTCATTTGTGCTTTTGAAATTTTGTAAAATAAAGACTTTTTAAGGATAATAACGGAAAGACGTTTGCCGGTGTGTTATTCACAAACATTAGAGAGTTGGGTTGGAACTTTTCTATTCATTTTATTTGTAGTATTACAACAAAAATAATGAACTACATTTTAGCAGTCCTTTGTCACCACTTTCTGTAAGCGGATATAATTCTACAAACAGCATTCAGAAAAATGTTGTTTTTCTAAATTTTTACAGATAAAGCTTTGTCAGAACCTTATTAAAATCAAGGCACCATCGAAGCTTGGTGACACTGATCGATCTTAAAATTATCCTGATAAGAAGTTTAATGTTAGCATTGATGCTTTACTCAAACTGGATCAGCTCTCAGACTGAACAGGTATTAGTGAAGATTGGCTCTTTGGGGCTTTAAGAAGCTGCTTTTCTTTTTTTTTGACACACTAATGTCTATGGGAAGATGAAGGAAACAAGATTTCCCAGAGAAAAAAAAACCCACACAACTGGTTGGTAACAAAGAGTGAGAAGAAAAAAAAAAAAAACAACAACACATGCCAGGAAGATATGCCATATCAAGCCAGTTCTGGGGATTGAACTCGAGCCGTCAGTTCTGGGCTCACCAGCTCCACTGGTTTTCAGCATTTACCAAACTTATTGTAAACTAAAAGTTAAAACTGTTTATGATAATGAAACTGGGTGGTGTTTAAGCAAAACCCAGCTAAAATAGAATAAGTATAAATAATTGTATCTGGTCCAAATTAATTTCAAAACATTTGTTTGCTAAAAGGAGCTGCTTTGGCTAGAATTACCAGTTATAATTGATGCTATAGTTTGATTTTACACACAACAATATTAGTGAAATGTTTACTACTTTGATTTAAGGGGATGTGTGTATATGAAAAATACAATTTTGTAAAACTTTAGATTTTAAAAGTTTAATCAGCATTACACAAAGTTCATATGAAATAGACAAAAAAACTTTTAACATTTGGCCTTTGGAAGGAGTTTATAAATAATATTTCCAATTCTAAACAATCCATCAATTAACAGTGAAAGAAAATTCCCATTAAGTCACCCATTATGTTAACAAATTCATTACTAAATGAAAAAATCCTGCATGTTGTTTTTCTTTATCAAAACGTACTTTGATTTTGAAAATAATTATGGCACAGCACTAAGTTTGTTTGTTTGGTGATGTATAATTAAGGCTTTATGAATAAATTATCAGCAGAGAGCTGGTCCTGTTTTTCTGGTTTATCTCTAACCCTGGCCACAGTCCCTAGGGCAAGCTCCAGAAGTCAGGATGATTAACCTATCCTCTCCAAAAAGCCAGACTTTGTTACAGCAGGAATTAAAGGTCAGGGATGTTCAATAGCAGGCTTATTAAGAAACCATCTGAAAGCTTCTCAAGTTTCTTTTGACACTCCAACATCTTTCATGTTGCTAAACAAAACACACCTCTGTCCTTGACAAAGTGTTTACTGCTGCAGATTGCTGAAAGTGTAAGCTTACTGAACTTTATGTGCAATCACAAAAAGTGACCACCCAAAGAAACTAATAATCTATTTAATTTTGCTTAACTTATCTATACGGGTTCTATCAGAAACCAGGCTGGGCATTTATTCTGTTTACAGGCTGAAACAACAAAAAAGATAATTCACTATATAACTTTAGATCTTCAACAAAGAAGACCATTTTGGTTTTCTGTTATATCAGCTGTACCATCTTTTACAAGGTTTTACTGGGCATTGGAGTCTAGTATATTTTGGATTATATTTTTAACATGCAATATTTGTAGGTAAAACCCACGTGGCCTCTTTAACTAGGATGTAGTTTAATGCTTCTGTATGCCTTTGGATTTGAACTGTAAAATATTTTCATTTGTTTTATCAAATAAAAGATTGACTAATTTAATTTAAACTACTATATGTGGCATTTGCTGCTGTTGAATGCTTATCATAGACATGGAACTGTTTACTAATTACTCATATTTTACATGTCATTTTACAACATTTATACAATTTATCTATTGGACAATGAAGAGAAATTAAAATGAATGACATAAGATATCCATACTAAGAATACAGTGAAAGTTAAGTTTCTACAGTTTTGAAGAAATACTTTTTTTTAAAGCAAGCAACATACATTCTACTATCAATTATCTATGTATTTTTAAGCAGTTTTAGTACAAATATTCTTTGTATCTTCTTGTTAATAATATGCTTTAAAATATTTGTTTCTTATGTTAGATTAGCAACAAATATGGCTCTTTAGTCAATTTTTGTGTCCTGTTTTAAACTGTCTAGTTTGAACACTTCATCGTTGAAGTAACATACCTGTAATTATTTAAAATAAATATAGTCAAACACAATACTGTATGAATCAAGTTTCCATCAGTAGAAGCCACTTTAAAACTTGAAAATTAGTCTCAAATGGGAACTTTCCACCAAACAGAAATCTTACAACATTCATTGTAAATGTTTCCAGTTATTACTGAATAATTAAAGTAATATATAAATCAGCAAAATTCTCATGCAAGCAGCATATGAATAAATTTTTGGGGTCTTATTGTTTATTTACATAAATCATTATTGATACTGGGGAAAATTTTAATATTAAAATGTTTGCAGGTGATCCTAAATTTCATGTTAATGATAGATAGTTTTTCAGATAACCCTGCATAATTTATCTGATTTGTCAGTAAAGCTTAAAATGGAGTTTAGGGAGATTGTGCCAGAGTTTTACTAAGAGAACAATAGGAAGCTAACAAAGCCAGTAGAATAATTAACCACGATATCAAATAAAACCAGCAAACTGTTATTTCATTATATATATATCCTTAGTTTATCAACATTGTGACTATATTAAAAAAGCATGGACACCTTATTTATGAAAGGAAATTCAATTTCTAGAAAGAATTCTCCATAGATTCGCTAGATTGTTTTCAGATTTTAAATATTTAAAATATTCCAAAGAACTAGAAATATTAGAGTTGACACATTTGGATGGAGACATTTAGGGAGAGAGAGACCCAATAAAGGCTTTCAAAATAATTAAGGGTTTTTAAATGTGTAGACAGAGGTTAATTTTTTTTTCCTTTTTGCTCATCTGTAGTTACTAGAGGTCTTAATTACAAGTTGGATAAAATTTCATTATGAATAAATTTTTTGAAAATTTTTTATAAGTAATGAAATTACTACTGAATGGAATGAAATTTCAAGCAGGTGTAGATAGTTATGTTGGTATAAAACAAACTAAACTACTATTAAAACAACATTTTTATGGAAAAGTGGGCAAGAATATTATGACTGTAATGACTTTTTAAATTTAAAAGTTACATTAATGTATATTCTGTTTGTTACAGTCCTCTAACAAGTCACAATGATGCTTGCATCTTCCTCTTCTCTTTCAATTACTTTTTTTTTATAATTATAATATTAAATATTTACATACAAGTTTAGATTAGCTTTAGAAGTCAGACACATATATGCACATACACACACATGTATATAGTTTTTGTTTCCAGTAAAAATAATTAAAATTTCATAAAATGGAAAACATGTGATGTCATTATATTCTTAATGTCTAGGCATCACTTTAGATATTATAGTTCTTGGCAGCTACTTTCTTATGAATGTATAAGAGCATGTTTATTTTCATTTCTGGCTAAAGTGGTGCAGTGAATTATAGCAGATGATCAGAATCTTCTTAATTCCCTTGACAAACATAAACATGGCTATTTAATTATGACTTAATTAAAAGGGCTAAAACTAGACAATAAACTCTCATACACATGCCAGGGAAAGTGGACATAATCCGCTATCACTGACCCTTGGTATGTGTTTGTTGGCATTCAACTCTGTTTTATATTCTTATGTCCCAGCTAATTGTTCTCAAGTGATTCTTCTTGATGGAACACTTGCCAAACTGAGGACTGGCGGTTTAAATTTATGGTCAACCATTGGTCAGATGGCTGAATTAATTTAGCAAAATGATTTAAAGCTGCCCGTATCTGCCATGTTTGACTTCTTAGTGAGATTGGTGGTGTGTGGTAAGTACCTGATAACTTGCTGTAAAATTATAGATTTGACCGGCTGAATTATTTGGAAAGACGGACATGTTGTTGCAAAAAAGGACAATAAAAGAAAACTTTATTTTGAAGTGGAGTTTTTAGCATGTCATCAAAGTTACTGGATTGTTTAAAAGGAAAATATATGGTGATGTTTTAAAAAATTTAAAAGGTCTATCAGTGCTTTATGGAAAGAAATGTTTTCATTGAAATAAAAGAATTTAAGTTCAGGTTCATCCTTTATTACTTTTTTTTACATTGATGTATGTGGTGAATATTCTGTAATCAAAGTAAAAATTTGGAATTTTGATAATAAAAGCAAAAGCTAGTGGCTTTTAAATCAACAACAAAAGCATGAGAGCGTTTTTAGATGCCAGAAAATTACAAAAAAATTAATTAAATAAGAGGTTCGACAGAAAGTGGGAAAAGGTTTACAGAGCAGCATAAACAATTCTGAAAAGCCTATTATATAATTAAGGGAATGGTCTCATGGTGTAGTAGCATAAGATGGGGATAAAATGCCATAAATTATGAAAATAACTGAGCTTTCATTAAATTTGTATTTAGCTCTGTCAGAGCAAAAAGCCAAAAAATAATTCTATTTTTAAGATTGTTTTTAGCTTTTTTTGCTTACAAAGTCAGCAAGAGATCGGCTCTTTTTGTAACTTGCATCATTTATTCTCATTCTAAAAGATGTCACTAGTACTGTGTAATATAGTATAATTTTTTTTTTTAAAAAAAAAGCAGTTATTTTGTTCTAAATGGGCAGTTCATGCAGTAGCATCAGATTCTGGGAATGTTGCATGATTATAAATTAATTTTCAAAGCAAAGTTCCAAATGTTAATGCTTTTCATAATGATTTTGTAAAAAAAATAACATTTTGCTTTTTTTTTCCAGTGAAAAAGTTTTGCTGTTGGATTTCTGAAAGTCAAAAACTTTACTGCTTTAAATTTAATTAGATAATATTAAAATATTTAAAGTCTTTTATTTTAAGTTTATAATCAATATCAGCTCTTTTGGGAATTTGCCATCTGCTATTTTAAAGTCATTACCATTTTATAAAGGCTTCGTCTCTTCTGTTCCTCTAAAATGGGAGATAAGGGGATTTGTTGTTGTTGTTTTCATATTATTCTTTATTTAACCTTACTATTATTTTATAAAATCTATTTATTCCTAAAGGCTCCAGACATTTTAAATTTCTTATTTTATAATATCCATTTTTCTTTTTTTTTTTATTGTAGCTCTGTATGAAAAGCCAATTATATCTACATCTAAGCAGCCAGTGGTTCAGTGGTAGACCACTTGACTGCTTTAGTTAAGGATCTGAATTTGGAACCCTGGGCAGGACTGGCTTAATTTGGTGTACTTCCCTAGCAGGCTTCTTCGCCAGCAGCCATGTTAATTTCCTTTCACATCTAAAAATGAAAAATTCTAATCATGTTTTTTTGGGGGGGGTACATGTGGTGCAGATTTATGGATGATTCTTGAATGGCTCGCACTTCAAACATTGCTCAAGAGCCTCTAACCATACCCAGGTAACTTGCTCAGTCACCAAGACTGATTCCTGTCCTTCTGCTCTACCGCTCTGAGCTGTCATCAGACCGCAGAAGTCTGGACAGGGTACTGTCACGAACTAATGTACGTTGAGCCACGATATTAAGGTAGAACAGCCATTTAGTTTAGGGTTCTTTGTGCACGACAGGAAGAAGTCCTGCTGAAAACCATTGGTGGTGGCTGAGGGATGTGACGTTTTTACTTCTGTTATCTTTAAGATGCCGGGGTGTCATTTTTAGTTTCTGTATTCTTGAAAAACTATTTTTGTGTGTGTGTGTGTGTGTGTGTGTGTGTGTGTGGAATTGTGAAGCGATCGTGCGTTTGGCAACTGACGCTTGCTATCAGCAGTAATATCAGCCCCGACAGTTTTATTACAGGGTAATAACTGAGTCAACATGCGCAATTTTACAAATGGGACAGAAACGTTTCGGTGTCTGTCTAGTTGCTCTGAAACTGCAAAGCAGTTAGTGTATCCTGTTCTTTGTGGATTCGGCAGTCAGCATTCTCTGTGTGGTTGGGGAGTGTTTGTTGATAGTCTGAGTTCCTAAATAGACACACACACAAACACCAGTATGAAAATATCATTTCAGAAGCTTTATCTTTACGATGGTATATCTGACACACAAAACTTTTCACAAATGTACCACAAAAGGGATGTCTTTAGAAAGCTTCAAAATTGTTCTTAAACACATAATAATTTTAAATTACTTGGAAAGCAATAATTCACATTTAGGGTTAGATAATATTATATTAATACAGTTTTTTTTTAAAGTCATATCTTTTGACTTTGAAATAGTGTCTTTTTGAAGCTGACATTAATCCCTTTCTTAATCCTTATATTATTTACATTACAATCAATTTGCTTAAAGGAATTTAATTGGCACACTGTAACAAACGTTTACTTTATATGGCTAATGCAGAATGTCTGTTGTTTATTTCTTGGACCTCTGTAAACACTAGGTAATTTCATTTTACTCATAAATTTTTTTTGATTCAGCATTAAGCAGATTTATGGAAATTCTGAGGTGTTGTCTGTTTTCTCTACATTATTGGCCCTCAGTGTCAGTTTGATTTTTTTAAAATTATAAATAAAATTTATAAATGTGGATTTTTTTTAAAAAATTGCATGTACATAAATTTCTAAGTTGAAGGCAAGGATATTAATTTGTTTTTTAAAAGATCTTTAAAAAAACTTTTCTTTCTTTTAATGTAACATTTTCAATATTTAAAGTTGATACATTGAAATAAACTTGAGATTTTATCTTTTCATATAACCAACAGAGAAAACAATCACAACTGCATATTTTTTTTAAGTTATACATGTGATTTTACATGTTTTAGGTGGTCAATTGTTATAGGCGAATATTTGCTACGCACTGGAAGAAGGAACATTTTAA
The DNA here is from genome assembly GCA_018389105.1 of Nautilus pompilius. NCBI lineage: Eukaryota > Metazoa > Mollusca > Cephalopoda > Nautilida > Nautilidae > Nautilus > Nautilus pompilius. The sequence continues at coordinate 1,502,091 of JACATO010001899.1, forward strand.
CTTTAAAATAAATATCATATGATCATAATGAAACAACACCTGCAAAATAGGAAGTCGATTTTGTTATAAAAAAGAATTTATTTAAAATTTCTTTATTTTAATTTGTTAATTTTAACGAGGCAGCATAGCAGCCAATCATTTGGAAAGAGAAATATTACGTAGTGTAAGAGTTTTGGTAAATTTTCTTTTCTTCCGAGATTGGATGACAAACTGATCTGTTCCACATCGAAAGCTTCTCGCAACCAAATATTCCGTGCTGCTTGAATTTTTCTAAGAAACCACACAACTACTCACTACGCTGCCACCAGGTGCAGATCAAGCTGAAATATCTACCAAAACATTTTATTTCGCACTATATAACAATACTGTCACAGTGTTATCAATGGCTTGTACAGCAGATGCTTTGTTTAGCTTCTTTCTTTAGATTCTCTGAGAGTCCTTTCCAATAAAATTTTTAAAACATGCCAGCTAGCCATAAAATTAACAGTTGTAAAGGACTATATAGCCTGCTGTCAGGGTTTATAAAGCAAGCCTTCCAGCACAGCACACTTGGAGTGGAAGGGAAGTACGCTGCTGGGTCACTCTACCACTGTTGCTTGTCATCTTTGGTCCTCAAAGCCAGAGCTGTCTTTCTGGCTTTGTGGATGTTTTACTACAGATTTTGTCATTTACCTGAAAGACTTGTCATGATGGCTACATTGAAAATTAAGCACCCAGGCTAAATTGGTTTATGCAGGCTCCTACACTTTCCACCTTCCCATTAGTTTTTATAGAAAGTTTCAAATCATTTTTTTTTCCAGATATATGTCTTGTGGATCACATGATAACACACAACTATGTAAATTTAAAATACAGGTATAGCGGGTTAGGAAACTACTCATGGTACTTACATCACAGCATTCTAGCTGTTCAGACTTCTTAAAAGACATACCAATGCATAATTTTATTTTGAAATTTTAAATAGTTGTAGCTTTTTTAATATTTTAAATGTCTCTAGATGTAACTCTTCATTGGCTTGCAACTTGGCCACTGCTCAAGAGCCCTCATTCAAACCTTGGCCACCAAGATACCACACCTTTGTGAGATAATCTATAGTCCTAAAAAGTAAGGACAAGTTCTCCAAGAAAAAGATCTCTAGAATAGGGGGGAGGAACCTAATTAATTATTTGCATTAACCTGATATAAATAATATAGTTTATATGCATATTAGTCTATTTTCATGTGTAATATTTCACCATTTAAAATTATTTTTCTAATTGTTATAAATGCCTGATGCTATTGGATTTAATTACCATTGTTTTCTTTTTTTTAAATTCTATAACTGCTTGCATGTCTTTCCTTCTGTTGGTAATAAACTACACACCAAGGTTTACAAAGAGTGTATCTGTCAACAGTAAATTACAACTCAGGAACAACCTGTTTGTAAGACCACAGCGTCAACTCATTCTTATTTGGCATTAAACATTGTTGATGTTTTTCCCGCTTTAGTTAATATATTGTAAGGTAATGATTTATCTAGTGTTTACATTTCGCCATTTCTCTTTGACTTAATCTCACTGGTTTCTTTGAGTAAGCCAAAGATTTTTTTATTCATACTGTTTGATATGTATATTTTTTTAATACTATGAGGCGTGTATTTGAACAAATTCAGGAAAAAATCCTTAACAAATAAGTAAACGAGAAAACATATTATTTAAAAAGTTTACTTACCCAAATAGTTTCCCTAACCCTAATCTATTTCCATAAAAAAATGTTAATGGTTTGTTACAGCATATTCTAACATCAGAAAAGAAAGTGATACTGCCATGTGACTTTTATGATATTAAACAAAATGCTATAAAGTTAACTTGATTCTTTTTCTTTTTTTTAAATATAATTTCCAAAAGATAAACCAGTCATTAAAACTTTTTTTCTAACCACTTTTCATAATCTGCAGATTCTTCCAAGATATTTTGGGTATAGGCCATTAGCCTAGATGCTGTTTATCTGTCTCTCAAGTCTGAACATGGAAGTGCATAGTAAAAAATACCTTAGATTTGGTCTGCGTTTTACGCTGTTTTTCCTTAGTCTTATAAAGTATAAGCAACTACAGATAGTTATTTCACTACTCTACAGATAATAGATTCCAGCTAAGTTCATTTGTTCAAACCAGCAAGAACCTATTATGCCTTATACAAAGTTTCTGCTAGGGTCATCCAAACAAAATTTCCCCTTCCCTGGCTGGACACCATTAAGGCGATGCTATTTCAGATGGTTTTATTTGAATGACCCTAGTAAAGTTAAAATATATTTATCTATTTGGCTTTAATATTGGACAAACAGTCATCCTTATTGGGTGTCTTAAAGAAATAAAATGGCAGTTAAAGATGATATATCAGCTTTCTAAGGCATCCAGTAAAGACGGTGCAAAGATATATATATATATATATTTTTTTTACAGTACTGGTTGATGCTGCTAATATAAACTGGTGCTAATTTATTTCTTCCATGCATCCACAATTCTGTTAATGGATACATCTTCCAGATGGTTACAACTGTCTTTTAGTACATAAGTAAAAATGTTTACTAGTATCAACACAGTGAACCTTAAAAGATTGATTACCTGCATTTCATCTTTCTCTTGCTAGGTTATTCTCATGGGTAAGAGAAGGAATCATCTTCATCAGTTCACATAGTTTTCGACAGATGGTGGCATTCATCAACATGGATACTGAGTGGGGGGGGGAGAAGAGGCATAGAACATCAACATGAAAAAAGATATATACCAAGTAAGAAAACATAAACTATCATCAAGTATATATCATATTTTTATCAGAATAACAAAAATTAATATATGAAATTGTGTCATCGCTATTAACAATACTGAACCTGAATAGAACCTTGTCGACACTCTCTGAATTTGCCAAGCAGCTTAGTCACCAAGCTTAGAGTTCACTAATCTGAATGAAATATGATGGTTGTTGCAGATGTTTTTAAAAATATTAATCTTTTGAAACTTTTATACCTGTGTAAATGTGCTTTTTTTTTTTTTTTGTGATTCCCAGATTGCACATTTCTGACAGACATCTTAAAACTAAGCGGACCACACACACCCTTTTAACACTTTTTGTAGTAAAACTGGGCCATAAATGTGGTAGGGAATCAGGCTAAAAAGCAGATTTTGGTAACAGTTTGTCAAGGTATCAATCAAAAAAGCCAATTTTGAAGCATTTTATTACACAGAAAGAAAATGAATTACCAGTGATATGATTATAATTTGTTTTTATAAACAGAAATTGTCAGAAGGCTTAATGCATCACTTGTAATGGTACAGTAGGCTAATATGTTTTTGGTTTCAGCAGTTGTTAATGTAAATGAAGGTTTCCAGCCATATTGTGACTGTTATATAAACTGCCATGGGACAGTTTGACCACATATGTAGATTTTGTAGTGCAAAGTCTAGGTATAAAAAAAACAAACTATAAAATGACTAACTCTGCATCTTTTAATAATTCTGATATTTGTGTTGATCGGCAGCCATAATTGTGGCTTGCTGAACTATCATCACGTAAGAGTTTTAAAATTTTATATGAACTATGAGAAGATATCAGTGTATGTGAAATAAACTAGGCTTCTGTGTTTTTACTATTTCTGAATACTTTACATCCTTTAGTTTTGGAAAGTCTAGAAAATTCCCTTCTGAACTTTTACTTATTATTCCACCGTACACCTGCACAGCTTATTTGAGAAAATATTTTGTCGTACTTATCATGTTCTGTATTATCTTATGTAGACTGCTGTCTGAAAAACGTGAGATAATAGAACACAAGTACAATTTGAAAAAAAAATCTGGCTAAAATATTCTAATTCTAGATGATTATTCACTGCCTGCAACCTCAAACAAGCCAAAAACCTTTAATTAAGATTTCCGTTACAAAAAAATGTCAAGGTACAGTTGTTAGTCTATAAGCTATCATATCCATATGTTTTATTTTTTTTTAAAAAAAAAAAAAAGACTCTTTATACATTTAATTAAATTCACGTCAAATGCATCAAATGTTTTCCGTCTTCTGCTTGTCAAGATTTAGAGAAAATACAGAAAATTTTCTCTTTTTTTTTGGACCTCCTATGGAGTACTCCATTAGTCAAAGCAGAACAGGTTCTGAAACTGGATGTAAGTATTCACAGCTGCATGCCTTAATAATAATAATAATAATAATAATAATAATAATGTAGTCTTGATAATCTTGATGGGTCATTAAAAGCATTTTAAAAAAAAACAAGCTTTTTCCTATTTTCTTTCTTTGAACAGAAGTCAGTATCATCATTTTTAAACATCACCTTTCTATGATATTGTAGTAATTTCAAAAAGCAGAATTTGAGAACATGAAACAGTAAAATCATAAATTTACGCCAAAACAACCCCAGAGAAAGCAACCGGCAAGTAATCACATATAACCGGTTATTGTGTTTGTGTATACTCCATATACTCAAACTCTGATAACGATGTTCTTGCTACTTTGAACAGCAATGCTTGAGATATGATTGACAATCTAGTATTGGCAAAAAGCTTGAGATGGGAAAATGACCAAATCAGTTTTGACTGGTTCAGTGATTGCAATCTTTTGTGTACACAGGCACACAGCTAAAAATTGCTCATTTAAACACATTTCCGTGCTCATTGATGACTTGCTAAATGGTTGTAGTAGAAATCCATCATTTACAAATTTTGATTCATTAATTTGTCACTTAGAGAAGCAGTCAGCTTGTTTACAAATGTGAAGATACAATTGACTTTCTCTAATCATCACTGAATGATCGCTTGGACATCACTGACCAGTTTCTGGGCTTGCTCCCTCTTTGTATTGATTATGTCCAGGCAGCTGGTTTCAAATTATGGTCATAAGGGCAACCTACTTTGCGCCTGCCATAATTCAGTTTCGTGTTGCCAAGCCTTCACTAATGATAAAGAAAGAACTTACACCTCAACACAGCCATTTGAACTGGGAAATTGCTTTTGTAAAAGATAAAGTAAATTAATCTTCCTTCAAATCTAGCAAGTTTCATTTCATGAACAGTTCAGAAATGTTTAGAGATAGAGTATGACTATAAGCAATATATTTAGTTAACCATTAATTAATTATTTATTAAAAACTTTTCCAAAAGCCTGAGATTTACTTTTCTTGTAGTTGTTTGTAAATAAAGTTCAGTACTCTTTATTTCACATTTGTCTTCTCAGCCAACCTGTTCTGACTTTAGGGGTCTAAGGGCATCGAGTGGTGATGAGCCAGAAGGGTAAAGCATGGGGTATCAGCCCTGGTGACTGGGCAAGCTACCTGGGTACATCAGGGACTCTTTAAGTAGTGGTCATAGTACAAGCCAACCAAGAGGAAACTTCTCCACAGCTACCAAGAAAAGTCAACTAGAACTTTTCATTTTTAAATGTGGGAGAAAACTGGAATGCTCAGAGGTAACCCATGTGCCCAATTAATGATGAAGAGGGAAAAGAAACCATGCTGCAGAGGTATGTCAGACCAGGCTAACCTCAACCAGGAATTGAACTCAGGCCATCAACTAACCCTGTTCAGTAGTCTACTGGGCCACTCATGTTTCACGTTGTAAGCAGATAGAATGGGATTAATGTACGTACTGCGTGAATTTTTTTTTCTAGCAAATTCAATATAGACAGTTTTTCATATATTAATTTTTTTCCATTTTTTATAATACATAGATCTACAGATCTTAAAGTCTCGGTAGCTATTACTATATCATACATATCATGAAATTTATTGCATCCAGTTAGTTAGCCTTTCCGAGTTACCATGATGTGATGTACAAACTACAAGGCTGGTACGGGCAGATGGTACAGATGTAGATGGTCATCGGGCAAGAAAGCTTAAATGAAGTGCCCTCTACCGAATAAACAGGAACAAAGCTGTTTAAGAAACACGTTATTTGTTTTTAGCAAACATTTCCAAATAGACATTACTTGATAAATAAAAAAAAGCTTTCATATTATCACGTTGTGACTGGTTCGTGTTAGTTATGGCTTCTATTGACACAGACTGGCAATCATTACTGCAGATTCGTCAAGGTAGAAAATTGTCAGAGCCAGCAGTCTGCTGTAAAGAGGCCCAAACTTTTATCTTTGACCAACTTGGTTTTACAAGCTTCCCTCCCATAGCATGTTTTTTCATGCTCTCCTGTGCCAGTGTGTCAGCATGAGTTTATTCTCGCAGCTAAATGGAGTTCTAGCAGCAGCTTCCTATTTTCGTTTGAAGTCAGGCCACATGAAGTACACAATTGACACTGCTCGTCACCGGTAACTATAACACTACATAACCTTATCAAACATGTCTATATTTGCATACACTGTTTGCAGAAGAAGAAAACCAATGAAATATCCTATTTCAGGTATAAATCTATTTATTAATGAATATAGTTACATTTACATTAGCTTATGACTGTTTTAAAAAATACCTACATAGAAATGTTCATTTTCAAATTTTTATCACATTTGAATTTTTTTAATTAAATTGTAATATTCTTTATGTTCAATGAATTATTTTATTGGTAAATTCATAGTTATGGTTGCCAGTGTATACTTTGCTACTGATATGAAAACACAAACTTACTATCATGTTTTTGTATTGGAAAATATTGTAATAGATTAATTAGAGCAGACCAAAGTTGGCAGTCAGTCCATACATAATCTAGTCTCATTTGTTTATATAAAGTCTGCCTGCTCACCTGAAAGCAAGCCCTTTTATTGTCTTCCAAGACAAAATAAAGGGACACTTGTTAAGGTTTCCATAGTATCAGTCTAGGGAAAGAATTTTGAAAAAAAGGTTCTTTTTCTTTTACATGATCATGGTCAAAAGAAAATTAAATCATTTGAATTAGTTTCCATTAGATGTGGTGTTTTTTTAAGACAATTGGGAAGTCAACAGTAGTATGGGGAAGTAAATACCCGCAGACAGCAAATTATTAAACACAGGTAGTTGCAAAAAGGGAGAAAAAAAAATTTGCATTGATACTTTGCTAAAAAAAAAATTTTTAAATTAATCAACATTTATTTTACTTTGCAATCAATTAGTTAATACTAAATATCTTGGGGCGAAAGACCGTAATTACCATTGTATGTCATGTTAGTACTGCAAAGAATGACAGCCAGTTGTGCCAAGGGAAATAAAACTGATATTATTTCCATATGTGCGCACCAGTCTGCCAGATTAACCCAAAATTGGCCTATAACTTGGTCCAATGTGAAATTAATCATTGACCAATAAAGCTTCACCAATTAACTGATCATTCTGGAAGGGGAAAGGAAAAGGTGGGGGAATTTTTTAATGTTGCCTTCAGCTTCACTAACTTCTCCAAACCATAAATATTTTGAAGTTGGCCACTAATGAGCTGGGACAACTTGGGCTGAAGTGATCCAATAAGATGAGCAGCTGACTGTAAAAATATTTCCACATTTTTATTGCCACTTGCTTTATCTATATCATTTCTCATGATTTACTTATTAAGAAAGTATATATTGCTCTTTCATATGTTTTCATGCCTTTTCTGGAATTTATATGTGTGCTGGAGTTGTTAACTCAACAATGAAATATATTATGTACTTATTCTGATAAAAGGTCTTGTGTGACCAACATTCCTACATGATCTTATTGTAGCACTTTTTTAATGTGTCTACACTGATGGACAAAAGTATTGTATCACCTTAAGTTTTAAATGAAAATAATGAGTATCCATTATGTGTGTTACAATGTGAAAATGCATTTATAACAGAATGAAGCCAGTTACACCTTGTTTTGATATCCATAAGGGGCCTCTATACTAAACATCCTTCTTAATGGTGTCGTTTATTGTAGAGATGCAGCTATAGAGTAACATATCAGTAAACTTCAATAAATGTACACTTTACGATATTATTTTGACTAAATATTATTGTTTTAACAAAAGAAATACATAAATGATAATTGAAAATCAAACAAACAGTGCATTAATTATATTGTAATTACACTTAAAGCAAAAGAAATATTAGAATTATTTTTAATGTTAAGCATCATCATCTTTTTGTTTTCATATTAACCAAAATTACATATTGTAGAATAATGTATCTGAGAGAATCATGTCTAAGCTTTGATCGCTTCTTGCTTTGTGTTTGGCACATGTTAATAAAGTATATATTGTGATCTCTGCATTTTCTAAGCAGTATAAGTTCATGATGTTGCATATTTTCCGTTGTGTACATATATGGCATGGTGATGCTCCACAAGTCTGAAGATAGCAGATGATTGGAATAAAATATGCTGGTCTCCTCTGCAGACATACAATGGGATAGCCTGGCATGTACAGCTCTGTTAACAGTTGTCTTTGCTACACAAGGCTGTTATTGATAGAGCATGTAGTGGAAGTCACCATTGAAAAAAGTCTTTTAGAGAACAAGGGGCAGTTATTCGTGAAATGTGCCACAAGCCACTGGGTTGAGGAATTTCTGGAAAATCAACAGAATTTTCACCAGGGCAGTGTCCAAGAGACCAAATGATCACTACTGTCACCGCAGTTGTCATGCTGACATAAGCAAGGTAAACCAAATGGGGGTCAGTTAATATTTCTAGTACAATTTTAGGACCAAACAATGGTCTGATAGAAGTCCTGCAATCTTTGAATGATTTAATGACAGTTTTGTGACACAGAGAACAGGCATGCAGTCTTGAAAAAATTGCTGATACATCTTATGATGATAGGCTTCATCATATTACTAAATTCATTTGATTATTTTGTACCACTTATTAAAATTTCTATTTGTGCCTGTTGGTCTAACTAAAAATCTGGTAAGATTTTTGCCTTTTTAAATTAACCTGTCTCATATAAAAATATTGAATTAATAATCTCATAGTTATTTATTTTTCTTTTCTGATGGAGGATACACTCCAGCTCTTTACTAGAGAGTGCACGGAATTTATCTTTCATGCCCGGAATGCACTAATCAAAGAGCATTTGAAAATATGAATAAAATTGAATAGTTAAATTTCTTGTGGGGAGACTTTTACTTACTTTAAATAATCTTTAAAATACTCTAACCCCATGAAAACACATCCTATGTTAGTGTCTTGCACCTAAATCAGCCAGCCATTGATATCGTCCAATAAAATGACTAGTTTAAATATTTTTGTTGGGTATTATTGCCAAAATGTCCATAGCATGTTTTGTTTTTTTTTTTTTTTACCAGCCCCCTTTTAATAAGGAATTTGTCTGCTGTAATGCTATAATTAAGAATTGCCATGTTTTAATACATGAGAGATGTTTAACATTCACGCATTTTCATTTCTGTATGACATCGAATTGTGGTAAAGCCAGGCTTTGTCCTGCAACAGCAGAATTACAGTAATAGTGTGGAACGTTGTAATATGCAGGTCAGGTGGCTGGTAGTCCAACGGTAGACTGATATGTTTCGAGGGCCTCAGTTTAGTCAGAATTGGCTAGGTTTGGTATTCCTTTCTAAAATGGTTCCCTCTCTCAGTTTTTCACCACTAGCCATGTTGGTTTCCTCTTATGTCTAAAAATGAAGATTTTTCCACGTGCACAATGCATGTAGGTTCTACAAGTAATTCTTGACTGGCTCACACTTTTACCGCCAATCAAGAGCCATCCCCCCAAAAAAATCATAGGTAACTACTTGCCCGGTCACCAAGGCTGATACTCCACACTTACCTCTTCTAGTTTTGCTGTGAAACATCCTTAAACATTGAAAGTCAGATCAGGGCTTGCCAAGAAAAGAAAGAGATATGCAGAGAAGCTTTTGTTTAATATCCATATTAGAGATGAGTTTTCAGTTTATTTCTAAAATGGTAATGAATATAGTATATTCGTCGATCTAATTCTGTCAGAATTTTTAATTAACAACATTAATAACCAGCAGCAGTTTTGACATACTAACGAACATTACTACTCTCGTTTCTGTACCATTTGAAGTAGGACTTCGAGTCTGTACTTTCCACGACATAGTTAACTTTTGTAACTCTCAAAACTAGTGGAGTTCATTATTATAGCACTGGGGTAATCTGGCATCTTCGCTAACTGAGTGGCTTTAGAGAACTAGGTTCTTTAGCATATTTTTACCTAGCAATGACAGTTGTGTATGCGGAAGTATTCATAGTGAAAATTTTAAATATCTGTCAAGCAACTGACTGATGCCTGTACCATGCAGATTAAAGTTATATGCCTGTTCACAAACCTTTGACACTGCTAATCATCAGATTTAAAATTGTAACAAACAGTGCTTATTATGATGTATGGACATGGAAACAATACCAACAACAAATAGCAATAAAAGATCAACAGATTGATCAAGTATCCATAAATACTTTGTACAAGGTCAATCGTTAAAACAATACTCATGTCACAGCTACTGTTCTTTGGATTTCATGAGAGAGAAAGGTATATTGTAACAACAGAAAGCTAGACAAAGGATGAAATATTTGGACAGATTGGGAGCTTATGCAGATTATTGATCTTAATGGAAAAGTGAACATCCTAAGCCTGACAGTTGACTGGATGTCCTGGAGAACTTGCGATAACCAAAAGCAATATAAGAACGGGTAAAGGAATTAACCTTTCATCCACAACCTTTGTCTAATACTTCAAATAAAACAGGTACATTTTTTTTTCTTTGCAGTAAGATCCACCACTTTCAGACACTACCTGGCTTATGACTAACCGGTAGTCACAAAATCACCGGGACTCCTTATTTACCAAGAATTACATTTGATGGAATCTCATGGTCAGCCTTCATTGCTCTCTGCCTGATGGTATTCTACACTGTTTCTTCAACCATAAAAATACATCAGAGACTTTGAGTCCTGTTAAGTCTCTGATCACACAACAGATTAATTGCCTTCCTACCTCTTTCTTACTCTATAGTTCCTTTTTTTAACTACAGAACTATGTTCTAAGCTGAATCATTGCTAAATGCAAAGTTTCATCCATGCTTCAAGACAGAACATCTGTACCATTTGGAAATCACCACTCCCCCCAAAAAAGATAGGAATTTTATTTTCATGAACAAAGCTATATATAAATATATATGATATAAAGTAGATGTGTCACCTTGTTTTGGTTTTAATTAATTCATTCTTTGCTAATCATGGCATACTATCAATAATTATTTTTACTCTCTATATTTCACCATTATGAATTAACCGATTGCCTGAAGTAGAGATATAAAATCAACAGTATTGCATTTGGTTGATGTATTTGTTGCTGCATATTTAAATTTATCTTTGTAAGGGTACCAAAATATGGAAATAATTGTTTTTGAATGGCTTTTACTGGTACAACAAATAAATCTTTGTTTGCCTAAATTGGTGAGCATTAATGATAACCCGGAGTGCATTTGACAAAAATGTTTGCTGGCTGTGGTTACAGAGAAAACAAGTTTATGAGTTAGAGAGGAGAGTGTACAGTGGTGGTAGGAAGGGGCTGCCAATAATGTAAAGGTTCATTTTAAATCTGTAATTCTACCGACTGCCAAATTTTCTAATGTTGTACTTGTGTAACTAATTACAGAAGCACAACGTGATTTCAAAGAAAAATTCTATACTGCATTATAAATTTGCCTAGGTCTCACGGACTCTTGTTTGGCTCACACCTTTAGTAGGGAATTTAAGCCACAAACAGCGACAACAAAATTTACCCGCAGTTTTGATATCTCAAGTGCTTCAGCAAAGTAAAAGGCGAACGAATTTTTATTTGGACAAACTTAGAGAACATCTTTGGTTTTATAAATTGAAGTTGGTTGACATTTTTTCCCATAGCATTCTTTTCTGACTGAATTTAATGCAGACATGACAGCCTGACTGCGCCATTTGCATTAACATGACTCCCTGACGGGACCATGGATGAGAAAGCGAAAGTTAATGCAAAACGAGGATAGGATTTGACTGTAAGAGATGAACTGAATAGATTTGTTGTTTCTTCCAGGAAAAGAATTAAAGGAACTTTTAGTGATCTAGAGATAAAACTGAACTGTTACCTGAGGTTTTCATCTCGTCGGTGAATGTTTTGTGTGCCACCATCAGCACACAGGCTAAGAGAACAAGACAGAGTGAAAAAAAACACAAAATAAACAGATGGATGATTGCATGTTGAAATGGGATGAGTATTTACTTGACTAAAATATATACAGTGTATGGCGTTCATGATTAAATTCTTAAACATCAAAGTATTTTATTTTCAATACAACTAGCAGCTGCTTCAAGGTTATGATGCCTCAGGTAATAAAATCATCTAAATTATTATTCATTATGAGATAGCAAATTTGAACAGCAATGAAGCCACAATGGTTTGAGGTTAAACAATGTATTCTAATGCATTGCCTGTGGAAAGAATGCAAAAAAATACATCTGCTGACTTGGCATTACTGCATTTATGTATGGTTGAAATGAGCTGCTGATGTTCTGCTAAAACAGTAAGCAATACGATAGTGAATTTCACTTTTGTTTACAGTATAGCAATCGTTAGAAGAAAGAATGAACCCACAGTTTGTATGTACTGACATTCTTTCAAAAAGCAGATTACTCCTGCAGTGCACAAAACTAACTAAATATCACCATCTATACGTATAACATTGGTAAAATTACCCTGGTTCATGCTGTCATTGATAACCTTGATGCTTATAAATATTTAAGGTGGATTTGCTTGAAGCTCCATGTGATATCAGCAGAGCATTAACAAATATGAGTATACCTGACCATGTGATTGTATTATGTTGACTGCATCTATCAGGAAAAGCTCTTTTGAAGTCATCCTGTTATATAGATAATTTAGAAAACTGTATCAGTGAAATCCTGCCAGATACCCATACAAGTCTAATCTAAACAGTGTGTTACCAGAACTTGTGACAGGTATGCCAAAACTGCTATAAGCAGAATGTTTGTAGTTTTCACAAATGTTTTACGTGAAAATTTGCAGTGTGCTGATGGTTGCCAATGCTGTATACAGGAAATGCAGAGATGCAGTAGCACCTTAATTAAGGGTATATTTTGTGTACAACTGCTTCCTGACTCATAATCATTCTTGTGACTGTGACTAATCCTTTATCGTGATGAAGTGCTCAAAGTTTGTTTTATTCACAGCATGACAGTACCTTTGACTCACGTCTTAGCACGATAACATACCGCTTTACTGTATGTTTCTGACGTGGAATTTTTTACACAATAGAGGTGTGAACATTATGGATCGATCCGCTCGGTCTCCAGATTGTAATCCAATTGATTCTTTTGGAGAACCCAGCAGCTGTGTCAGGAATTGGCTTAGTTCATCTCATACTATGCAAAAACTGATTCAGTTATTTTACCACCTTCATAGATCAATAAGGCTTTGATGTAGTGCAAGCCAGAGGTAGTCATCGACACTGATTGTGTTTCAACAGGAACAGACGGAACACCTGATGGAAACACAACATAGCATTTATCTTTCCTTTGATGCTGATGTTTTTACATTTGACAGTTTAACACGAAACTGCTTACTATGAATGAGTTTAAGTTTTTTTTTTAAATTTTCCATAAGTAGATTATAGCAGGCAGTTAAAATCAGCAACACTGACGAAAAAAAATTTGGATTTTATGGAGGGCTGATGGAACAGAATGGTAACCATCGTCTCTTGTTTAGTAAAATATATATTATAGGACTTTTTTCACATATTCTTTTTTTAATTTGCATTTAAGCTGACAGTAAAATTTCTACGCCTACAGAGGAAGCATTTTCATATTGCACTACTGATAATCCAAAGCTATAAACTCTGTGCATTTTAAAAAAAAATGTTTTATTGATTAGAAAGAAGCAGATGTTATCATAACTAATCCGCTTACTTTCTAAAACGTATTAGAACAAAGTCCAATTTATTTATTACATGTGCAATTAATAGTCTTTATTAGATATGAGTTATGCAAGCATCTGTGAGCATTATTTCCTGAGGCTCCATGTTAAATGGCAATATAATTGTGCAGCCATTTGAAACTATCAGTTCATTCAAATGTCAAATCAAAGCCAACTATTTTAATTACTTAATTATCTATAATTGGTTTCTTGTTTCAGAACAAATAACAGAAGGAACAGATGCTGGGTCTTCTTCCTGTGTCAGGCAGTGCTTGGAGAGGACACAAGCCAGGGCAGTGGGTGTCCAAACAGGACTGCCAAGACAAACCCATTCATACTTCACAGGGGCCAGGTCAATCCTCCCCCAAAAACATTATGAATAGTTTACTGCATTTATCAACACTTGTAGTCAGCCATGGTGATGCCATTCATATGATGGCATCTATCAAATGTGTGGGCTCATCTGATAGTAATTGGAGCATTTTATAAGTAACTGATGGTGATTCTAGTTCTACAAATTTTTTGCCACTTCTTGGGCATGTGGATAGTTTTAGCCAACAATTACTACTGCCCATTTGGCTAGGGTCAGGGGAGCCTAAAATTGGGCATATTAATATCAGCAGTCAAGGCCTGCTCAGACCTGTCCTTAGAAACTGAAAGGATAAATCATTTCCATAAAATGTCAGTTCTCTCAGCATCTCTTTGCATCTGCTTTGGTAATCTAATCTATTTTTATAATTGAGCATTCCAATCTCAGGCAAACTAAGCCTAATTGAGGCAATGAAAAATATTCACTTAGAAACTTTTTTTTTTAAAAATTCATACTTAATTTTCTTATAATTCCTAAATACAAGAGGTAAATACAAACACACAGTGCACACACAACCTTTGAATGACCAATGTTAGCATTTGAGGTTTATCTAATATCTCTTATTTGAAATATTAACATATAAAGTACTGTAATTGCTGTGTTCTGCACATGTTGTCTTTGTTTTGAAGCTGCTTTTATGATATTGGCTATAACCGGAGATGATCCACTGTATAAGTATATTTTATTGAATGGATTAAGTTTAAGATAAACCACATTTCAACTAACTTGAAAAAAGAGAAAAAAACATTTCTTATACATATACATAAAAACAAACAAATATATATACTAAAACATTGTGGTATTTACTTGAAAAGAACATAAGCACACAAATTCTTTTCTCCATAGTAATCGTGAAAGTTGTGTCAGTGGCTGGAAATAAAAGAAAGTCAGCTACAAGTCTAAAGAAGTTGCCATATTTGAGGCTACATGTAATTTGTGGTCATCACTAACAGTTAGACACAGCATTCATAAATATGCTGTTGTACTTTTTGCGATTTATTTGATCTTTGGTATAGCTTTTTTGTTAAAGGCAGACATTATCGCAGTTATCTTTAGCGCGAAATTTTTTTAACTTTTGATGTCTCTCCTGCATACCATTAGAAATCAAAAGTTGGTGACACCAAAGGTGTACATTTTCTTTGTATATGGCTCAATGACCCCTGAACACTTTACGATCTGTTAATATATCATGTGACATACAGCGCATTTATTTTACCAGTTTTTCGTTATCAGCCCATTGATAATTCTGTCAGCAACCAGAAACAATTAACACCATCCAGTGGCTAATTTGTGAGAAGCTCAAGATGACATCAAAGTTTTAAAGCTACAAATGTATGCATATTTGGAAGCAATGCAATAAAATTTTCATTAAAAACCCACCTACAGATAAGTACCTGGTTTGCCATATGCACTAAATCAACTGGTTTTGGTTAAACTGCTTTGGTTGTTGACCGGAAAAGAGTGTGAGAGAGATCGCAGTCACTGGTTAGTAATGTTTTGACCATCTGTACAGTAATTCATATACTTTTAGCATTATTGACTTCTGATTATATATATATATATATATATATTAATCAAGTTAATCATTTCTGCTCTGACTATATAATAATTACAGCTGAATTACATATTAGAACAATCAAAATATATCTATATACTTCTTGATGTTAAGTGGTCAAATGCGGATAAATGAGTTGTCTCCCTTAATTATTACTCACAAATTTGTATGGTCAGCAGTGTGAAAGGTGACAAAAAATGCTTTATTTTTTTTGCTAAAATCTATTTTTCCAAACATTAAAAAAAAATATATATAACATTTTAATATTTTAACAACAACAAAAAAAAAATTCTTGTAATAGGTTTTGGATGTTTTTTGAATGAGCTTAAGAGGGTTGGATCCCCTTCACAGTCAGTGAGGATAAAAATTCTTCTGTATTTACAGTTCTTGAATTATTTTGCATTTTGTTTTTCTTTTTGCGTACAGCGAGTGCCAAATTTATGAACCCAAAGCAGACATTACAGTTTTTGCGTAAACACTTTTATCAGAGTTTACCTCCCCTGACCCATTAATGTGCCAAACCATAAGCTTGTTTTATCATGCACTTATCATCACCTCAGGATGTCTGACATTTTTTGTTTCTATTTTACAGTGTACTTATGCAAAGATTGAATAAATCTCGTTGGGTTCAGAATTCTGAAGATTCAGACGACCACGTTTAGAGGATAAAGGGATGAAAATCTTTAGCTGTATTATTTTTTAATACAGTAAAACCAAGTTATTGCTTAGTACCTTTTTTTTTTGAAAACTTTCTCCTAGTATTTACACATTTCAAAATATGTAATAAAGCACAAATTACTTTTTCAGCCGCT
This sequence comes from Nautilus pompilius, assembly GCA_018389105.1. Taxonomy (NCBI): domain Eukaryota; kingdom Metazoa; phylum Mollusca; class Cephalopoda; order Nautilida; family Nautilidae; genus Nautilus; species Nautilus pompilius. The sequence continues at coordinate 1,518,694 of JACATO010001899.1, forward strand.
GTATTTTGTTTTAATTATATTCTTTGTCTGGAATATTATCTGAGCCATAGTTTAAGTCATCTATTAATCCTGGCAAGATCATTGGCATTAGAAAAAGAAAAATTAAGATCAATAGGTACAGATCATCTTTGAAGGTTTCTGTAGTTTTAGGAAACACTTTTTCCCCACCCCTTTTGTGCTTTTAGAATTTTACTTATATCAAATACTATTGACAGTAATCGGACTAGAGATATCTTTCATCAACCGGCCACATAGCCTTCCTCCCACATCTAAAAATAAAGAGCTTTAGTGGAGACTTTGGTAAGTTTATTAGGTTGGCTAGAATTTGAGTGCTCCAGACACTCTCATGCTGGTCTTAGATTCTGGTGTCACGTGCCTTCTTGCTGTCTGGCTATGTTCTGGGTCCCAGCCTAGGTTGAAGGTCCTTTCCTGTAGGAACAAAGGATTTATCAAATGATATTTTTTAGGCGGTTTAGCATTCCATTCTTTGGATTTTATTATGTAGTTGTTTTTAACTTTTAAAAGTCTTCACTCAAAGGGGAGGAGAAGCATAAGCAGCCATTTTTTGGATTTGAGTGTCAGGGAAGGGGTGCAAATTACCCGCCTCCAATTTCTGAATATACCTCTATGGTCTGAGTGCAGTCATAGTCACCTTTTCCCCACCTAATCAGATGCACACTAGAAGGGTCCATTCCCATTGAAGATAATGATATTCACCCTGCCTTATGCATGGACATGGGAAGCTCCCTTTGGATAATCATGATACTACACTTAAAAGCGCCATCTTAAATCAGCTATTGAGTGTTCTTACTGAATGTAATTATGTTTATTTCGTTTTTAATTATCTCTAATTTGTGCAAATTTGTTTTCAAAGTGGCTAAACCTTCCAGACATGATAGGAATCACTGACACTTCTGACTTTCACTGTGACATACTTATCAAGCTGAACTGCACCAACTGTTTTTGTAGTAAACAGCATCACCTTAACGCCTCTTGTCTCTCTAGCAGACATTGCTTGAGAGTAGTTTTCAAGGAGGTAGGAAGTCATTATGGCTTCTTTAGCAGTTTATTATCAGGACCCAAAGTATTCCAAGTGTATGAAACCTAAAATAATTTGCTATTGTCCACACAGTCAAAACTTTATAAATAGCTAAAACCCAAACCAGGTAAATCCAGTTTTTTCAGTATTGAAAATAATTATGGAAATAGCGGGGAAACTGAATATAAAATGCAAATAATATGGGATAGAATCATATATCTTGTGTAAAAATGAAAATCTCCTTGGATCATGGGAAGGAACTATCACATAACAAGCATATAGAAATCAGAGTTTTGACTGCATGTTTTAGAAGGAGCTGCCTGCAAGACTGAGGAGGAGATGCGAAACTGTTACTGTTAATAACAGATGTGCTTGAGGAAGAAAGTTCAAACTCTCCAAAAATGCTGTAAAGTACCTCAGGTTATGTTCTTTACATGATAGACATTAAATCGGTGGAGATCTTGTGAATGACTCATCTGCAAGTATGGGTGTCAACGTTTCTTTAAGAATAGCAAGATACACATTAGCTCAAAATGGTCTCACTGGAAGTGTAGCTGCCTGAAAATCTTTGCTGGGGAGAGGCAACTGAAAGTCATGGCTAAAAATGGCCAGCAGAAATGAACCAATGGGATAGCCAAAGCTGGAAGAAGGTGCTTTTTAAAGATAAGTACAAATTTGAACTGCTTGGAAATAATCAGTGGGAGTTTGTTCAAAGGCAGGTCAGTGAGTGGCACAACAGTCAGTGTACAACAGCTACAGAGAAGCATGGAGGTGGATCAATATAAGCATGGGGAAGCACATCAGCCAAGGGAGTCAGAGATTTTCATAAAATTAAAAGTATACTGACTACTCACCAGTGCTCCATCACATCATTCCCTCAGGTAAACATCTTATCGGGTTGGGGATTCGTCTTCCAGCTTGACAACACTGAGCCCCAAGAATGCAATCGTTATAGCAAAAAAGCTATCCAAAACATAAAGAAATTGATGGAACACTTGCAAAGATGCCTTGATTTGCACAACGTTCTGATGAAGCTACATGGGGTTAAATGGCTACCAAGAAAGTCAAGTGGAAGGCAAACATTTTGGATAAATTGTGAAAAGTACTACAAAATATTTGGAACAACAGTCGTACATTGATAACCTGTGTGGTAGCATAAAAACAAGGTGCCTGCTCTATATAAAGCAAAGAGCTCGCATACCAAATACTAATGCACTGTACAATGCATCCATTTTGTGTTTGTATATTTTCTGTAATAGTGCATTGTGTGTATTTTATATAGTGTCTCAGTTGCAATTACTCACTATTTGTGTTTACCATTGTGTTTTCATAATTATTTGCAATATTGTATGTATTTGTGGACATCCAAATGAAATTCAGCTGCAGTAACATTGGTGTAATGGTATTTAGCCAGGTTTCATTTGAATGCCCTTAGTACCGCAGCCAAAAGTTGTGCATCAACTTAAATCTGTGATAACAAAATCTATTTCCAAATCAAGCTTCTGTAGCTTGTCACTGTTCCCAAGGCCACTTCTAAATTTCTGTTTTTGATTACTTCTGAGTCACTCGTGTAATCATCAGTTATAAGGTCTTTTTGGAACTCATCTATTCGATTTCAAATTGCCACATTTTTCAGTTTTGATTTTTTTTTTTCCATTAAGAATGTGTAAAAACTTCAAAGCGGTATGCATTTCAGTACTTTAAAACATAACATTACTATGCAAATTCAGTTTGTTTATTTTGATTTTATCAGGCAAAAATCAGACAATTTTAGGGTAATGCAAAACTTCTGACCATGGCTGTGTATAAAAATTTCAATTTATCAAATTTTAGCTTTTTTTATTTTCTTTTTTACTATCTTAGAGTTTGCTTCATTGCAGAATCAGCCTCAAGTGTGTGAGTGATACAACTCTTAAAACTACTAATGACACAATTTTGGAACAAGTTTTAAAGTTCTCAGGTTTAAAACGAAAACATTAGAACTCTTCATTTTATATGTTAATAAATGTGTGTGTCATTATTTTATGGCAGTCTGGTGTTTTCATTTCATTATTATGTAATTTATCTCTCTCACCGAAAACTTGTGGCAGTCAACAAGAGTGACAGATATGAAAATAATGACTTTGGTATATCATTTTTTTTTTTAAATTGTCAACAATATATCATTTTTTTAATTGCTTGCATTAATGAAAGAGGATAAGTGATGGCTAATAATATATTTGATTGATGACTATGATTTTTTAATGTCTAAAACATAAATGCAAGAGTTGCAGATATTGTAACATGGTAAATGGAAACGATACTTTAATGATTATGACGAACTGAAACAAATATGCTTACCATTTACCTTTTTCGTGAAAACATGAACACATCGGTAGAGAGGGGGTTTTTTTTCTCCTTTCTCTCTTGTTTGACTAGATAATTTGTTAAATGTTGTGCTAATAGTTGGGCAGAACGTGGCTTAAAGCATAAAAACAACCATCAACATGTGTGGACTCGCTGGGCGCCCATCAAAAGTTAGCTGTATAAATACCGTGTGTGGGACTTCTCCTTGGTTCCCTCCCACATCTAAAAAAGTGAAGGTTTCTAGTAGGGATGAGCATGTGGCTAACCTCCACATCCTGCTCTCTTTCAGCTGGTTTAGGAAAGTGAAGCCACGGGGGCTTTTTTTTTCTCTGCTGTGTGCTTCGTGTACTAGCATCAGCATGCAAGGTTCAAAGAATATGGGAGTCATGGAAACGGGGCTTGTTTAATTTGGTAAATAATTTTTTTTAAAATGTAATTAAATTCTATTCTGTTGTTTATCATTAATGCAGTTACAATGGTATCGCGGCCTTTTGTGCATAATATAAAAATGGATATATGCAGAATGTTTGCAGAGATGACAGATCTTTGACGATTACCTCATCGCTTGCTCTACCGAAATTATGGCGATGCCCTGCCGATCTTCTGAGTCTACTGAAATCCTGCTCAGTCGAACAAATTTCTGGAAATTTAATTTTAAAATTGTGTATCTTTCCTAAATTTTGTGCAACAATTGGAATCAGCATGAAGTAGTTTGTGGCATGATAAACTTACGTTAAACGACCCATTTGTTTCTCCCTTTTTTTTTTTGAGTCTGCTGCTGTGTGTGTAAATTACCCAAAATTTTTGCAGAAAAGACGCCTCAGCTTGTTGGATGCAGGTGTATCTTCTGCAGCAGTACAGAAACATGGATCTTTTTTCTACAAACGATGAATTAAAAGTGACGATGTATTGCTCTATAATATTTTAATGTAAAATTTTACGTTCATCCTTGATAGGAACCAAAAATAAAATTAGTAGTTTGGAAATGGATGCTCACATTGGCATTATTTTCTGAATGATTGTTTGTTTTTTTTTGTTGTTTTTTTAATTATATTGTGTTTTCCAAAGAGTTGAAGCACATCATTTCATCCTCAAAACAAAGCAAGCTTTATCCTCAGTAGCAGACATTTTCAACAGAACCATGTATACAGACACCGAAGCACAGGTTTGTCAGCATTGTGAAAGTCATTTGTCAGTATTAGGTCTATTGATTTGACATTTCCTTGAATAACAGTCTGTCAGTTCATGTGGATTCTTACAGTAATAATTAAAAATTGATAATGTTTTTGATGATTAATAGTTCACTTTCTACATCATGAAACAATATACATTTTTTTATCTTTCAGAAAACAACACACTGAGAAGCTGTTCTAAAACCAAACCATTTGAGGAAGGAAAGAATGTAATGTTTGCTTCAAATGGATGCTTTAGACTAGTAGCTTATGGTGAGGAGACCATCTTTCAATATCAGCTTGGACTGATCTGGTGGTTATCAGCCCATTCTGTGGTTTATCTTATTGGATTCTTTTTTAGATCTGCTGTCTGTCTGTGTCCAGCATTCATCAGTTGTTTATGCAGCAGGTTACGTTATGTTGTACACCGAAGATAGGGTTTGTTTGCCATTACCTCCTACATTGGAAGGTCATACAAAAACTCCTCATTTATAGTTGTGGGTGGAAATTGGAGCACCCCCTCAAAAAAAAAAACCTCACATACTCAGTTAGTGATGGAGAGTGAGAAGAAATTGTGCCGGGAATATACATACCAAATCAAGTTGGTCACTATGCAAGAACCAAACAAGCTCCCGCCCACAGCAATCCAGTTGGCTAACCACTGTACCACCACACTGCCCTTAGATTTACTACTAAACTACTGAAATCCAACTGGTAATTTGTTGTTGCAGGCAGTATTATGGCACCCAAACCTGCTTCAAGTCAACAAAAATCAAACTCCTGCAGACAGCATTGAGAAAGAGTATGATCACAGAAGTATCAAACTAACGCAGTAGCGCAGTGAAGAATACACCAGTGCCAAAATCATTACATCAGCCAAACTAATCTTTATTTTTATTTTGCTTGAGTGTAATTATATCGTGACTAAAGCAATGTTTAAGCTTGTTTCGTTTTTTAAGTTAAGATTATTCATTTCTTTTGTTAAAATATTCACAGTACTGAAAAGTGAACAGTTATTAAAGTTTTCTACTACTTTACATCTGCACAGGATATTACTATATTAAAGATGTTTAGTACAAAATCCTCAAGACTAATAACAAAATGATGATTAATCAGCCCTGTTGTTAAAAATGAGTTTTTTTTTTTAAATTGTACTGCACAAATAAAATACTCACTATTTTATTTAAAAGCGTAAAGCAATGCAATAATTTAAAAAGAATTTACTATTTAAAAAAAATCTACAAAAAACAGTGGCCTAGTTTATGTAATTCTCAGGAGTCACTAAAGCCAGATAATGGTCTCTGTAATATTAGTCTGACTTACTGGAGATCTTAATAGCAGTGATACTGGCAAAATATATTTTCACCTGAGCTTAGGAGGAGTCCTAGTGCACTATCTATATGTAGAATATAGCACTCTCACACAATGCATGAAGATTGGTGGTACTGTACTGTGTATTAGCAGACATTTTCTCTTAAGAATGGACAACCAGATTAACACCATTGTTGAACTGATATTATTATTATTTTTATTCTTTTGCAAGGTTGAAAGAATTTTGGTTGCGATGCTGCCTGAACCTAAACGATATCTTGAAGATGATAACAAGCGACAGGAAAAATGTACTTAGAGAGAAAGAGAGATAATATACTTAGATAGATAAATGAAGAGGAAAATGTTATTCCTTGTTTGAGCCACTAAAAACCATGAAGAAATTTATCCTTTCATAATAAAAAGTTTCTCTTAATTATTTGCCTAAAATTCCAAATTAAAGCTGAGCCAATTTTTGCTAATAGAAAAAAAAAAAAAACAAACATAAGGAAGGGAATTTTTTTAATTGTTTTCCTTCCTGCTCAGAAAAGGTTACAAAATAACAAACCGATTAATTTGTAAATATACAAAAATAAAGAGCAGATTGCAAATGCCTTGTAGAAATGACTTACATATGTTCTGATGCATAGTTTTAAGAGTTTATTTCCAGAGCACCATTGTGACTATGGGTAATAAGCTGTTCCAGATGAATATCTTTTTATTCCTAAGGAAGAAGACATTTCTGTGGTTAATGGTTACATTCTGCTTCTGTTAGCTTACTGAGCTGCAGTCCAGGGAACCTGTTGTATTGTGTTGCCAAGTAAAGTGTAGAACAAATAAACTATAAAAAAAAAAAAAAGGCATTGGATTTGGGCTTTTCTTCACCTCTTAAAGAAAATAACCTGTTTTTAACAAAGGCATCTCTGTGTCAGGACTCTCTCATACAGCTTTAAGTAATCTGTATATCCAGAGGAACCATTTGAACTTTCTTATTACATTCAATGAAGAAATGTGGCACTATGATCAGTGCCTAACAGAAATTCAGTATACTTTCAGGATGTGAATATGTTCTTTTAATCTAGCAAAGCCTACCTTTTGATCTCTGTAATCGTTTTGAAGTTTTTATGAGCCACATATACAAATATAGTTAATGTGACCAAAAAAAAAAAAATTTTATCCTAGATATGGATAGAAGAATGTCAAAAACATTTATTTACATCGAAGCTTAATTAGTGCTCATTATTACAATGTAAATGAATGTGCCTCTGCTCTTAAAAGTAGCTAATAAAAACCACTAATGTGGTTTTTGTTATTTTATTTTTAAGGGCAAATGTAGGAAAACATGATTTCCCCTGAGAGTGAAATTTTATTCTCTTTTATGATACCGCAACAGAATTTTTTTTTCCGAGCAAGACAAATTATTGAGAGTGATATATGCTATAGTAACTGATATCAAATACTAGCTTAAGTGGAAACATGATTTTTTAATTTGTTATGGATGTTTACAGGGCAGGAAGTCTTTTAATTTGTATTGATTCCATCTTCTTCAAAACATTTATCCCATATATTTTTAATGTATTGATTGTGCTACGTCGCAGTAGGTAGACTGCTTGTTGCATCTATTCACCACCACTGCTTTTAAAAAAAACAGAAGTTCGCTTTATAGAGTTATCTGAGACACAGAGACCATAACAACAACAAAATTGACCGAATCTTCGTGTTTTTTTTTCTTTTTTTAAATCATTAATTACAACCTCATATAATCTTTAATGCAAGACTAGTCAGTGTGTTTTACTGCTTAGGAACCTATTTGTTTTATGCATCAAACTTCCTAGAGCTGACTGACTAGTATGTCCGTCCGTGAGAATTAGCATGTGATACGTAATGACACCAGCAGAAAATTTCTACTTTATTCAAACTCTTAGAAGATATGGAATTTTCCAGCCCTAACTTCAACACTGAAACAAAGCCTAAACACTTATTGTTTGTGATATCATAACTTAGGAATAAATTTTCAAACAGAAAAATATAAGACATATTGCCCTTGCACTTTATTTCAGAATTCATGCTGACAGCATTGTCAAGAAGAACTTTTGTAGAGTGTCATTTAAATGGTATAACGTGTCTGTAAAGTTTCATGTTAAATTATTAATTTCAACTTTAAAAAAAATAACTAACTGGTGAAGAATTTGATGTTATTATCGTTAATTTCTCCAAATCTAAAATATTGGGAGATAGACAGATTTATTAGCCTCATCTCAAGGAAACAACACAGATCTGACTGGATGGGGGGGTCTATCCAGGTTGTATTTTGTTTGTTTTATTTCTTTTTGATATTTTCTTTCAGAATGTAACATATAAAAGTTATGAATTAATATTTATGGTAGCGCAAATGAACGATAAAACTTAAAAACAATAAAACCATTAGTATGCCTTTTAAGAGAAGGAATGCAAGTATGAGGCGGAAGTTATTTAGATGGTGAGACAAGGCGTGATGCATTGTGGGGGAAGGGAAAACAAAACTATATCGTTAAACTTCCTAATTAGAAGATTAATAAATTGCTCGCTTTTATTTGCGGTATTTACTCCCGTTCACTCTAGGAACACCGAGAAAGCCCATGTAATGGCGCAGTTTTTATCAACCGAGAATTTAAAAAAAAAACAACAACAACAACTTCGCCCCACAATGCAATGCTACAAAGAAAAGGACAAACTGCTTAGCTAGAGGGCCGGGGGGGGACCTTTTGGGGAACGGCGGAGCCTTTATGACTTGAATGCTGAACGATACAACTGCATTATTCGGGGATGCGAGAGACTGAAGAGAAAATCCACCGGGTTCAGTGCGGGAATCCGGCTTTCGTTTGTGTTGCTTTGGAAATTGGATGACAGAAATTTATTTCGGGTTCCATAGGCTACCGTAAATTAAAAAAAAAAAAAAATGGACCTTTCATCCTTTGTTTTCCTCTTAAAACCCTCCTAACAGGTGCGTGTATTTAAGTCCAGCTTAGTTTGGGGGGGGGATGTATGCTTGGCAGCAGCCGCGGTTAGCTCGTCCGCCAGACTTGTTTATACCGTAAGCGGCTCAAGTCTCCGCACCCCACCGGCCGCCGTGTCGAAGTCTTGCCGGAAGTATCGAACATTCGGTTCGGGAAACCGCTGGAAATCCCTCCCCCCCCCCATCTTATTCCTTGTAAACTTTCCCGCCGCTTAGTTTATTCGCGGAGGACGCGTATTAATTATACCAGCTTCCCAGCGATTCAAAAAGCCGAAAGGTGGGGGGGGGGGGAGTCGTTCGCCATAGGACGTCGTTATGGTAAACAGCGGACGGGCCGCCCTGACATCTGGGCCGAGGGGGATCCCCGATTAATTACAGTGTTGCCGGCTCCCACCGAAATGGGCGGGTTCGCGGACCCGCGCTGCTGATAGCCACGTATCAGGCCCCTCGTCCATAGTCAACAGACGGCCGATCGTGACCCGTGTCAGATTGCTCGCCCTTTGCTTTGATATTCATAGTGGTATTTGAGCGAATATTTGTACAAGGATTATCATCGCGCTAGCCCCTATTTCCTATCGAGCGGGCCCACGCACGCCCCCCCCCAGAACTGGCTGGCTTTGTGGAATTTAATAAAAACCGGCGACTAGCTTCGCCATTTTAAAAAAAAAACAAAACAAAAAACAATCCGTCAGGGGACAACCCCCGATTTATCCTCTTTTCTGCCTCTTGTTTCGGTTCGGTTGCGTTTCGCATATTCCTCGGGGATGTCCTCTTGTACGAGCGGCACCGACTGCCAGAACTGTCCCGGGTTACAAGCGTTCGCTTTTGAAAATGGTTTTCTTAGTTCCAACGTCGTCATTGAGGGGTTAAGGTCTTCTTCTGACCGTTCGTATTGCACGCACCACGGATGCTTGTTTAACGTAATGGTGATTTCCGACTGCGGTGGACGGGCGGCGTGTTGCCTTAATACCGATAAATCAGGACCGTAGGGCTGGTTGCGCTATTCGGCGAAAGTACCAATCGCCGATCGACCATCTCTCTGGCATCCGCACGTTTGACATCCACTCGAAGACCTGCTACGGAGCGAGAGTGATAAACTTCGGCGAAGACTGATAAAATCCCAGAACATACTACATATGGTTGCGACGCGGAATGATACGTCTTCATCTGGCTTCGCATATTCTTGGTAAAACAGATAGGCCAAAAATTCTAGTATAAGGAACCTCATCTAACAGGCAAAAACAAGTCATTAAATTCCGGGGAGAAATCCTTATCTTTTCGGCTCAGGGACACTTTTCTCAAGTAGCTGTTGCTCCCCTGTTTTGGTTTATTTTAGGCTAACCTGGAAATGTCGATACCCTTAGTCTTCTTTCGAAATTACGTTAAGAATGGACCAGAGACGATTACCCCAGTGAGGCTGATCGTTGAACACGGTCTCACCGGTCCATTCTCCGCCATACATCCATAATTAATAGGCGAGATATGAACGATTGATGTTTCACCATCTGTTCAGAACAAACAATTTATATTAACGTACATCATCACTACAGCATTAAACGGGGCTTCTAAAACCAACGTACTGGGATTCCTATCGCCGTACCAAGATCAGTCACGATCTAATCCTGGTGCTGGCAACAAGGGGGGAATTACTGCAAACTTATCTTGCAACTTAAATTCTTTATTGTTTTGTTTAAAGTTCTGAAATTGTCTCGTCCTTAAAAAAAAAAACAAAGAAAACACCTAACTTCTGTTTAATCAAGATTCGTGTGGGTAGGTACTAATGAATCCCACGAGGTTTAGATTTAATACCAAGGAATTCTGTTGGCTGCAGAGCTTGGATCTTTTCTGACTATCTTCCTTTCCACATGAAACACGGATCCATTTGTCGTTTGCGCAAATGCAGTTTCCCTACATTTTTTCCTTGACTCGAGAGTGAATCACATTGAGAAATCCTTATCTTGTTTACCTCAACCCTTGACGTTTACCGACCAAAGATGGCGAGAAAAAATGGTTGCCCCTGGATACCAGACATGTTAACGCTCTAGTACTAGTTTCCTCTTTCATTTGTTGATCAGCACGCAGTTTCTTCTCTGTTTCAATTTTAAAGAACAATATACAGTAGGGAGGGTTGTAGCGATGATTGACATGAATTGGTATTGTACATGCGACCTTAGAATTCTTCTCATGTAATAATAGGCGTTCTGATAGACGAACTCCTTTATGGAACAGGCACTTGGATAAACATACCTTCCCTACTGCATTCCCTAGGGGAGGGTACCCACGGCATACGTCAAGAAACAGGTGAAATTCTTCAAAGCAGCTTAGATGGACGAGCAACGAATTGATTCTACATCACACTCGCGTACATATATTTCTTTCCAAACATGACAGCCATGACTTTCTTAGTCAGCAAATGTTTTACCAATCTATCAGGCAAACCAATGCTTCGACTGAAAGTCAAAAAGGTACTGTTACGAATTTCTTGCTAAATGCTACAAATATATGGTCAATTTACACAATCTTCGTGGAGCTCCACAGATGCAAAGCAACGATGGAAAGAGCCAGGATTTTGTCATCTTTGATTGGGTTATAAAAGAATATGAATAATAAATCATTTTCCCCTCGTTATATTAATGGGTGAGAAACATTTCAGCTGTTCGGTGTAACATAATAGTTTAAAAAAACGGAATTTATATACATATACGAGTATTTGCTGTTAAACGGTTATCAACAAACTATGAATATTACATAGTGCAATTTACTTTTGGTCTCTATCCTTCTCCCCTTTTGAACCCTAATCTCAGTATGATCGAATTTTCTGTAGTGCGTCAAGGTTTGAGATGCACGTGGAAATACAGCCCCCTTATTTTCAAGAAAATATTAACGAGCTGCAGACTATCAGTTTATCGTTTAAACAGCGCTGCTCCATTGCCAAATTGGTAATCGTTTAAATGCCAGTTAATACAGAATGGCACAAAGGCGAATGAGACGACATCAGACGGCCACAGAATTTCCCTCTGGAAACTTGAGCAATTCAGCGTCGTGACAGATGAGTGTAGAGTAAGCAACAAAAAAGAAGACCATTTCCCAACATCAAACTTTTGGTAATGCCGGTTTGTTGTGGGGATGGATTAGCTGATATAGCAGGATTGACCTTCTAACTTCCTACAATTACACCACGACAAGTTTTTCAGAAATGAGATCCTTGGTGATTACGTGAGGCCATACGCTGGAGCTATTGAGGATAATTTCTTTCTCATAGATGATAACGCCCGTTTACATCGTTCTATGATAGTCGACCAGTATCTGGCACAGGTGACAATCATCCGTATCGATTGGCCGGCTCATTTGCCTGATCTTAATTAAATCGAACAAGTTTGGAACATCCTTTAGGCTGCCAATGCCAGACGCCCTGTGCTGCTAGGAAGTTGGTGACGCTCTGGTAGAGAAATGGGACGATATGACCCAGATTAATATACAAATACTCATCATGAGCATGGGATGCCAGCTGTTATTGGTGGTGCAGGTTCTCAGATAAGCCGCTGAATGAACTTCTTAACAGGAATTCGATACTTTGGTGCAAAATGTCAGATTTGTACCGTTTCGATGAATAAAAATCTTTTTTTTTGAGGGATGCTCTCATTGACTCGTTGTGACTTCATCATTTAATAATATCTTTACCAGTTGCCAACATTAATGTTCCTTTAAATTATTGTTTATACACGTCCCAACTTTGCTTTCTTTACGGTGTCTAGCAGCATATGACATCGACGTTGTACCTCTTGATTCTTGGCAATTGCTTAGTAATATAAATTGAGAGATTTCTAATATGAAATAGAAAGACGAAGAGAAAGGAAAAACAATAACTACACTAGTTTGGCAGCTTTTGAATTTTATTTTGCGACAACTTAACAATGAAAGATAACCACCTGGCGGTGTAAATAAAAACTTCTGCTTGGTCATTTCTTTTATCTCTCCGGAGGCTCAAACACATTTAGCAAAGACTTTTGAAATTTGGTCAGTTCCTTGAGTGTCCTTGTCTTTGCCCTTCCTTGCTTTAAAGATTATCATTACATAGTATTTAAGAGTTCCTTGTCAATTGATAGGGGGCGAGTATCTACACTACTGAATAGATCGATCGGACTCTCTCCAAAACCGTTGGCCATACAATCTACCCGAAACAACACTGGAGACCAAACAGAACCCTATCATTTATTATCCAGTTCTTATTTATGGAATTCCTAATCACAAATGCAGGTTTAAAAAAAAAATTATTCAAATATTCTTATTTCGTCACCGGAACGCGCCATATTGTCCTTTTAAGAGAGGATATGAAAGGTGGATGACTCAAGAACCCGTGTAAATAGCATTCGATGTGCTATAGTTCGCAATTATAAAGCAAAACCGAGCGTTATGCACAACTATGACTCACACAAGACGCTATGTGGTCTTCTCGACAGGAGAGCCGTGGCGTCGTGCATGCATCTCAGAAAATTTTAGAAAATCCATTTGAAATTAATAAGATGGATAAGGCATTGCGAAAATGTTTTAGTTGTAGAATAAATTAATTCGCTGGTTTGAATTAAATTTGCAAATGAAAATGTGTTTGGGCCGACAGAATTAAAGCGGCCATTGAGGATGTACGGTCAAGTTTATTCTGTCGGCGCATGCGCCTGCTGTGCCTTGTGCCGCGCTATCATCGACAAGGACGCCGCGAGAAATAAGACGGATGCATGTACCACCCGAATAGCAGTCGAGTACAAATGACTGCCTTTAAACAAGCCCTGTATCACTATTCAGATTGATAATAATAATAATAATAATAATGAGCGAGCCGATGTTTATCGTAAGGTACTTTGTCTTTGCATCTTCGTGCATGGGATGTACAGTAATGCTTTAAAAGTATTGATTTCTAGAGACTGTTCTCCACTCTCCCTATGAACGAACTCCTGTTCCGCACGCAGGGACTGCGGGTGTCCTCTTGTCGTTGTCCGGCGCACCTTGGCCAAAGCTCGAGGTCACCCACCAACCGTACCTGGGCAACTTGCTGGGTCACCGACCTCCGCCGCCTTCGGCTGCTGCCTGCTTAAGACGCTCTTACCGACGAGAAGATGGCTGAAAGTTCGAGATGCACGACTCTCCTCTGTATGAACGGATGTGCGAAGTTTTACGCAACGGAAAATAGAATTTTAAGAAAAAGCGAGTGGACAAATACAAGGCTGGTGAATTCTGATCTGACAGGAGAATAAAGGAAACAGGGTTAACTACAAATAAAATAACTTTAGGATAAATTGTTATCTCTAGAGGATAAAAAAAAAGGATATGTTAACATTAATAGCAGAAGGGTTTTTTTCCTTATTTCAACAGATAACAAAGAAATTATCTGGAAAGGACAACTTTAAATGATACCTGCATTCCTACTATATCTAAAGATGATATATACATTACACTCTTCTCAGTATGTGTTTAACTCTATTTACTACCTACAGTGTATTTGCAACCCCGCAATCCTTAATATGTGTCTTACTCAGAACAGGTTCAGCTTTAGGGGCTGTTATAAAGTTACCCAGTAACCTTCCACGTTCGGATGACCCTTGTAACGATACGTACATATATCGCTCCAGCCTGACTGACGTCTTTTGGATTACGATCCAGTTTAATACAAGTACAAACTAGCGCCCTCTCCCAAGTGGTGTAAGTCAGGTAAAAACTGTACGCCGATGGTTAATAGCCATACCTGATAAACAAACATGCAGAGCTTTTGGGTCAGCACACCTGGATTTAACTCGAGGTGTTCAAATTGTGGCGGAAATACTTTATACCCTGACAATGATGACGTCACATGCACAAGTAGAGTTTTCGTGGGAAAATATCGACCACGAAGTCAAATACTTCGTCTTGTTTTTATGCTGAAAAAATAAACTTCTGGGTTTTTTTTCTTCTTCTTTAACAAATCAGAAAAAAGTGCGAAATAGTAGCAATTCCATAACCATGGGACAGATCTTCCGGGATCCCTATTACAAAAAAAATACAGCGCAAGTCGCCCGAGCGAATTCTCATCTTTTAAAAGATGGCGGGGGAGCAACCAACGCGCACGCCATCTAGTGATCCTTGTCGAAGATAGCCCTCTGCTCCGAAGGAGCGATAGAGGAAGAAGAAGAATAAAGGCTGGTGGAGGGGGAGGGAAACAACAACATTTTGTACAGATTCTCGACAGATCGGGAATCCCTGACGAGACTTTTTCGGGGGGGGACATGTGTTCGGAAGATTTCATTTAATAACTAATTAAGTTCTCGTGGCTGGGCAGCGAGTTGAGACGAAAGCGGTCGGAAGAGACGGCGGCGCGAAGAGATTTCACGCGAGGTAAATCGGGGTAGGAGCAAAACGCGTAATAAAAGATGCAGGAAGTCACGGACGTTTAAAGAGCCCCGCATTAACCGCAAAAAAAACCCTAGGAGGACGGAACCAAAGAAGACTGGTTCCCTGACGGACAGGTAGGTAGGAGTACCGCGTATCCGCCAACATATCTCTTAATGACGTCATATCTCTGTACTGACGTCACGTCTCTCTGTAATGACGTCATCATCTCTCTCTGTACTGACGCCACATCTCTCTGTAATGACGTCACGTCTCTCTGTAATGATGTCATCATCTCTCTCTGTACTGACGCCACATCTCTCTGTAATGACATCAGCTCTCTGTACTGACGTCACGTCTCTCTGTAATGATGTCATCATCTCTCTCTGTACTGACGTCACATCTCTCTGTAATGACATCAGCTCTCTGTACTGACGTCACGTCTCTCTGTAATGACATCAGCTCTCTGTACTGACGTCACGTCTGTCTGTAATGACGCCACATCTCTGTATTGACGTCACGTCTCTCTGTAATGACGTCATCATCTCTCTCTGTAATGACATCACGTCTGTCTGTAATGACGCCACATCTCTGTACTGACGTCACGTCTCTCTGTAATGACGTCATCATCTCTCTCTGTACTGACGTCACATCTCTCTGTAATGACATCAGCTCTCTGTACTGACGTCACGTCTGTCTGTAATGACGCCACATCTCTGTATTGACGTCACGTCTCTCTGTAATGACGTCATCATCTCTCTCTGTACTGACGTCACGTCTCTCTGTAATGACATCAGCTCTCTGTACTGACGTCATCATCATCTCTCTCTCTCACTCACTCTCTCTTTTACGCCTGTCTGTTTGCCATTAAGGAGAGATGTGGGAGCGGTTAGAAAGATTTGTGTATGGCGGAATTCTTCCGCGTGGGACGACGACGCACTTAGAAAGAGATTTCGGCCGAAACAAACGATTTACAGAAAGTGGCGCAAATATATAATTTTAAGGACGCTTCAGTTTCCGCGAATTCCTCAGAGAAGGTCCCTGAAGACGATCAGCACGTGACTTTGTTTTTTGCTCCCTCACACATAAAGAAATGAGGTCTTCGGTTATTTACTCGTTTTTTCTTTCTCAACTTCTGATTAAAGCTAAAAGTTTTTTTTGTTTGTTTTTTTTAAAAAATCAGAAATTTGTTGAAATCAAAATCGATTCTTTTTTTCGTGTTAAGTCTTTCGATTTATGATATTTTTTTTCGTGTGTAGTTAATAAAAGAAGCCGAAAATAACTGTGGTGTATAACTCTCCTCCTCCTCCCACAGCATGGCACTGGTTCTACCAGGGCAGCGTCATGGTGTGGGCCGGCGTTGAAAACTACTCGATTTCATCTCTAAGTTTAGAAATCTTTCTAACTAATCCAAATCCTAAAACACTGGGGAAAGTTTTGAAGGAACTATGACCATGAGTTTTTATTCCGGAATAATCCTTCATATAACTGAGCATAGAACAAAGATAAAAGTGCCGAAATGGCGGAAACAGAAGATATAACTCAGAATACTTATACAAATATTTCTAAGTCCAACCAGAATCCATTTGCAGTTGAACGAAACTGAGCGAGAGATTCCTTTTAGGAACAAGATGTAAAAGTAAATGCTTCATGAAAATAGATTCTTAAACCGATGTTTGTGCCCGGTAAGTTGACGTTATTCAAAGTAAATTGTATGATTTGCACTTAGAGTTGCAATATGGCCGAGAAGGTCAAACTTTTCCCACAAATCAGTAGGGTTTGGCTACAGCCTTGGTACTGTAGTTTCTTGGTTGCTAGATACGTAAGTTGAGCTCATCACTACATGATATGGAACCTCTACGTTTGGTGACCGCTTGACTATCATTATTTATACGCGGACTGTATGAAAGAGTAAAGGATTGGCTACTCCGATGTAGTTAAACCACATGGGAACAATCGTTTTCCCACCTGAGATGTTCGATTAGTGTTTATTTCGTGCTTTAAAAGATAAAAGGATTCTTTGCGAAACAGACACCAAATGGCATTTTACTGACTAGATTCTTTATTCCTTTATGCAATTACTTACCCTGCTAATGAAAGCATCGGTATACTGCAAGGCCTGCAAAGGGGCCCAATGATGCCCGAAGCGAACGGGGTAATCTTGCAACTTGGAGCAAGAAAATTATCTGAATGGATTGAGGTGTGCCCCTTGGAAACTGTACACGGTGCCAGTTATGGAGCGCGTCGTCTCAGTCTGTTTCATGTTCTGAACTAGGCTTGTCTGCGATGTGCACTTCTGGTCACGGCTGTATTAGCCTCAGACTCATCGAAAACGATTGGTGCAAGGCGTTGACTCAGGTGCAAGGTGAAGTAAATTATGCAAAAGAGCAAGTAAAACACTAAATTTACCTGTGGATTCGAGCTGCAGAGATACGGGGGCCTCTCTCACGGCAAACATTTTGGCGAAAGACACTTTTTTTTTTTAAATAATGAATACCTTTAGTTGTTTTATTCTATCCGGTGAGGCAGGTAGACCGGCAGATAGGGGCGGGCAAGAAGGACAAGAACGCTCAGGCCCGGATCTTTGGTCTACTCCGGGGCCCAGCACGGTTCGCTTGTCGTAGGGGTTCTGCAAGGATGCGGGAGTCAGTCGCGCGACACACCTGCGGACCGATTCCTTCACATCTGAAGAGGGATTTTTTAAAAAAAAGTGGCAGCGTTGACGAGTTGTGTTTGGACAGATGCATTACTATCATCGAGGTAGGTTCTGTTCCTCCCCCCTTTTTTTTTCTTTCATGGTAGCGGGATCCGGTGAAACGGTCATCACCGCCCTTCAGCCTGGCCGGACAGCGGGGTCTTCTTCTCGCCGACTGCGCCGCCCTCGAGAAGGGCCGGCCGCGAGGTTTTCGCGGTTGACTGCGGATCAGCGAAAGTTTGGCCAGGTCACGTGGGCGGCCGAAAGGTGTAACAGCTCGTCTACTGTTGCGGTGCCGTGTCGACGGCGATACCTGACCCGTTACCTCGGCGGGGTCCCTTCAGCCTCTGGCCGGCTCAGTCGGAAAACACACACACACACTCTCTCTCTCTCTCTCTCTCTCTCTCTCTCTCTCTCTCCATCTCTCCATCTCTCTCTCTCTCTCTTCTCTCTCTCTCTCTCTCTCTCTCTCTCTCTCTCTCTCCATCTCTCTCTCTCTCTCTTCATCTCTCTCTCTCTCCATCTCTCTCTCATCTCTCCATCTCTCTCTCTCTCTCTCTCTCTCTCTGTCTATACTGACGTCATCTCTCCCCTCTCTCTTTCTCTCTGTACTGACGTCATCTCTCCCCTCTCTCTATCTCTCTCTCTCTCTCTGTACTGACGTCATCTCTCCCCTCTCTCTTTCTCTCTGTACTGACGTCATCTCTCCCCTCTCTCTCTCTCTCTTGCTCGGTTGTTACTTTTTTAACTTCTGCTGTTTGTCGAAAAACAGCACAGATTTTGATTGGATTTTGAAATGGAGGCATAAACATTCTCAGTCCCTCGGAAAACTAAAGGATGGTTGGCTGTCACGTAGACACGGAAACATTCTAGAGGAACAGTAGACTTCCAGCGTCCCGATCGTTATGGCGGCAGATCAGTTTGTAATGCACTAGCTACCATAATTGTGGACACGTCAATCAAAGAATTCATACATATATGAGAAACTCTCCGCTACATTATATGAAAGCTACGTTTTTTAATTATTCCAAAATAATTTCTTTTATGTTATAAGTTTTTATTCTATAAAATCAACATAATCCGTGAGCTGCTAACTGTATAAACACGGTTTAGAACTGTATTAAACAGCCAACGCTGTATAAACACTGTTTATAACTGTATTAAACAGCCAACGCTGTATAAACACTGTTTATAACTGTATTAAACAGCCAACGCTGTATAAACACGGTTTATAACTGTATTAAACAGCCAATGCTGTATAAACACGGTTTATAACTGTATTAAACAGCCAACACTGTATAAACACTGTTTATAACTGTATTAAACAGCCAACGCTGTATAAACACGGTTTATAACTGTATTAAACAGCCAACGCTGTATAAACACGGTTTAGAACTGCTTTAAACAGCCAATGCTGTATAAACACGGTTTAGAATTGTATTAAACAGCCAACACTGTATAAACACTGTTTATAACTGTATTAAACAGCCAATGCTGTATAAACACTGTTTATAACTGTATTAAACAGCCAACACTGTATAAACACGGTTTAGAACTGCTTTAAACAGCCAACACTGTATAAACACGGTTTAGAACTGCTTTAAACAGCCAGTGCTGTATAAACACGGTTCAGAATTGTATTAAACAGCCAACACTGTATAAACACTGTTTATAACTGTATTAAACAGCCAACACTGTATAAACACGGTTTATAACTGTATTAAACAGCCAATGCTGTATAAACACGGTTCAGAATTGTATTAAACAGCCAACACTGTATAAACACTGTTTATAACTGTATTAAACAGCCAATACTGTATAAACACGGTTTAGAACTGCTTTTCCTTTTGTTGTCCATTTTAGTTTAGTAATTTTATAATTCGAAAATTATTTATACATTGTGATTTTAATTTATTTTTACAAGTTTAATTTTATTATCCTGCTGTTAAGCGTCTTATTTATTTGGGTTCGATAAAATTTAAATGTTTTCTTGTTCAGAATATTAGTGAAACCGCTTGAGCTAACGGATGTTATAACTTCGGTACCTTTTATTTTTTCACGCTTGCAGTATTTTCTAAAAGCAAGTTAACAACTGTAACATTTCCTCAGATGCCAACACCAGCGAGAACTTGAGCCGGGCCTGGTGTCTCTCTCTCTCTCCCCCTCCCCATCTCTCTCTCTCTCTCTCCGTCGCTATTCTCTCGGGAAGGCAACAGTCAGCTCCCTGTACTAGGCAGGCCCTTCATTAACCTCAGCGGACCCCGAATCCCCGGGCGATTAATTACCGGTTCAGTCGAATCTAAAGGATGCTGTAAGGCTGATTACTCCTCTTCCCTGCTGTAATTTGCTCAACAGTTTACCGCAATCAGCGATCCCCCCCCCCCCACCGACCACACGCGAATGGGGTCCTACTTACCCCTGGGTGTCGATTTACTCCCCCCTCCCCTCCCACCACCCGCCGAAAGCAATCAGTGATTACGAACTTCTCGTTAACCACCCCCCCTCCAAAAATATGGATAGATAGTAATATAAAATTCTTCGAAAAAAATTTGTCCGGCTATTCTGGACGAACCCTTTAAAAAATGGGAGAGAAGAAACCTACGTCGAGTTTACTGGCGCAGAGGCTGCTGAAATCAGTTTCATTATGGAGTAGCTGCTTCTAAACAGTTTTTCTGGCAAACTCTGTTAATTGCTTGAATATAGCGCTGCTACTGTTTTCAATTCCACCCTTCAGTAGCGCACGACCTAGACCGAGGTAACTACTGTTCCATCTGATACGCTGTAACTCTAGCGGCAGGTTCTATAACCGGGGGTTGTAGCTCCTCCGTGTCCACCGCCTGCAATCGGTTAGTAAGCCATCCTGTAACTAAGGTGGCCGTCCCACACGTTCTAAACGAAACTAGCGCTTGAGCCTTCTTGTGGGGGGGGTGTGGGGCATTTGGCTAACTCGTCGTATCTCCACACCAATACGAAGAAAGAACCCGCTAGGGAAAGTAGTTCGAACAATATGTAACCTTTCTGATCGCCAAAATTCTGCCATTTCTTTAATATTTGCACCGCAAATAGTTTTTTTTTTAAATCTCTGCTACACCATTCGACAGGTTTTCAGCTTTTCAGTTTGCCCTTTTAGCAAGTGAAATCATCAGGTTGCTTTAGGGACTGATGCGGATTGCGGTGATCTCATCAGTGCTAATTTACTTTAAACTCTAAACCTTTAGAAGGACACCTGGTGGAGATTTTCAAAACCATCAGGTGTTGCCAGCGCGCGCGTGTGGATAGGGTGACTGTTTTCTCGATTATCTCCATTTACTAATACAAAGGTTATAATTGCAGACTATTTAAAGCTTCAACATAATCATTTTTAGCAATAGAATCGTTGATGTATAGAATGAATCCCGGGAAAATGGAGTTAATAATGTTAGTATTAATTAATTTAAGAATTTAATTGATGGTGATATGTCGTCTCTTCCTGGAGATGGCGCTCTTCCTCCTCTCAGCAGCTAAAGTAAACTCCAATTTACGTTCTCGAACGTTCTGCAATCGTGGTGTTTGTTCTATCCGAAAACCCTTCTGTCAGCTGATTAAGGTCGCCTTCCGTCTCGGAAACTGTTTGGAAATAACGAACACGCAGTTTTTAATTATTATTATTTTTTATGGATTTAAAGGGGAAAAAAAATGTTGATTCAAACTTATTTCATTAATGTCGATCTCAACTGGAACTTGAAAAAATCCCGCCGATAATATGTTCGGAAATTTTCCATTGCCATTCGGGTTCTTTGAGGGGATATCCATCCCGACAGCCCCGGAAAACGAAATAACAAGAATTTCTAAAGGGATCGTTCTCTCTTTCTTCTTCTTCTTCCCCCTTCTCCCCTTCTTAATCCACTCTGTATTTGATGCCAAATTACTCCACTTAATTCAATTTCTCTTTCGAGCGACCGAACGTAGGGACGGGAGATTTTATCCCGTTATAACGACCCCGCTAAACGTTTCGGAGATTTCTCAGCCCCCCCCCCAACCAAGCAGCCTTCGTGTCCTGTCCGTTCCATGTCCAGCCAAATCGTTCTCAACTCGAAACGGTCACCGATAAATATCTGCGAGAAAACAGTGGCGAACCATTCGCCTATTTGGCTGCTGTTCATGCTTATTCCGTCTGGAAAAGCCAGTCCCCTCCCCTCAGCCCTTTCCGACAAGCCATTCTGCTGTCTGCCGTGCAGTTAGGTTTCTCGCGATGTAATTAGAATCACCGACAGCAGCTCGCAGCTCTTCACTTGCATCTAATCGGCGAATAAGTGTAGCATATAAAGTTACCGGTGGGATGAAACAGGGAGATAGTTTTGGTCCAGCTCTGTTCAACTATTATTCTTCGATTGTCTCCCAGCATTTACCGCCATCATCTCTGAACCGCTCGGATTGTAGTAATTAATGATAATGTCAAAGGTCTTTTATTCTCTGATAACGAGCATCGCCATCAACGCTTGATTACGTGACGATTTCGCTCTCAAAGAAGGGTACGCAGGTGCGTCGTGGAACCTCCCCTCCCACAAAGACTGTCCTCATCACAGCATCCCTCGCTCCAGTGGTCAACTAACTGCGCGCGCGCAATCATCTCTCCGATCAAAAGAGGGAAACCACGGAGCTACACCCTGCAAGAATTAGTTACTAGACGGTTAGTAAAATTAATGAAACTCAGTTGTATCTAACGGGCAATGAACGAATCAGCTTATTACTCCACACATTTACCTGCTTCACTTAGTATGCTATACATACACCTAACCTGTAAATTCTACATAGATTATTTGTGTGCAGACGGAACAGATGTTTACACCTTTTCTAAAGTCATTCTACAAAAAATAAATACGATAACTTTCAGCTTGGGTCGAGCTGTGTAGTAGCTGTGGAACCTCCATGTAATGAATCTTATATAATTATTTAGACGTAAATACTAAAGTCCCGTTTTTATAATAAAATCCAGATTGCATATGCTGTCATTTTACTAATGCGTACCTGTATATTAGCACGCGACCGTTTGGAAAATACGTAAAAGGGTAAGTATTTTAACTTTTGTCATACAAAACTTTTCCAATTGAAATATCCTCTTTTTATGCTTGATTAATGACTTTATTGGTTGTGCACAATTTTGGCCGTTAGTGTAGACATGAACTGCTGCTCTGCTGTCTCTTGTTCCATCTGACAAATTATTATTATTATTATTATTATTATTATTATTATTATTATTATTATTATTATTATTATTATTATTATTATTTCTTTTGTTGTTTAGGAAGCAAGATGTTTGTCGGAACAAACATTTATAGAAAGACCGTCGTGTGAAGGGGTCTGTCTGTCTGTCTGTGTGTGGCTGGTTCCCCTCTCCTCACAAGACGTGGAGCTGGGAGGGACCGTCGACGGTTCTAGGAGATTTTCCGGGCTGTTGACGCGGAAGTAGTGGACGGTGTAGGTGGATTAGTGGGGTACGAGGCGTGATTTCATCTGAAGTCCTGCCCGAGGCTGCGACACGGTATTGAGTTGCCTTTGAATTTCCTGCCATTCTCCTGCGCTCTGCCTTTCCGTCTTGTTCACGCCTAGTCCAATTTCCCATCACTTCTGCCTCGCTGACTGCTTTCTTTGAACTCGGAGGTTTTAGCCCCGAACTCCTAACAATGCAAAGTGACAGTGAGGGAAAAGAGAGAGAGAGAGGGGGGGGGAGAGGAAGAGGAGGAGAAGGAGGAGAGAAGAAGCCAATGGGTTTGACTGCTTCTCTGTTTGTTTTATTTGAGAAAAACAAAAAAAAAATAATGAGAAGACTTTGCCTGGACACGGACGTTTTTACCTGTCGTCCTGGCTGCTAATTAGAAAGAGGAGGAGAGGGAGGCGGTGGCTCACAGACAATAAATTAGATAAATAGTCCGCCCGCTTTTATCTTCTATCTACAGATAATGGATTTGAAAACCAGTCTCGGCCGGATAACATCATAACCGAGGTCGCAACTAATTATTGTTTGTATAATAATAATAATAATAATAATTATTATTATTATTATTACTATTAATAATAATGATTTATTTTGTCAGTTGTAAAAATGCGCTTCATGCAATTTTATTTTGCAAGTTGCTGCAGAACCTGAGACAAACGTGACTTCCTCCCAGAACGCGCGGCGGCCGTCTGCTGGCGTGAGGCCCCTCCCAACCCCACCAACCGACCTATCCGTGTCTATCCGCCTTTTAGTTCAACTTCGACAATAATTTGGCACTTTCGGATAATTTCAGGGGGGGGCGGATTTTTTTTGGGGGGGGTTAACGTATGCGGCCTTAGCTCGTGCTGTCAGCGCGTTGGTAGATTTGAGAAAGAAATGGACCACGTGGTTTACTAATGTCGGGCTCCGTGTAGAAATCCGAAGGATGTCGATCGCCTAGAAACGGCACACGCGCCCGAACAGACTCGTCGCCCTACGGCAGAACAAGCCGTTCGAGCAGGAATTTAAAAGGGAATATACGATGAATAAGAAAACCGGTGAAGGGGCCAATCTAAAGTCATCACGGGGTTCTTTATGGTGATAGCCGGACTAACCGGAAGTAGAGTGTGATACCGGTATGGTTAAGTAAAAGCTGACTTTCTACTCTACTCCTGTAATCCTGACTGAGCCAATGTAGCTGTTTTGAGTATAAAGATATTAGGGATCCTATTGAGATATTAAAAAGCGGCTGATCGCCAACGATAAGAGTACAAGTTTGAGAATCAGGCTATCGGAGCAGTGAGCTCCACGTCAATGTCATTTCCTTATATATAGGACTTACCAATAAAATATGTTGTCAGGTATAAAGAAGGATATTTTTTATTGAAAATATCTGGTGTGACGCAAGTTCGAAAATAAACCTTTTTATGTGTATGGATTTTCTAACAATGTTATGCTTACATGCGTGTAACCAGATGAAAAAAGATGTGATGACTTTACGCTGTACTACGGCTGACTGATATTACATTAATATGGTGCTGTCGGTAACGATGTTTTTAACCAATATTATAATGTGTGATCTGTGCATATCAGACTCGAAACAAGCGGGAGGTGCTATCGTTGGAGTTAGAAAAATATAAATAAATGGACTTACTACAGTAATTGCTAATCTTTTAGTTTATTCAAATCTTTATATCTCTGGTTAACCCCCGGTAAGAATTCCGTCGGGAAATTTCATAAGACAGCGACGACAATCTCTTTGGCGTCATGCACATAACTGTAATTAATAACGGTTTTGTCCACTTTAACGTATACGCTTCAGTTGGTGAGCTACTGATTCCTACTCGGCCGAGCTGCATCTGCAACATTTCCTTTAAAACATGTGCTCTCCTCCTTACGGTGGGAAGCACAGGTAGCCGTGAGGCTGGCGACACTCGCAGCAACGTTACTGTACATCATCCAGCCGGAGCTGCCGTCGTCAGGGTTCTGTTAATAATTTATTTAAAAAAAAAACAAAAAACAGAAACAATACCGGGTGGGAACAAAACCGATACGAGAGGATTAACTAAATTTTAGTTAAGTTAAGTAGTTACAAAGAAGCAAGAAGCTTTCGCGGCTAGCCCTAGGGCCTCCAATAAAGAAGAAACTGTCATCAGAGCCATACTTAAATTCATTAGTAGTGTAACTATTAACTACACACCCTGGTAGTTTATCTCACTTATTAACGGTTCTGTTATAGAAAAACAACAACAATGTTTAAAATATCTAACCGTGCTGCGATCTTGGGTAACTTGTGAATAGTAATAGAATCGGATCTTTAAAGATGTCACTTTAGCATTACTGCCTGTTTAGTGACAACTATTGACATATTCACACACACATACATTACCCACAGGTACACACATACCCGGACTGTTATGTACAGACACTATACCCACACAGGTACACACATACCCGTACTGTTATGTACAGACACTATACCCACAGGTACACACATACCCGGACTGTTATGTACAGACACTATACCCACAGGTACACACATACCCGGACTGTTATATACAGACACTATACCCACAGGTACACACATACCCGGACTGTTATGTACAGACACTATACCCACAGGTACACACATACCCGGACTGTTATATACAGACACTATACCCACAGGTACACACATACCCGGACTGTTATGTACAGACACTATACCCACAGGTACACAATACCCGGACTGTTATGTACAGACACTATACCCACAGGTACACACATACCCGTACTGTTATGTACAGACACTATACCCACACAGGTACACACATACCCGGACTGTTATATACAGACACTATACCCACAGGTACACACATACCCGGACTGTTATGTACAGACACTATACCCACACAGGTACACACATACCCGGACTGTTATGTACAGACACTATACCCACAGGTACACACATACCCGGACTGTTATGTACAGACACTATACCCACACAGGTACACACATACCCGGACTGTTATGTACAGACACTATACCCACAGGTACACACATACCCGGACTGTTATGTACAGACACTATACCCACAGGTACACACATACCCGGACTGTTATATACAGACACTATACCCACAGGTACACACATACCCGGACTGTTATGTACAGACACTATACCCACAGGTACACAATACCCGGACTGTTATGTACAGACACTATACCCACAGGTACACACATACCCGGACTGTTATGTACAGACACTATACCCACAGGTACACAATACCCGGACTGTTATGTACAGACACTATACCCGGACAGTTATGTACAGACACTATACCCACAGGTACACACATACCCGGACTGTTATGTACAGACACTATACCCACAGGTACACACATACCCGGACAGTTATGTACAGACACTATACCCACAGGTACACGCATACCCGGACTGTTATATACAGACACTATACCCACAGGTACACACATACCCGGACAGTTATGTACAGACACTATACCCACAGGTACACGCATACCCGGACTGTTATGTACAGACACATTATTTAAGGGGAAGAATGCGATCGTTTTATAAGTCATGTCCGCAGTAAGTCCTCCCTGACCCCGCTTAGAAGAACTTCTCCGTCTCACAGTGAGACGTAATACGTCTCCAGCCTGTGATATTAATTACGCCTAATTTTTAACGGCAATGCAACACCCGTGTTTCTGAAGAACAGTTTTCCTGAAATCGTATTCACTCACCTACACGAAACTAAATTTAAAACTACAACGGAGATAACTGTAAAAGAAAGAGGGAAAAAAGAAGGAAATTCAATTTCATCCATGGAAAATAACGTCAAGCACGAAAAAAAAAATCAAGTTATCACGTGATCATTGTACAACCCAGAACTTTTTGGAAAAAAAGTTTAAAACTTAATGAATTTGTGATATATATATTTAATTCTCAGTTTCGAAGAACTGATTTAATTATCATTTGCACACGCCTAAACCGTACACATTCAGTCACGTTTGCAATGAAAATGGAGAGTTCGATTGGTTTGGTGTGTTCCGCGTGTTGCAGCTCGTCCATCTGGATCATAAACTGTTGATGTGGAGCGGACGGCTGCGCAAAACTCCATAATTTTCAGTAAACGCCAGAGATCGAAGTGTTCAAGGATTTGTACGTGTTCTTCTTCTTCTTCCTAATAGAAGCTTGAAGAACCCAACACCTACAAGGGGAATCGCAAGACATCGGCTCGAAAGTGATCATAGTGTAATGCGTGGAATCAAAACCTTATTACTGTTATTATTATGTTAATGCTTTCCTGATGGCTGGAAATCCAATAGAGAGAGAGAGAGGCCTGGTGGAGAGTGCGCAGGCGCGCGGCGGCGGCCAGGCAGTCAGCCGTCACGTGTACGCTGTCAGAAGTCTGTTTCCTACATTAACACGTTGCTTCCTGTCTTTGAAATTTTAGGAAGACAGCGCGCGCAGCGGGACTTTCTATTTTCGAGCAGAAATTCTGTCCATATTTTTTTTTTTTTTTTTAATATTAAACGGGACTGTCCTGTTCTTCCGGCTATCGAGACGAGGTGAGGGCGAACCGATTGAGAAACTTTGCAGCGTCAGTTTTCGCCTTCCAGTTACTCAAAAACGTGTCCAGTGAACAGTTTGTAGAGAGGAAACGTGAAGACAAAGAGAACGAAAAGCTTTCAATTTACTCTCTCTCTCTCTCTCTCTGTACTGACGTCATCTCTCTCTCTGTACTGACGCAATCTCTCTCTGTACTGACGTCATCTCTCTCTCTGTACTGACGAAATCTCTCTCTGTACTGACGTCATCTCTCTCTCTGTCTGTACTGACGCAATCTCTCTCTGTACTGACGTCATCTCTCTCTCTGTACTGACGCAATCTCTCTCTGTACTGACGTCATCTCTCTCTCTCTCCCCCCCCTCTCCCTATGGTCGGCAACTGTGGGAGTTGGATTTCCTCGAAGACTAAAACTTGATGAAAGCATCGGGAAAGGATTATCCAAACGGTGGTTCCCCATTTAGTGTTGTTACTATTAACCCTTTGCTTTCCATTAGCAGAAGTGTTCTGTAAAAGTGTTGTTTGTTTTAAAAGTGAAACTTTCAAATGGTTATAGCAGTTTCAAAGAGGCAGTAAGTCTGACGATCCCACCTTTTCTTGGATATGGGTAATCTGTACACCTGTATTCAGGAAGAGCTATGTATATATGTTAAAAGTCGGGGGGGTTAAATAAAGTATGGCCACCGGTATAGAGAAATTATCTGACTTTATTATGTAATTTTAGAAATTCAATCATGTTGCCTTGGAAAATTTCTCGTTTATAATACGAACCGGTTCCATCGCAGAACTTTTCGTTGCTTCAATCGACTCTCAACGATACCGGACCGGAAACAGCCGCGTCTCTGGCGTTAGTGAATTCAGGGATTTTCCCTCGCCCATAGAGAAAAGGTCATTTATTAAAGCGGAAGCGCATTAGATTCAGATATTGGATGGGTTTGGACGCGGCGTCGCGGTGGATCGACAGACACGGTGGACGCCCAGGTTGGAAGACCGACCCCGACCGTTCACGGGACCGGCCAGAATCTCGTCCCCGTGCCCGACCGAGGAAGACAACGACGGACGCTCTCCCTCACGTCCGTCAGGAAGATAAATCGTCTGATGGCGCCGGTGACCCAGAACTAAGTTTCATTAAGATTTGCTGTATTAAAACCGTCGCTAAGTTTGTTTTTTTTTTTTTTTAATTTAATGGAAAGATCTGAACGGGCGATGAGTCACGAAGTGAACGCGAGACGGCTGACGTAGCAGCCGCTAGGTGAGCCCAATCAATGCCCGCCACTCTGGCCGCGTGCCCGAAGCCATCCCCATCCTGCCTGCTGGCCCTTTCTCACCTGACTTGGCCTTCTTTGCCGCCGACTGGTCGTTTTCCATTCGCAATTTCCAAACGTTGTCGTGCGATTCTTCTTCTGCGTCTCTTCGATGGACTGTCATTAGTCCGACGGATATCGCATGTCTAGCTAGCACTACGGCTTCGTTCATCAGCAATGCTGCTAACCTCGGCGCAGTTAACTCTTACTTGGCCAATACTCTCTCTCTCTTCTGTCTATACTGACGTCATCTCTCTCTCTCTCTTCTGTCTATACTGACGTCATCTCTCTCTCTTCTGTCTATACTACGTCATCTCTCTCTCTCTCTTCTGTCTATACTGACGTCATCTCTCTCTCTTCTGTCTATACTTACGTCATCTCTCTCTCTTCTGTCTATACTTACGTCATCTCTCTCTCTTCTGTCTATACTGACGTCATCTCTCTCTCTCTTCTGTCTATACTGACGTCATCTCTCTCTCGGAAATAATAGAAAACCCCTCAAAAGTTACCGTTTTCCCTAAACTCTCCCCCACAATTCAATTATCCGCCTTTTCGTGATCGGCCTATTTCCTGAACGCGAAGGAATCAGCAAACACCCTGCAAGTAAGCTTGTATGATTTATCTGTAGTTATGGAAAATCTGTTGGCTTTTCAAACTGCTAAAGCCGGTTTATCCGTTAACTCGCAGTGGCACTTCATCAAGGTTTTCATTGACCCCATTATGACCCTCATAATCCGCGCTCCGCGTCATCTCAGCACTAGAGTTCAGTTATGTCGCAGTGCACCGAAACATAGGAAACCACGATTTTCAAGGATTAATACAAGTTTATATTTTTTTCTTTCAAACTCCCAGATCCACGCAGTCGATCGGAAGAGATAACAAGCAAAGGTAGAGTTTGTCACCGAAAATGACATAGATTAGCCGCTTGTAAGGAAACGCAGTGCTTTATCTCACTTTTGCTAAGCCAATAGCAGCAGCAGCGCTCACCACTTCTACTAGCCCCTGAATTAAATTTACAGGGATCTTTTGCCCACAATGCTCTGACTGAATCCGTCAGCCATTTTGTCGTCTTTATTCTTTAAAATCTATCATCTGACTTGATTCGCATCCAGAATTACCCCCCCCACCACACACACATACACTCGATAAAATGGATATGAACAGTCTGTTGTTTCCCAGTTAAACAAACTTAATTTGTTGTGCTAAACGTTCGAGAGCAACCCTGATGAAATTTAATTCTGACAGACTCTCCTAAACCAAGCACGGCATACAAGTGGTACAATTACAAAGATAACGGCGGTACCTCGTTCCCTTTAAAGTTGGCTATGGCACTAAGTGAAACAGTTTGGGACACCCAGCCAAACAAAGGCATTTACAAAACAAACAAAATACGCAAGCGAGGAACATCTCGTAAATAATTCTGTCTGCTCGTCACTGCTTTCATACATCCATTATTATACTGCTTACTTCCATCGGTAATTACTCTTAAGTATAAAACGGGTCAGTGATTGCTTTAGTCTCAGTTAGCATCATTCATTAGAGAGCAGGTTCTGAATAAATAACAAAATAATGCCAAAGAAGAACTGTACTATCTGTACGAGTGAATGTACTTAAACCCGTAAATGCGATGCTACTGAAGTAATAAGTACAGAAAGAAAACAAATACTACTAAGGTGGAATAAAAAGTTTTAATTTCTCGTTAAAGGCAAGCTAACGTACTGCAGTGTTTTAATGGTATGACATCATTCGACTGCTGCCTGCTTGTGACGACACAACTGGATTATCGCTTGAGTCTTTGTGCCTTTAAATTGACGAGTTTCTGAAATTAACATGGGATTCAGATTTCAGTGCGAAAACGCTATTTTCATGTCCTTGTTCTACTTGGATTTAAATAAATGACCAGATATTTTCGCAAGATCAAATATCGAGTTAAAACAACAAAATATACATTGAAGACTAAGTATTAGATATTTTAAATAAAAGGAAAGAAATTTTAAATAATTCACACGATATATTACATCGTTTATTTTTTCGTTGCATTACCAGATAATTTTGCGAGAGTGTAGCTTTAATGAACTGTGTATCTCACTATAGCTAAACAAGGACTGTCAGGAAGCCGTTTGAAGATTTGGATACCAACTTTGCTAATGTTTTACTTTCAGGTTAGTCGAGGTTTGGGAGACAATAATAATTAATATGAGCTACTGTATTTCTTTTTTTTTTTTTCAAAGTTTTGTAACATTTATTGCTACTAATTATGGGTTGGGCCACAAGCTAGGGTTACTAGTCCCAAATTATCTAATGCATATAAGAAATAACTAAATATTTTATATCGCTGCTTCGAAGACAGCCATCTTGTGTCGTTGTGCCTTAAAGTGAGAGTTTTAAAAGCTGTGACGTCAGGAACTCATTTCAAATGCCATGTAATAGACGCCTCTTGCACAACTATGACGCACCACTGACCAGAAAGCAAAATTACGCACAATTATGACGCACTGCCGACCAACATATAGAACTGCGCACAACTATGACGACTACAGGAGAACCACAGCATCATTCACACATGTTTGAACGTGTCTAATGATTAGATTTACCTAAATTCCCTAAACGCTACTGATACAAGTAAACTATTACAGGAAACGATTTTAGCTGTGAAGTAAGCTAGATGTGTTTATTGAAAGATGCCATGCCGGTGTTCATTTAATAGACAGCCGGACTAATCGCGTCTATATCCTCCTGTCTTGAGGCCTGCTGTTACTGGGGCTGGGTAGATATGTAATGACATTTATACAGCTGCTTCAGCGTCTCCCATCGCTGTTTGTAGGTCTCTCTACGTGAGCCGTCGTTGGTGTACTTTCGACTGACGGTTGTCTTGGTGACCGGAGAACACGAGGAAAGCATCAGAAGGGCCGGCGATGGGGCGAGCTTAAAGTGGCTGTGGCCGTGCAAAAAATACTAAACTTCTATCGGTTATTTCGGAGGTTCGGGGGGGGGGTGGTGGTCTCAGAAATGTTTCCAGTATCTTTATAACCTCCTCCTGTGGCAATTTATTTCCAGGAAGTTGTTTTTGATGTTCAGAACAGCTGCGTAAACTTGTTTGCATATGGCTGGGTACACTGTTGTCACGAGGGCTTTCCGTGTTAATGAGCGCCGCTGAAGTTCCCTCACGAGTTGAGGAGACTTTTTTCCCTTCTCCCTTCTTCACCAGCTTTTGCTGCTGCCGTTGTCGTTTGGCGAGAAAAACAACGCCAAAGAAGAATAGAGCGGAGGGGAGACGGAGGGAGAGAGAAAGACTACCGAGCTGGTAAGCAAAGCGAAAGTAGTAGCACAGTCCAGCATGGGAAGCACGACGGACGGGCCAAGAGTGCGCGCTTAGTAATAGTTCGATGCTGCAGAGATTGTGTCATGTAGGAAAGGCGCTGGTGTGTGTGTGTGTACGAGGTTAACAGAGATTACCCGTCCCATCCCCTTGAAATATTATACACCGGCCTGATCTTTTCTCCTGCTGCTTGGCAAAAATACATCTGCAGCCATATAAGACAACTGTTTTTTGTTTGTTTGCCTCCTTTAGAACAGAGCGAGTAGACGCGATGGGATAATCATCATGCGGCATAACTGTTATCAGGTACCAGTCGCCGGCAGCATAAAATGGCGTCCAGATGACGGCGGGGTCGAGGGGGGGGGAGAGCAAAGGCGATGGCTATTCGATGGACTGAGCAGCCGCTGGTTCAAGCAGATGGCGAAGAACATCCTCCTACCCCACCCGCTTTTTTTTTTTTAAGCCCTAACTCCTGTTTTATGGCCGTACGCTCCCTAACAGAAGAACTGCGATCATTAATTCCGATGAAAAGTTTTCCGGAAGAGTCGCTGCGAGGCGTTTCTATTATGACGTCATTTCCTGTCTGCTAAAGCTCTAAATTATCCCGGGGGGTAGGTCGATCTCGGTGTGTTGTAAACAGGGCAAATGAGGTGGGCAATTATGAGATTTGTAATTTTTTTCTGCTATTCAAAATATTTCATTTTCCGTCGCATATTTAGCTGAAACAATTTATCGGGAAGTGGAATTTAATAAGTGTTTCGTAAAATTGTAGCTCTTTTGAAATCCCGGTTTTCCAGTAGGTCAAAGTTTTAGTTTAAATAATATCTAATCCCCCCCTCCCATAGAAAAATAAGATCTTTAGCAACCAGCAGGTTTAAATGGTTTAAGACCAGCTCGGATCCCTTTTTGTACAATCTAGAAATGAGAGGGCCTACTTCATAATTTTTGTCGATGCTCTCAAAAGCAGTCGTTTTTAGAACAGCCCTGATGACGATAAAAGAGAAGGTCGCCGAAACGTAGGTCTATTAGTTAGTCTGGCTGCTACTGCTAAGGGATAGAAAATGTCCGAAGCAATCCATTATTTTTTAGTCAGTGGCTTTATGGTACTACTTACGTGAGCGAGGAGTTCATAAATAATGGATTTCCATTGAAAAGCATCAAATAAATGAGCAAATAAGCAAATTATGACCTATTCCATTAGGTACAGAGGGTCTGGTGAACCTCTCAGACTACAAGGACCGGCTTCTGGCGAAGGTTCCACGCAGAGATGTTCCAGCTAACCACAAAACAGTTAAGCCATTTATCTGGGAACCTTCCTTCAGTACACTCGAACTAAGATGGTTTAGCTAGTAAATTAATCCTGCTAGTTAATAAACCGAACTCGTGATGGTCGTCTACTGCTGTCAAATAGATCTGTCTCGAGACTTCATCGACTTCCTCACTTAATGGCGCATGCGTAGTAAGTAGGCTTTGTGGATAGTTCAGCCTACAATTATCACTACTTTCGTATTCAGTAGAATATCCAGGTACGCTAGCTAACCGTTTATTTCTTTTAATTATTATTATTATTTGTAGTAGAAAAGTTTTATCCAAATCTCCGACAAGTCGGTCTTGTATTTTTTTCTAAAATGTTACTACTGTGCGGCTGCTTACATTAGGAGGAAAAGGCTTGTTCACTTTGTTCGTAAGGGAGACAACCCTGTTCAGTTACTTGGCTTTCACGCTAACTTTCTCTCGGGACCAAGATTCTCGTCTCAAGAACTCGTTCGGATTCTAATCTTCTATAGAGCCACGCGCCTGCGTGTTGAAGAATACGAACCTCTTTAAAGGTGGACACTGCCGCCTGTTGTTTCTTATGAGGAATGATTCCAGTACAAAGGCGGTATGAGTGGGATCGGGTCTTTAGCGCATAATTTACGTTAATTAGTATAATGTACCGAATTACACCTACTGAGTGATTGGTGAATTGAAACGCAGTTACAATTACCCCCCCCACCTTTTATACCGTTTAGGATACTTCTGCATTTCACTACTTTTCGAATCTGCATTACTCAGCGCAGGTTCGGCCATAAGGGCCGTGACAGGAAGTTCCTTCTTTATTAACACTCGCATGGAGACAAACCCGTATATCGCTCCAACCAAACCTGTTCTGCATCATGGATGTGCCGACTAAATGTACAGACAGTTCAACACAAATATCAGGTAGTCTGTATAAGGTAAAAGCCGACGTGGCATTCAGAGAGTTAAAGAATTTCACTTTTAATCTTTTTGCAAATAGCATTTTCACTGATATTTCGACACCAATCACTAACTCGTGTTGATCCATAGCTGGAAACAAAGTATTAAATAAAAGGTAAGAATCTGAAGAAAGGCAATAAGTTTCACACTAAAGACAGATTTATAGGAATGGAGATA
Source organism: Nautilus pompilius (assembly GCA_018389105.1). Lineage (NCBI taxonomy): Eukaryota > Metazoa > Mollusca > Cephalopoda > Nautilida > Nautilidae > Nautilus > Nautilus pompilius. Next base: position 1,553,667 of record JACATO010001899.1, read on the forward strand.
AGAATGCTAGTTACTCGCGACATTTTCTCTGTAAAGGTGGAGCATCCCAGGCTTCAGTATACACACACCAATCCAAGTAGCCCCCTTCGACTCACTTTTTTTTTGGCTGTTCACGTCATCAGGTCGAATGTCAAGAATTACCAAGGATTTTGTGGCGGATTCCCTATCTTGCTGTCTCACGAATCGTACGCAGTCATCAGATTTACTTAATTAATTAGGTAACAGAAGACTGATTAGCTTTCAGGAAATGGCTGTCTCTCTCCCCGAAAACCCAGACTGAACATGTCGTAAAAACGGAGGCCCCATAATTTTTTGTTTTTTTTTTCTTTTGCAGTCGGGAAGAGGGAAAAAAAAAAAGAAAACAATTGTCGCGAACCTTGCAAGTCCCTTATTAGTCGCTGGATGGTTTCGAACCATACAACTGCCCAAAGGACCCAACGGACTCCCGTTAAGGTAAAAGTATAAAAGCGGCAGGAAGCCTTTAAAACTGACAGCGTGCATCTCTGACCAAAGTAGTTAGCGCCTGGTCCACTCTCGAGAACATTTTACGCTTTCTGTTTCTAAATGTTTGATAAAACACTCCAGGCCAACACAAGACAATACAAACTGCCTAATTAAAAGAAAACACTAAAGAAGGGAGGTGAACTACTCTCGTTACACAGAGGACACGGTAAGTCGCTTTACTGTCTGTGTCGAGACCTGTAATCGTGATGGAAATGTCCACGTCGTCTCGTTTTCTGCTTCTGCTTTACTAGTTTACGTCATCCCCGGTGGAAGGAGAGGCCAGAATGCATTTTCCGAATGCGACCGATCGAGAACATATCTACGGCACGGGGAGAAACAGCGACCGTAAAAGTCGGGTCAGCTGTGGGCAGAAATTGTTTCCGATTGCACTCTTTTTTATCAATAAAATAATCGGATCTAAATAAATGAATTAAAAAAAAAAAATAATAATAATAAAAGATAACTTTTGCCAAAAGCTGAAAACCGTATAATTCCTGCAATTAAGCTAAAGTGTCTGCAGCAGAAATACGTGCGCTGTTATATATACATAACTTCTGTTTATAATTCGATTTTAATTACTAATAGATATAATATCTAATTAAATATTCTCGTGCAGATTCTTCAGAGACTGAGATATCAGAACCTACTGGCACATTTTGCACAACTATATAGTCGAAGTCTCTTTTTTTTACCTTCTTGGCAGGAGAGCACTGGCATCGCTTACGTTTGAATTTATTGAAAATTTGGTGCAATAAATAATATCCGTAAGTTATTAAATCGAACTTGTTTATTAACAAAATGGAATGTTGCTGTTGTTGTTGTTGTGTGTGGTTTTTTTTTTTAAATTTACTTAAGATAAGATCAACTTTACGCGACGTTTGTTATAAACTGTTGTCAATGATGCTATCGCTGATCATTTTAAATGTGCCCCAACGATCACGACCAGATGACAGATTGAGTAATCAAATAATTTTAAAAGGTTAATTCAGCACTTTTGCATGTATTTTATACCAGAACCCATTTAAACATCGTTTGTTTTGTTTTTTTTTGTAGAATGAGAAAAAAAAAGAAGAATTGGAGAGAACTGATTGCGAGAGGCGCTTTGACCATCGCCGGGCACCCAGTTCTCTGAACTATATACCGAAAAACAATTCGTCATAAAGAAAAGCAATATCATCATCATCTTTAGCGCATTTACGAAACCTTAACTGCTTTCCATCTTTAATATCATGTAAATACCACGAAAAGGCAGTCTTTGGAATCTTTATGCTAGCAAACAACTGATGAAGTGTTATTAACTCCAAAATCAAAATGTGAATAGATCTGAAAACTATCACTTTTGCATGGTGTTGGCATTTGTTCCATGTTTAACCTGAAGTAAATATTCCACAAAGATTATCTTTTGTTTCTCTCTGTGAGTGAGAAAAGACATTTTGTTCAGATATCTTACGTGTTGAAAAGGTTCGTTCCACAATTGCAAATACTTTTTAATTCTTTCTACCTGTTTTATTTTTATGTAGGTTTCAGATTTCTCTTGGGAAAGACATTTTTTTTTTTTTTAAAAAGGAGAGATTAATGAATATTCTCCAATTACGCACAATGCCAAGTTTTAAAGTCTTAGAGATTCGACAGATTTGATCAACGCGAGAAACTACGACAGAACGATCTATGGATGTTAGAGTTTTAAAAAAAGAATTAACAATTACAAATTATTTTACGAATGAATCGGATAAAGAATAAGATTAAGTCTTTGATTTATCGGTTGGCGAAAGAGGAGGAGGAAAGAAATTCTTCGATAAAGAGAATTATCAGGAAAGAAAATGTAATCATCTAAAAATCCGGCAGAGGGAGAGGAGTACGTCTTTAATGACTGGCATCAAGAACTTTAAAATCCGCCGAAACGTCTTTACTTTGGTGGTATTCACACGACGTCATCGCTGTTGCTTTTCGCGTTATATAAACAGCGAGTCGAGACGATCATTCGATTCTTTCTGCTGGCCATTAAAGACGACTTTTCCTCCTGCGAGTCATTGCAGTGATCCTAGAGGCAGTTTTACTGCGAACCAACAGCTATCAGAGGTCAGCAATACGTTTCGACTTTAAAATGAATTATAAGGCTGTGATCGTGGTGTAACGTTACGCAGATTCTGTATCACTCTTATTAATAACAATTGTATATTGAGGGTAATAGATATTTAATGAATAAAGCGTCGCCTTATGTTTTATCTCAGCCGAATTGCGATCACCAGTCCTGTCTTGTCGTGCATGATTTAATTGTAGAGTTTATATTCTATAGCAACACGACAAAGAAAAGTCCTACTTTACCCTTTGTTAACTTATGCCCTGTGAACCAATAATTTTTGCTTCTAGTCCACATAATTGTATGGTCAGACCTAATTTACACATCTTGTTTTTAGGGGGAGATAATTCTGTTTATTTGACATGTTCGGCGTCATCAGATACTAATTGTCGTTATTTGATATTTGCTTAGATTTATGAAGCTTAAATGAAGCTTTAAATAAGGGATATTAAAAACTCATTTTCTTTATGAAAATAGCTGCTGAAAATGATATTTAATTATACAACCATCTTGTTACAAGGGCTAAAATTCCTTCCCAGATCCCTTCGTTTAAAGTGGGAGATTTTAAAAAATCGTTGTCTCATTGAAGCAGAAATCCATTAACTTAATAATAAACTCTCCTACACATGGCTAATTGACTCGTTAGACTTTCTGCGCACCTGCTCAAATATTAATAACCAAATAATGCATTTTGTGACGTCAGACGCTGGAAACTGCACCGGAAGAAGAAGAATGGTTTTTTGCGACACCGAAAGAAATGGTCTGGTCTTTTTCTAATGGCATAAAGTAGAGAGGTTTCCGTCTGACAAGACTCGATGCCCATCAGAAGAAGCGCCGGAGTAATTAGGGGCGGCCGTCTCGGGTGGAACAAGAACCCAAAAGATCGTATCAGACCGGTAGAGGGGTTGTTCGCCTTCTGCGGCCTCTAACGAGATTTACTGCGGCCAGGTCGTCAAGGACCACCGCATTTAGCGGAAGGCGGTTGTATATTATTACCGCTAACAAACCGCCACGTGACCCGTTCTAAAGCAAAAACATCAGCAGCAGAAAGTCATAACGAAGGTGCCACTTTATCATCGCGTCATTTCTGTATAATGTATCAATCCGCTGACAGCCACCCCACATACGTTGTCTGTCTGCTCCTGTTAGCGGATTAGTTACAAAATGTAAAATCTTATTGCTCCTTGAGAAATTAGATAGGAACTTACAGATTAATCCCCACGTCGTTCGAAAGTTGGATATTCTAATAAAAACTATTACGCATAATGTATTGTTTAAGATCGTAAAATAAAATGTAAAAAAAAAAAAAGAAAGATGCTGGACTGCCCACAGCGGGTGTGCGGCAGGTAAGGAACTTGGTGCCCGGTAGGAGTGACCTCCTTCGACTGGTTTGGCCCAGTCACTGAAGGTCGATGCCCACCCATACTATTCGGGAGAGGATGGTGCTACATGTTTCACCTCTTGTACGACTACAGACGGACGCTGAACTTCTGTGGGTACCCAAAAGCTCTGATATTAACTGGTGGAGCACCTGTGCGAGCTTCTGAATCGTCAGCTGACAGCAGAAGCCTAATCTCGTCCAGACAGTATGACAGAATTTAAGAAAGCTCTCTCTCTCTCTCTCTCTCTCTCTCTCTCTCTCTCTCTCTCTCTCTCTCTCTCTCTCTCTCTCTCTCTCTCTGTACGACGTCACATCTCTCTGTGCACTTACGTCTCTCTCTCTCTCTCTGTACTGACGTCTCACATCTCTCTGTGCACTTACTCTCTCTCTCTCTCTCTCTCTCTCTCTCTCCTCTCCTCTCTCGCCCTCTCTCTCTCTCCCTCCCTCCTCATCCCCCTCTCTTTCTCTCTCTCTGTAGTACTGACGTCATTTCTCTCTGTCTATACTGACGTCATCTCTCTCTCTCTGTACTGACGTCACATCTCTCTGTGCACTTACGTCTCTCTCTCTCTCTCTCTCTCTGTACTGACGTCACATCTCTCTGTGCACTTACGTCTCTCTCTCTCTCTCTCTCTCTCTGTACTTGACGTCACTCTCTCTGGCACTTACGTCTCTCTCTCTCTCTCCATTCTCTCTCTCTCTCCATCTCTCTCTCTCTCTCTCTCTCAATCGCTCATCTCCCCTCTCTTTCTCTCTCTCGTACTGACGTCATTTCTCTCTGTACTGATATGACGTCATCTCTCTCTCTCTGTACTGAGTCACATCTCTCTGTGCACTCTACGTCTCTCTCTCTCTCTCTCTGTTTACTGACGTCACATCTCTCTGTGCACTTACGTCTCTCTCTCTCTCTGTACTGACGTCACATCTCTCTGTGCACTTACGTCTCTCTCTCTCTCTCTCTCCATCTCTCTCCTCTCTCCATCTCTCTCTCTCTCCCTCCCTCCCTCATCCCCCCTCTTCTCTTTCTCTCCTCTGTTACTGACGTCATTCCCTCTGTCTATTACTGACGTCATCTCTCTCTCTGTACTGACGTCACATCTCTCTGTGCACTTACGTCTCTCTCTCTCTCTCTGTACTGACGTCACATCTCTCTGTGCACTTACGTCTCTCTCTCTCTCTCTGTACTGACGTCACATCTCTCTGTGCACTTACGTTCTCTCTCTCTCTCTCTCTCTCTCTCTCCATCTCTCTCCCTCTCTTCTCTCTTCAAACATGGAAAATCTAGATCAGACGGTGATATAAGATTTCGTTGAGTTAAGGTCAAAAAAAAAAGCGCTCACTTCTGCTACTAAGATCTGACAAAGAATTTCACATCGCTTCTTGCTTTTGCTTGCAGTTTTTCTGGACAAACATTAACTTAATAACAACTGGTCCCCGAATTATTATGGCGAGGCGGTGTATATTTCAATTCCATTCACTTGGCAATTATATAACACGCATGGTCTGATCGCAACTCGCATTAAAATGTATTTCCTTTCATCTAACACTTCCATTGGCTAGTTTATAAGAACCCGAAATTTTTCGGAGGTTAAATAGTTTTACAAATAGTTTCTCAGAGAAATCACGGCAGCTGCTATATCGTTAATATCAAAGGTGTGTCACAAGTACAAATTAATATCTTTCATAGCCATTACTAATAACGAACGATTCCCGATTGTCTCGTAGTTTACTTAGCTTCGCATAGTACTAGAAAGCATTACTGCTTCTTTCCACCAAGCAAAGGAAATGCTTATTAATTAGATCGACTTTACTCTATCACTATTAACTTCTATCGTCGGCAACCTTTTCGATTAATTAACAGCCCTGTTAGCGAAAAACCAATAATTAAGCCTTGCCGAAACTTCAGCTAATTCGTGATTTAAAAGTAACGAATTTCGACGAGTAATTTTTACTATTTTTTTTAAAGAACAACAAAAAAAATTTACATGGCATTTACATTCAAGCTAAATTTCATGTTTAGCTTGATTAATTTTAGTGATTTTGGAGAGCCAGTCAACCATCGAGGATTACGCAGGAAAATGTGATCAATAGATATTAAAATTTCTCAGTACTGTTACTATTAACTGTACTTGCTGGTAGTTGATGCCACTCGTTAACAACTCTATTAGTAAATAATATCTTCTGCTCCCTAATTGTTTTGGAACTATAGCTAATTTGTAATCATAATTTTGATATTAATGAATGTAGATAGCAAAACTAATTTGTTCCGGTCCACGTTCATGCTTGAGACTCGAAAATACTCCAGTAGATCTCTGATGAACTCTCTCTAACGAATCAATATCTTTTCTCAAGTAAGAGGATCCATACCTGCGCAGTGTATTCGAGATGTAGACGAACCAAGGATTTATTCATAGAAACTAACTAAATGCCAAGTTCATCTTCGGGCTCTTTAAGGTGCTCGTGCCATCTACACACTTAATTAAAACCATCAATTATTTTCAAAATCTCTATCAGATTCTCCTCCAAACGTCCAGAAGCCAAACCGGACTAATCCACGTTTTAAAATAAAATTTTATGGATGCTCAAAATGGTTAATATCGGAAACATTCTATCAAATCTGTCGTTAACCTTCTTTAATATTGCAGTATCCTCTATTAAGAAGAGAGCCCACACCCGCACACCTTGTTCAAGACTAATATGTACAATTTAACTAAAAATTCTTTTGTTTGTCTACCTGTTACATAGTTTAATCTATTAATGGTAATAAACTAAAATTAAACTACTTGTCCGCCTTCTATCGAAAGTTTTATCAGAAAAATAAGAAAAAAAACAACAAGAGCAACGACTTATTTAATGATCGCCAACATCACTCACGCCTTCATGCATCTTCTACGAATAGATGCTGGCGATTCACCGCAGACATCCTGCTATTTGTTAATGTATCCTGTGCAGCAGTACGCACATTTATTTGACCAGCGTATTGAGAAACTATCTGAAGCAAAATAACCCGACGCCACCTGGCGTCTTTTTAAAACGTAATTAGGCTACAGGTAGTCACGTATTGGCGAAACTCAATTTTTATTTGAAATTGTCAGCGGTTAAGGAGAAAGGATTCATTTTGCAATATTATAAGTAAAGCTGTAATGCATAACTCGTCAGTGAATACCCAGCATGCCGTGCGCGCCTGCTCGACTGATCTCGGTTACATAATGTTGTTTGACGGGGGAAAGAGCGCGCGTAGGCGGGATAACTCGCTCTCCCTGTTAGAAATGTGCCGGTCAGCCGCAACTTGGTTATCTGATAACTTCTACCGCAAACGTTCGCTGATAATACTCGCTATTGAGGTGAGTTTCTAATGTGTAGTAAAGCACTCTCCTTGCAACACCAAAAAAAGAGGGGACACTTCTATAAAGAAGATAAAAGATGCAGGAAAGACACTGCTTGGATTACTTCCATAGGACAGCTTTTCTGTTTTACTCTGTTTTAGCAGCTGGCTGTGCGTTAACTCTGGGCTTTTCGCTAGGTCGACGGAAGTTGGAGCGCACCAGGAACTCAAGCACTGGCCATAGCGTCCGGTAACGGGCTCCTCGTTTCCCGGTCCAAATATAGTGTTCAGGACAGGTGATACGAAAACAAAGTATATATAAAAGCATACGATTGTTGAAAATTTGTATGCGTGGAACAACAAAAGAAAAAGTTAATTCTGGAACGTTGTTAAAGTAGACGTTTTTCATCGGAATATCTTCCGTTGTGCACACTTGTGGACGTCGGTGTATATTCTATTGAAACAGGATATAAAAGTCGTAGAGCCGTTTTTCTAAATTGTTTATGCACTTCTTCTGATGGCGTTGAATTGATAGTCCATGCCAACGAAAGAAGAAAAAAGTAGAGCAGTATTTTAGTAAACAACTCAGTAGCTTTCAATCAGATATTTAACCAGGCTCTAAACGTTGCGTTCTTTGTACCAAGACAGAGCCTATCTACCTAAAATTCCGGGGCTGATCAAAGATTTGCTGCCGCGGATGATTACAGAAAATAACTTGAAGACCGGCTCATTAAAGGGACTCTTAGCAACGGCCGAGGTACAGTTTTTATTTGAACTACACGGGCGTCTGAAGATGTAGATTATATCCCAGACTTGTTCTTGCTGAGCCTACTTAGGGCTGGGTCAGTACTAGAGTATCTTAGTGACTCTCATCAGCTGTCGTATGGATAAATCCAAAGAGTTTACTGCGTCTGTTTCTTCTTTTGATTCACTGGAAGACATTATTTCTTCACGAATGTTTTGAACTCAAGTACAGCGATTTTCACTTGGAAATATTTGAGAAGCAAACATAAATTTTCCTGAACCGAATTTTATAATTCCAGATTTTCTTCTTTTTTTAAAAAAAAAAATTTTTTTTTCTTGTTTGCTTAGCATATTTTTTTTTTTTTTTAAAAAAAAAAGAAAATTACGCCTAATATTACTGGCACCGCTAGGGGGCGCTCTACTAACCTACGTCTCGCGCCGTCTCAGAGATTTTCCCGAAATGCTATTAGGAAAAAAAAGAAGAAAGGTTACATTTAGAAATAACAGAAACAAGAGGCAGGACCCGTTTGGTGCTTGTTTTGGCGAAAGTATTCAAACAGTGCACATTTAAATTCGAGTCGGAGTTAACTTTTACGCAAATTCAGCGTAAATTATAACGTTTCATAGTCTCATTTAGACCGGAATTTCCAGACATATCCTCCCAGATCTTGTAACCATCAAGAAAGTTAGTAATGGAATCACCAAAGTTGTGCTGCTCTCTTCCTTCTGCGATGCTTTTAATAATTATCTTCGTCTTTTTCAACCGAGTCTTTTAGGTACTTCCCATCTAGTAATTCATCGATTTATTGGAACGAAGTTCGGAAAAAAAATAAACGGAAATCGTGATACGAAAATTAATAATTTTAAATTCTACCTGACAGTAACTCTTCCACCACCGGCAGCAGCAGCAGCAGCAGCAGCAGGACATCTCTTCTTGATTATCTAAATTCAGATTTCTAATTGTTTCGATTTGTGTTTTTTCTTGCCAGAATCGTTAACGTTACCAACGATAAAACTATTCCTTCTTCTAGGCTGTCCTCTTTTCATTCTTGCAAACACCGGTATCACTTCTGTTGATGTCTTCTATATTCCCTGCCGCTCTGTATTGAAGTCCTACTATCTGTTTATCTTTCTTCCAGAATTCTGTCTTTTCTTTTTACAAGCAATGTCTAGTGCTGTGGTTCCCTTCGTTTCTTTGCCCACTACGATTATGGCTGGTCTCTTTAAATTTTATTTCCCGTGTGTGGATATTGATCATCCAGCACCCTGAACTTGCTCCCTAGCGCCTGCTCATGTTACCACCATTTCTGTTAAAAATAATATTGGTTGGACAGATTCCATTCCAGGGAAGCGTGGATACTACCACGCTTGCTGGACGCCCTAGTCCAAGCCATCCCACTCAGTGGTTATATAGTTTCAGGGTATTTATTACAGGTTCTACATTTGTTATTTCTTTCCTAAGGATTCGATAAACGTATGATATCGAGGACAGACGCAATCATGATTGCTTCTATAGCCGGTCTGAGATCGGCCGTTAGTAACGTTTTGCCCATTCCATCACTCTTCTTCTCGTTCTTCCATAATTTCTTTCTCATATGTTATCGAAAGTTCTTTCGGTATTTCCTCTTTCACCCCCTCTCGGGATTTCATCTTCACTTCTCTTCGTATGCAGCCAATGCATTCCTGTCTACTTCCAGCACACCTTCCTCTATCACCTCTCTTTCTGGAGCCTTGTTTCTCTCAGTATCTCAATTTCTTTTTCGGTCTAATCCACTCTACCACACAACCTGTGCTTACCAAAGGCTCAATACTTGAACAAGAGTAAATATCGACATCATCTCTGAATAAGAAGTGGCTAGCCGTTATGTTCCATCCATTGTTCGTGCTTCTCAATCTGTATCATCCTGCACAGGTTGAGCTGCAGAGGATATGACACGAACGTAAAACTTCGTGACGACAAGTCCATATGTCGCACCAGCCCCACAAGTTTTGCTTTACCGTAGCGTTGACTAAATATACAGCCAGGTAAACACGACCACAAACTAGTGCTCCTAGGTTGTCAGGTGACACGGGTAAGAAAAGCCGACAGGGTATACGGAGGGGTGAAAAGTAGACGGTATTAAATTGACATGAAGTCCACGGGCACATTTTATAAATTAATTATCTTCCGCTGTTAGGCCCCTAAAACGATCTGTGTTCGATACCCGATCGGTTTGGCGAACTTTCCTGAATGGCTCCTCTCTTCTCTCCACCGGCAGACCCCTGTGGGTTCTCTCCCACATCAAAAAAAAAAAATAGGGATCTTATTGATAGAGTCGGCCGTCCCGCCCAGCCCCTTGTGTCGCAGGACGGACAACGCTCTCTAGCGGCTAACCAGCCTACTACCACCCGGCCCACCCACTCAGAACTTCTCAACAGGTTCCTCCCATTGTAAAGAAGTCGATCTCCGATGTAGAGAAGATTAATGTACAACAGGGAAACTAATAATAATTTAGAATCGGGATCAATTATTAATAAAGAAAATAGATACGCGGCGAATTGAAATAATATAAAAATCTACCGAAACCAAAAATTCCAGACGCGAGTTTCGAACCGTAAAATCGTCCTTCTGATGGGTTTACAGTCGAGCGGATATTGTTTCCTTCTAATTGTATTTATCTCTCAATCAACAAAAAAAAGAGAGAAAACAAATCTGGGGCCATAAAATATTAATAATTCAATATCTGACTACCATCTGCTCAAGAGTATTTCATCATTTTAATGAAGTATGGGAGAACAACCGCATTTTTTACAAATCCTATTCGCCTCTAAGTATTCCGAACGGAAATTGTAAATGTAACTGAAAATAGACCAAAGACGATATAAAGTAGACAGACTGTTTAAAAGTTGCGCAATTTATGTATTAAATTACACTTTTATTCATGTTCATTTATTTATTTATTCGTTGAAGCCGAAGATACTTAGCTGAAAGAAGTAGATTCGCCATTTTTAGCCATTATCTCTCCGTATTGATTTACTTATTTCCCCGAGCCGAGATCTCTCTTTAGAAAAATCAAACAAGACGCGACAGCTGGGTCCTTTCCGGTCCGTGATTAAATCTGTTGTATCAATCAGTAGCGTCTTTCATTTGTCAATCGATTTAAAAAAAAAAACAAAAATTAAACTCCTCCAGTCTTATTTTTTTGTTCCCTAAATAAACAGTCCTCGGTATGTGTTCTTGCTCGAGAGTTTTCAGGTGATTTCCCGTCCGCGTCACCGATCCCGGCTGAGACTTCTTCCCTCATCAGTGACTTGATGTGCTTCTGAAAGAACAGATGAAGCCATCGCGCTTCACGGATGCTGCGTGTATAAGACAACTAAAGGGTTAGATTCAGTGGTGAAGGAATATGGGGGAAAAACATTCTCCGATCTCTCGGCACCGAGAAAACATTGTCATATGTCTCCGAGAAGCGGATGGTATTCCAGTTCGACCTTAAAATGAAGGAACCGTCAGAAAGAAAATTAAGCTTATGAGAAGCGCTCGAGAAGTTGACAACTTCTCAGTCCCCAAACCAAGAAACACTTTGACACCTGATCTCCGAACCGCGTAATTAGATTGTAATCAAACTCTACTTTCGCTAAGTGGATATCGTTCAGAGGTCGAAACATAACTCGGCGCATATTCTCGAGGCCCATCCAATCCTAAATGTTCTTTGCTAGACTGGAGGACACTTAGAAAGGTACGAGAAACGAGAGTTGGAGAAGGACTAGGGAGATATTGCATAGGTAAGTTTTGCCGGCTCCACAGTTAAGCAGACCTGGTCAGATTTATTGGTTAGATGCCGCTTGGTAGCACTTGAAGCTACGCCCATCCCGAGAGAGTCGCGCGTGACGCTGATGTCTATTTTTTGCTGTCTACCTAACCGAACCACATTTTTTTCATTTGTTTTATAAATTCGCTCTCTTAGATAAATATTTCCGGCGTAGAATCAAAATTTTGAATTTGGTTTGTTAACCTAAGCATCTAACAGGTAAAAAAAAATTGCACGTTGTGGATAACAATATAAAGATTTTACCTTACGAAGACCTAACACATTTCTTCATCACTTGTGCTGCATTCGACAGCTGTAATTAACAAAGGGGAAAACTGTGAATTCTGGTTCATTTATCGGCGTCGTAAGAAAACCCAAGAACTCTGTAAACGCGCTACGGTTTCTCTTCGAAATCGAGCGCGGAGAAATTTCATAAAAGTCTCTCATCGTATGGAAAGAGGAAATTCCCAACTTGAACAACAAACTGAGATCAGTTCTTGATCCACCGCTTTCCGGGGAAGAGAAAAACAGAAAGCAGTAGACAGTAATGCGAACAGAACGAAAATGGAAAGCAGCGTGCAACAGAGAATAGCGCGACAGACTCGAGTTACGTAAATTAGTTTTGGCTGGTAGCTGTCAAATGCAGAACCGTAAATAAAATACGAAACTACGCCGGCGAATTGTGTTATAGATCCGCCGCCTATTTTCTTCCGTAATAAAAATTATTTACAGTAATCTCAATTTCCAGTTTACTTTTCGTTTTTTTTTTTTTTTTTTTTTGTTGGAAGAAGTCAGTGAATGCAGAAAGTCCGATAGATGACTGATTCTTCGACTTCGCGGTATCAGATTCGTGTAGACGTTCGAGAGGGAAGAATGGCGGTCCAAAAAAAAAAAAACGCAAGCGTCACGTGATCTGGCCTGTTCTCGGTCTGCGTGGCGTCGGAAAGTAACCGCTGGCCTGAGAATTCGCACGAGGTTTCGGCTAACTTTCTCTCCCCCTCCTGCCCCCCACCCCAAAAGGAAAATCCCGATCCCGACCGAAGAAGAAAGTTAATATTTTCGGCAGAGTTTTCTCCCCGCCCGCCGGTGGCTCGTGACGTCACCGGTCGTGGAACGGGAAGTCATCTCCACGCGGCTCGGCGTGACAAGAAAGATGGCGGCAGGGCGTTTGCCATTATGTCGGCTTGCTTTGTTTCGTCATCCAGGGTTTATGCCTTCTACGGAGATCAGGGTTATGACAAAAACAACAACAACAACAGGGACAAAAGGAAAATCTCTTCTTCAAAGAGAACTTACCAGCCAACTATTATTTTTTAAGCGACCTCTCACAACGTGCTGCAACTTTTAAGACGACAGTATTTGGTTATATAATAATAATAATAATAATAATAATATAATAATAATAATAATAATAATAATAATAATAATAATAATAAATCAACAAATTCAACTATTTAATACTACAGCTGCCGCATCTCACTAGGATCAAAGATTTTTTTTAATCACACCGAGGTCAGCCCTAAAATATCTCTTTAAAAGGGTTTCGCAATTTGGAAATCAACTGGTACATTATCGATGATGGTTAGTGAATTGATTTCCTCACAAATCGCTAATGACTAATCACAGCGTAAAGCTCTGGCGTAAAGTGTAAACGTAACTTTTTATTTTCCGCTCTGCCAATGGCCTATTAATGGAATCGATAAGTTTTACTGCCTACCCCTCTATTTATATCGAAGCAGCCCCTTTGTGCTTATAAAATCTGATGTCGGTGCAATGAGGTTTCTTCTATCATCATGCATCTTATCTGGGAACTTCATTATCCGACTAAGCTAAGGTCATAAGGGCCCCTGTTCACAGCTATCGAGGGATCAGAATGGTTCAAGCCGAGAACAACTCGATGTCACGTGGTTCTTCGTTTTTCTGGTATGAGAAAGATCAGAAGTCGCAGACAATAAAATAAATCATATTACGCAGCTTGTTGTCCTTACTTGTCTGGGTGCGAGCTGTTTTTCAAGAGAGAAATGTATTTTCTCAACATTCCAGTTGTTCTGCAATAAATTCTGAGGCTGCATCCTGACAGAAGCCATCCATTTTTACTCTATCGTCTTGGTACGTATGGCGAGAGCGCGTTAACTGTGACTGGATTAGGCGATCTCTTCCGTGACGTGTACATGCAGTATCGATGACAGAACCATATTACTTTTTTTCTGTTGTGCAGATAGATTTTTGTTGGTGAGATTACTACCGTAAATTGGGTTGGTACCACACACACACACCCACACCATACATCTTATATCGGACCACCTTATTATTATCGAATGTTTTCTGTGCGTTACGATGCAAAAATCCAATTTAAATGCAACAAAGCCAATAAAATCTTGTCTGGATGTTCATAGGGCGGCCCTGTGCAAAACCTCAATGTGGTAATATGATGTGAAGGAGTAATGAAGCAATAAACGTCAATAATGAACCGTGAAATGTCATTTAGATTAAAGGATGTTAATTTAACAAAGGAAACGTCTGATTATTATGCAAAACTAACACAAACGTTTAAATATTGCATTACCCATAGTATAATTATATTTTAAAAATTAGAATTTCTTAGGACCACGCAATACTTGTGGCCGCCTGTTCACTATTGGCGAAATTATAAAAGAATTTTAAAAAGCGATTTTATCGTAGGAAGTTTGTTAAAGAGCAAACAAAACTGACCTATGCTTCCCTTGTCGCTACTTCTTATGCATAACGTATTCTACACTTGGTCCAAGTCAGGTGATCAGCTTTAATGGAGCACTGTAATTGCACGGTTGTATTTCCCTTTCTTTTAATGTTTCCAATAACCAATAACAAGGAAACCGATTATTTGGTACGTTTACTGGCCGATTATTTGGTGCGTTTACTGGCCGATTATTTGGTACGTTTACTGGCCGATTATTTGGTACGTTTACTGGCCGATTATTTGGTACGTTTACTGGCCGATTATTTGGTACGTTTACTGGCCGATTATTTGGTGCGTTTACTGGCCGATTATTTGGTACGTTTACTGGCCGATTATTTGGTGCGTTTACTGGCCGATTATTTGGTACGTTTACTGGCCGATTATTTGGTACGTTTACTGGCCGATTATTTGGTACGTTTACTGGCCGATTATTTGGTACGTTTACTGGCCGATTATTTGGTGCGTTTACTGGCCGATTATTTGGTACGTTTACTGGCCGATTATTTGGTGCGTTTACTGGCCGATTATTTGGTGCGTTTACTGGCCGATTATTTGGTACGTTTACTGGCCGATTATTTGGTACGTTTACTGGCCGATTATTTGGTGCGTTTACTGGCCGATTATTTGGTACGTTTACTGGCCGATTATTTGGTACGTTTACTGGCCGATTATTTGGTACGTTTACTGGTATTCAGTTTTCTTTTTAAATTTTAAAATAAACTTATATTAGACTAGGAAAGTTTTGCCAAAATGGAGGTTAACTTAAAATCTATGCTTAGATACTAAATAGAATCAAACTTCATTTAGTTGCAGTGCAAACGGTTAGCAAAAATCCCTCGGGTCAAAAGATTTGAGTTGCACCAGCGGTCAGTTTAAAAATAAAACGAATACCCGTTTCCCCCCCCCCAACTCGGGAGCCTTTCTATGGCCCCCTTCATGGCTTCCATCCAACGTGCAGCAACTAAACTAAAGATGGCGTTTGTACCATTTACGCATAAAACTCCGGACGCCACATCTCGAGGTTTCTCGCGTTACGGATTAAGCCGATTACCCTGAAGGCAGTCGGCCCGTAGCCGGCTCGTGTTGAAAGAGTGGTGTGTTCGCGGAGATAGTGTCTTTCACACCAGCGACCAATCTCGTCGCTGAAAGGTGGCCTGGATGGAAAGAACTCGTGCTGAGCTCGCTGTTAATGGGCCCCTTCCCCTGTCACGAGCAGACAGTGACGTCAGTGCTGAGATTTGGGTCAGCCCCCAACCCCACTCAGAACCCTGTAAGTCAGCGAGCTCAATTCTTCGCTAACGTAATACGTTCACATACCCGCGATTCTTGCCGACTGACCGGTCGAGTCTTGCTTTTTGCTGAGATCTCGGGGGTGATGTGGGAAGTGGAGGGATAGAGCTTTCTTCTGTTCGCATCGAAGCAGTCTGAAGTTTTATACCCTCTGCGTAAACTTTCCTGCAGGCGGACGGTGTTACAAGCTCGTGCCAGATGCGTGCCAAAAACTTTGAGTATCGGAGTGAAGATATACTTATGTAAATACACTTCAGTGTTGTCTTCATGGATGAACGAAACGAGTAACTCCGGAACTGTGTAACTTTGCACAGTCGCAAGAAGTGTATTAAACACTGTTTCCGCCTGTTTGTTATTGATCTATCGTCCAAACGGCCGGTTTGGACCCACCAAAAGCTTTCCTCTAGACTGGTTCCATTTGGAATATATCAAAGGAGCGAGGACACCTGGCGGGGATGTACAAAACTCAAAACCTATGCAGTGTGTGTGTGTACGTGATGGCATCACTTTCGTTTGTATTCCTCACGTCAGGCGATGAACGCATATTTTCGTAATTAGTTTAAACTTTATAGTCTTGAAGAATATTTTACTAATAATCATAAATTATAAAAATGCATCATTTCTTGGGGCTACTAGATTCTTTCTATTAACGTGCGATGGAAGCTGGTAAAAATCTGTTAATAGACTACCAAGCAGTTGTGCTGCTTGAGCAACTAGAAATGTCCATTTCACTGACTGAAAAGTTGAGAACCAGTCGGAAATATTACTAAGTCTATACGATTGACATCTTATTTGACAGCACGTTCGCTGTACTGTTAGCCGTCATTTGACATGTTCTCCGGGTGGTTAACGAAGGCAGATAACTGTAGGTCACCATCTTTTCTTTTCTTAGAGTTTTGTCTTTAGACGGGAGCCGTTTTAAATAACGAAATCCTGTATTCACGGACGAATCGGGATGGCTAAGTGTGGCTTCCTTTTAGCAAACATCGCTCCTTGTTTCTTAGAATTTGGCAGTTGAGTAAGCTAGAGTGCCAGGCGTGGCAAATTACTAAAGCTTCTGAGAAGCTCAGCTGATATTCTTAGTCGGACACAAAATCAATCACAGTTTCAGTCGTGACATTTGGTGAATCAGCTGGAAATTCTGTATTTTACCTCTTAAGTTCCTGTACCCCCCTTCTTCTCTGCCGGTAAAGCAGCAGGCTCTGAGCTTATTTAATTGACTGGAAATGTTGACTACAATCCCTTTGAATATTTATCTTTAATCTCAAGTTCTACGCTATTTTAAGAGATGGGCGTGTCCAGACACTGAGTTTTTCTTATCCAAAACAAAATGCCAGACAATAATTGTTGAACTATATTATATATATATATATATATTGCATGCTAAATAAATTAAAGAGATTAGAGGGCGACAGGTAACACGCCCAACTTAACCACTGATATGTGATAAAAGTTTTATCGCAAATGCTGATTTTGATTAGTGGGTGGCAATTGGAATCACGGCGTAGACATCTTGCCAGCCTGTCCACTCGGCGACCCAGCTCTGATCCTGTTCCGTCCAAATCGAGGCCCCTGATGCCTGTCGGTGTCTGTCTTTCACAATAAATGGACCAAACACTTGGAAGTGGATTTTGTTTGAACACTACAGACAAAAAAAAAAAAAAGAGAGAGCAAAAGTGTTTTATTTTTTTTTTTGTGATAGAGGAAATTACTTTTAAATTTACTGTAAGTCAGCTCAGAAGTTACGCTCGTGAGACTCACGTAGAGTCTCGCGCTATGAGAAGACAACTCGCAAAATGTATGTTTGTTTTTTTAAAAAATGAACTGTTTTCTTATTTAAAATATAAAACTACTATTATAACAAATCCCGCAATAATGTGTTGTTTTTTTTTTATGTTTTAGTTTAGTTCTGTTACAGTAAGGCAAGAAGCCAAGCTGACTGCTTCGTCGTTAAATTTTGACACAAGGAACCAAAAGGTCGTTCATTTTTTAGGTGACGTTTAATCTGCTTTAAATCCAGACGTGGACTTTTGATTCTTTACGCCGGTCATTAAACATGAAGCAAAGATGGTCCTTTTTCCCCACGGTTAGGTTCATGAAATCGCTCCGCCTTTGATTACAATCACAACAATACCTTCAATACAGTAAACTGGCTGGTTGTTTTCTACTCACCTTTTTTTTAATCATCATTCATTACGACTTTTTTTTTAAAAAACATTCCTGAAAGTTGATGAAATAACTCCTTTCTTTGTTGCCCCTGATGGTTACATCCGCAAAAATCGGCATGAAACACCAACGCCGATTGGCTGGCTGGGAAGTCTAAGATGACCGAACACAGCTAGAACTGTGTTCTCTGGACGGAAGTTCATTACGAATCATTTCTGCGCATGTCACTGTAAAATAACGATATCACTTTTTAAAATAACTTTTGTTTAACCTGGTGAGTACTTCGCTAAAATATTTCATTAGCAAAGCACCCGCTTCTGTACCGACGTCCATTCGTCTGGAAAGTTCCCCAAACGAATACACTTGAGTGCCATCTAGAATTAGCTTTATTCTCTCGAACTTACCACCAGGTTCATGCTTCGGAATTCTGTTACAGCCCATCAGCTAATAATGTAAAGCAACCTCCACCAAAGAAATCTCAAAGAAGAATTGCTGGATCGAGAAAAAGAGAGCTTTTTAAAATTCTTCCACCAGATCTAAAACTAAAACCCAATGTTTTTCGTCTCTCTCTCTCTCTCTTTCTCCTTTATACAGCGAGACTGACTAAAACCATAATTCTCGCTTACAACGCATTGTTTGCCAAGTCAGCCTCTGCCCCACATCTGTCGCGGAGTTCTACCGGCGGTCCGGCTGACTAAACAATACACGACACGTGGGGGGGCTGTTGCTCGGCACAGCGGCTCAGCCGGGTGGGTGTCAGCAGACAAGAGACCCCTCAGTAATCATATCGCGCTCTGCGAACGCGAAGTGATCATATTTGCAAAAGGATATAAACAGTTTGGCGAGACTTTGATGGCGCTACGCCATTATTATTTTCCGGGAGGGGGAATGTCCAGAAGGATGAAGATCGTAGATAGAGAAGCCATGAGGCAAGATGGGCAGTTAAAGCTGATAGGCAGAAAAGAGCCAATACTGCGACCACAGACATAGATCGCGCTCGTAAACGTCACGCCGATAATGAAAATGGCGAAATAAACAAACAAGGAAGAACTTATTAATTACAAATGAAATTTTTAAAACGCATGCCTTTTAAAACTTTTTTCTATTTTGCCAAGATCCGAAATTCTTTGTCTTACGGATACAGCCAGCACGTCTCCGGCGTATTTTAAAGACTACCCAGTAAAATTAGAACTTGCAATCTCCTGGCTCCATCCTGCATATATTCGAGCCGTTACCTACTTTTGATTTAACGATTATCCTTGCAAGCCAGATCTTCTTCCGGTCGGAGTTACAAGATGCTTCCTGGAAACAAAAAAATCCCGCTACTTTAGTCAGTTCACGTCGCACAGAGCACGGAAACTTTTCGTTTACACTTTCGGTTTCGGACATCGACACCCTCCCTCCACACGGCTTAGGCCCGTGGCTCACAAGTTCGCGCTCCGCCGCGGAACGCACGAAAGCAGTCGTTTGTTTGGAACTCTCTTGCAACGTAAACCTTCTCCAGGGCGCGGCTTGGACTCTTCTGTACGTTTCGCTACTCGGTTAATCGGTTCTCAATCGCTATGGCACAAAGGCGGCGTGTTCTTATCTGTTGAGATCGATACAGTTGTCGTACCGGTTGGGATCGTTTGAGAATCTTTGAATTTTGACAAATGGCTGATAAAAGACGCCGTTTATTTCTCGTCCTATTGTAAAAAAACCAACCTGTCTGCTACACTGCGAAGAGCCCGTGATAGTGAGACAATGACATCACTGAAGAATCTACTCGTAACGAAAGTACTTCCGGAGCGGCAGTGTGGATGACCTTTTTTTTTTAAATTAAGGGCAATGCGGTATTACTTACATGTTTTATGATGATTTTATTAACCCTTTGCATACCACTTAGGTTTGTGTATCAGCACCTCGCTATACTTCAAATTTGTATTATTCAGCACAGGTTGAGCTATAGGAGTTGTGAAAAATAGCATCTCTCTCTTTAATACATTAACCCTTTCTAACTACAAAGCCTATCGCGCTCCATGCCCATGTGTTTATCAATACGGGTTTGTTTACTAAATATACAATATCCACTTAAACATAAACATATATATATATGTGTGTGTGTGTGCGTGCGTGTGAGTGCTAAGATCTGACGTGGTATATGAAGGGTTAAAGACATTGCTGTCATCTTCAGTTAACAGTTGTCTCTTCTGAGTAAGCCATTAACAAGTAATAATTTAACGCTGCTTGTATGAATTTTCTCATCAGATTTTTAGTTTTATAATCGTTCAAATTAGCAATCTTTGTCTGCGACGGCTAGTGCTACATATTTTGACTGCGACGTTACGCGATGTTACTCTAAATTACAGAGGAAACTGATATTAGTGATCTAAAACGTAGCAGAAATTTTAGAAAACAAGTATCCTTTGCCGTAAAATGTATCCAGGAATCATTGTACATCCCAGTTTAACAGGGAAAAAAAATTCAGTAGAAATAAATTAATGAATCAACGAAACAGTATCAAAAAGCTTAAACAGTAAACAGTATTTTTAAATTATTTTTGAAATAAAATTACACAAACCACTTTTAGGAAAGACGACCATTAAAACCAACCTCGTTTTGAATACCATTAACTTATGGCTGCAGTCGTGATATCTGCCCCTACCAAGTTTAAAGTTTACATGTCTTCGAGAAGACTTAATAAATCTTTCAAAATAATTAGTGGGCGCTATTTAAACCGTTTTACTGGACTTTCTTTCTGAAATAATATAGATTCGTAGATTATAGCTTAGATTACATCAAAAGCTTAAATAATCAAAACAAATCTTTACTAAAAGCCTCAAGTGGATAAACGCGAATTCATAAGCGTTTGCGAAAGTAGGACATTGTTTTGGGGCTATCTGATGTCACCAATATTAGGGGTCAGAATTGCATTAACTAAGATTCTGTCACGGTTAGATATATATCAGACATTTTTCAATGTATCATAAGTGGTGATAAACGTGATAAATTACCGTCATGTAAAGCCAGTAACCAT
Source organism: Nautilus pompilius (assembly GCA_018389105.1). NCBI lineage: Eukaryota > Metazoa > Mollusca > Cephalopoda > Nautilida > Nautilidae > Nautilus > Nautilus pompilius. The sequence goes on from JACATO010001899.1 coordinate 1,574,683, forward strand.
GGCATTAATTAGTTTATGGATCGTCTTGATGCCACTTCTCTTTTCTAGCGAAATTAAGAATTGAAAACACCTAACTGTCTAGATCGGGTTAGTGGAACTTCTCAGCTCATAGTCACGATACTACGGTTTCTACTCTTGGTTCAATTCTCATTCTGAATTGTTTCTCCACGAACCACAGCACTATTTAAACCGTTCTACTGAACTTTCTTTCTAAAATGATATCGATCCGTAGACTATAGCTTTGATTACGTCAAATGCTGAAAGATTTGAATTAAATCTTTATCGAAAGTCTTAAGTAAACAAACACAAAGACATGGGAACTTGCGAAAAGAATTTATTTTAATAAACAACATAAACATCTTTTTGCAGAAAATTTAATTATAAGATTTTTTTGTCCCTAAAGTTTCATTATGATAATCAAACTTCTTTACTTTGTGTATATAATTTGTTAATTGAGTGTGTTTCGTATTTCTTTCCATTTTGCTGTGTTTGTTATTATATTTACATTGGTCCTCTTATGTTTAGCTATGCAATACGTCAGGAAAAAAAGGTAAGCCATAACAATTCCTCACGCTAGTTATATACCGTTATTCTATACAATGCATATACACAGAGATTTCTAAGACAATACACGTGATAACTTCCCAGCATGCCTGTTTACCAGTTTCCTGTTTCAAATCTGCCACGCCCAGGAAGCCTTAGGCTAAATGTTTTTATAAGCATATTGCTAGACAAACATTAAAACATCCCAGCATTGGAAAGCGGCAAGTCTGCCAGTACATTCTGAAAATGGAAACTAGTGAGTAATTTACTTATTACGGTAAATAAAATCTTCTAAAAAAAAATGTTATTTTAAGTTTAAAAGGAAAGAATTTTATAAAACATTAGTTTACTTTGAGATGTGTCGTTTGTTCTGTTTTACAAAGTTGGGAATTTTCCCCCCTGATTTCCGGAATTCTCGGAATATTATTTTTTTAATATTTCAAAATTGGGAGAACATAATACATTAGCAGCAATTCAAAAACAGAAGAAATAAGCAAAATATGTATAAATGTTACAAAAGCTAAAGTTAATCAACAATAAAATTCGGTAGCAATAATTTATTCGTATAGTAAATTGTAAGGAATAAACTGACATAAAACCTAAAAAAGGGAGAAAAAGAAATTAAAATATTTCCTTTAGCAATGCTTGGAATTGCATAAAACGCATGCAGATTATAATTCTCATGCTGGCGTTCATTCATTCAAACATCATATGTTTAGTGGTTGTTTACCATACTAGGATTTGCTAATTAGAATTTCGTAATAATAAGAATATGTATTCTCATGTCAAAATCCGATGTGACGGAATCGGAATGGCTCCAGGATATGAAAACCTCGTGGAGGCGCCGGATCCAGTCTTGAAGGCATTCACACCCCCTGCTGCTGAAAAGAAAAAAAAAAAACTTAGTGAGAAGAGGAAAGGGTTAAAGGATGATGGGCGAAGAAGGCTGATGTGGGAAATCTCTCAGGTCGAGGAAAATTCGAAGTCATTCAAGATCACGCAATGGAGCTGCAAAAAAATTCGACCAAAAAGGAAAACAAAAAATTCAAGCACCGACTGAGAGAAGTGGATGTACATCTACATTTCTAAAAAAACAACAAAAAAACAGACTTATAATGAGGTAAAAATGTTTTGGTTTTATCGATCTTTTTAAAATAAAAATAATAAAGGAAACTTACCCCTCAACATCTAAAATTATAACAACATAAATGATCTTGTTTTTTTGTTATTATTTTGAACAGAAAACTTTGTATTTAATGGTTGATTTTATTCTACCTGGAATTTTTCAATGAACGTGTTGTATAATAAAATATTTTCTCAAGCCTTCTGTATGACTTTTAACAATTATTCTCTATTTATGATGAATTTGGAAAAATACTGCTCCATCACTGTCCATATGTTATCAGTTTAATCAGGAAGAATTTTCGAGCCATCTTCAGACCAATGAATTTCATTGTTCCTGAATCAAAGGAAGACTTTCTTTGCTGTGTGACATGATTTCTTATATTGCAAAAACGAAAAGCGCAGTTTCTTACCAGATTCTACAAGAATCTGATCTTAAAAGATTCAAATACCAAATTTTTAAAATTGATGTCTCTTTTGGTAAGGTTAACAGATCACCGAAATATTAAGTAAACTTTGATTTTCTATTATTCCCTTTCTCCAATCTTTTACTTGCTAATGTTGGCATTTATCACAAAATTGGAATCTGTTTTCTTTTATTTCAGAAATTCCTTGTTTATTAGTTGGTTTGTATGCTGTAAAACCTGTTGTTATCAGATGGTTTCCAACAAATATTCCATACTTTCTTGGCAATAGTTTCTTCCAATTCTCTAGCTAATGCACAACTTGAAGCAAACCTCCCCCTTCTCTTGATGCCTGGCCAAAACGATTTTTCTTCCCTTGATAGTTTTTACTATAATCCAACTGTTAAATGAAAAGTGTTCAATTTTTTGAATAATTCTAATAATCCTGCTAAAATTTTCTACTGGAAGGTCAAGTTTTTTAAAAAAATTTCTGAACTTATTAGACTGGCATACGCTGCAATCTGCTGTCTCTTTTCCACGCGTACTTTGAGAGTCGGGAATGAAAGGTTTTTCTGGATGACACCAGTAGCAGACAGTACAAGAAGTTCACCAGGGTTGCGTCTTGCGTCTGACATTGTTCTTGGAGTCCCTTAACTGTCTGACGATCCAGTCACACGCTTATCTAGGAGAGTCAGGGGTGGGGGCATATTTGCTGATCATCTGAATATGAGTGTGCTTTCAAAATAAGATGTCATGCATAAATATGCGAACCATCTTAAAAGGGGCTGGGTCAAGTCCGTCAACTGAAATCAAAGTGGTAACCTTGTAGACACGGCCAATGAAGAAGACCAAAACTTCTGGTCCTCGAATCATTGGTGGCCGCGAGGCCCAGCCATGAATCTGGAGAAAGTTATCCATCCAGATTCAGCCACGAGAGAACGACAGGTTTCCCACACTTAAAGTGCAAGGGAAACTCTTCGCGAAAAACTCAAACAAGCTTCGGTCATCAGCTTCGTTTCCTTTGATTGGTGTAAAAATTAAAGAAGTGGTGCGTATCACACGGTTTCTCACTCCGAGAAGCTTGGGAAATCCACCATAGGGACACTGGAAGAGGACTTGTACAAGTAAGAGCTGAAATTCCTCAGCTTAGTGGGAATAGAGATCAATTAAGTGCATTCTGATAGAAATCCATTTGCTGAAAACTATGAATTATAGATACAGATTGACACGAGTGGTTTAACCAAATCGACTGTAACGAATAGAGAAGCTGAAATTCTCTTACGTTTGCAGGATGGGGGCTGAGAGAAGGTGAGCATTCCAGCGGACTACTGCTCTTTAAACTACAGAGCAGAGATGACAACTGGGAATGTGCTAGAATAATAGCCTCAGTAAACTCAAGGTTGTTAGTAATTGACGTGGTTATATGCAGGGATGCCAGATTAGCGCTGGATGTCATAAAAAGCCGGGGAAATTCGGACCAACACACACACTGAGCTTTTTTGTTACCACTCTGGGGGTCATAAAGAGAAAGTCAAGAAGCTTGGTAATGCAGTTGATCAATGGACACTGTAGAGTTAGGGGTAATGAATTCGCTGATAGATTGGCCAAGGCTGGAAGCCAAGAGGATCGACCACAACCAGAGACTATCTGCAATAAAGCTTTCAGTCTGACGAAAACTACTGCCAAGACCATTTAGATCAAAAACGGTAAGGATACAGAATGGCCAGCAACCAATTTCATGGTTTGAACAGAACTGTCCGGGTCATATTATTTAGACTACGAACAGAGGCTCCAGAAGACTCTTGTTTACAAGATTTGAAATTAATAAAGTATTACTATGCAGGTGGTACAGGCAATAGGAAAGGATGAAACCGCATCATCAAAGGATGTCGAGTGCATCACTTAAGGACATCGAACACGTGGGCAGCAAGCACCAACTAAACTGGGCACTTGGACGATTGTCCGCAACATTTCCTGACTATGTAGTCGCGATTTAAGGAAAACGATAAAAACAACATTAATTGGTTCAGTAATTGTAATTAATGATCCATTAGTTGACATAATTAAACGCTTTACATTTAAATTTTTTACTTATATTTAAATAATACCAGGTCTCTAGAATAATATAATATAAAATGGTAAATATTTAGCAATCACTAAACCAGATAGGTGCAAATAAACTCTAAATTATAAATTCCGTCTGTGCACATTATTTAAAAAAAAACTAACTAAAGGAATTTAGTTTGAAAAATCTTCATATATTTGACATTTTTTAAAAAAACATTCAGTTTTCTGTAGTTGCTTTACGCTTCGCCTGCTGCAGATGTCTTTGATTGTGGTTCTCGAATAGATGGTTTACGCATTTCTTGCACAAGTCCGATTGCAATGTCCTTTTGCAGATATTTTGTGAATATTTTTTATAACGTCTGTCTCTTTCGATGGTGATGAACTACGTTCAGAGTTCTTTCTTCTTGTCGGTCGAACCCCTGTCTTTACTTTTCAAGGTTTGCGGATATCTCACAGCAGCCGGCCCGGTGGGGCAGGTGGTAGCGGGTTAGCTCCGTAAGGGGACCGTTGCTCCTGTACCGGGTTCGATCCCAGGCTGGTGTCGGAGGAGACTTGTCGCTGATGATCGCCATAGCGTGAAACAGCTGTACGGCGTTTCCTTGGTGCCCGACTTGAGAGAGACCTCCCGGGTCCTTGGGGGCCCGCGGTGTCGGGGGGACCGGGCCGCTTGTCGGCTCGACGAACATCTCTCAGGTACGAGGAGGACTCGGCATTTGGACGTCCAACTCGCTTAACAACAACAACAAAATATCTCACAGCAGAAGATAAAAAGGGAAAGTTTGTGGGTATTAGCCATGGTGACCATGAAAGCTACCTGGGTACGGCTGAGGTGCAGGTCAGTCAAAAGTTACCTGTATGGTCTTCAATACATGTACCCCCACAAAAAAAAAAACCCTTATAGAATTCATAGTTTTAGAAACAGAAGAAAACCTATGCGGTCTTCGGTGAAGAGCAGCAAGAATCCAAGCCGGAGTGGTATGCCAGACTGAGTCGAGCCCGATCGGGATTCGAACTCCGAACCACAGACATTCAAATTTTAAAATCAAACCGACGAATAACCTTCTACCATTGGATTCACAAGAGATATGGCCAATTCTCTTCGTATATAAACTCGCCCGGCTTTCGTCGTCATCTGATTTCTGACGGATAAGTAAAATACTCATATATTTTTTTCACATTATTATTGCCGTGTTAATAAGCTGACGTGTTGCCGCTGCGAGTCGAAGTCTCGTTTACGCCTTTTGAGTAAATAAATAAATAAATAGATATTCTGGAATAAAGGGTATCCGTAGTCCACACAGAATGTGCCATAGCTGATTAGCTCGGGTTTTTTTCCCTCCGCTTCTGCATACCTTCGTTCACTTCCCGTTTTTTAGCTTTGCGAATGTGTGTCTGTCTACAGAGCCATTTCTTTATTACTCTCGCTCCCAAACAATCGCTTGTTCTATCCGGCTGTTTATGTCCTCGCTTGTTTTTCTAAGACAGTAATTTGTTTTATCCGTCTGTCTATCCACGAGCTTATTTCTACCCCCAGCAAGCGAGCAAAAAAAAAAAAGAATACATACAGCTAAAAGAACAAAAACAGAGTTTTCGTCTGACGCTGTTCCATCGGTGTCTTGACCACAGCGAGTCTGTCTATTATGGCTGTTTATCTAAGCGCCTCAGTTGACTGCTCGTGTCACTTCCCGGTGTTCTCCACCTGTGTCAGTTTACGGTGTTGTTTTTATTATTTTTTTGTGGAAAGGATTTGTCTTTAGACTTCCTATTACATCTTTAATTTCCAAAAAAAAAGAGAAAAAAAATTAATTAATTTTTTTTCTTCTAAAATGCTAGTAGTACTCAGTCGCTGCTATACACGAGAACAGTTACAATACATGGCTACTCAGTCGCTGCTTATACACGGGAACAGATACAACAGACGGCTACTCAGTCGACACTTATACACGGAAAGAGATACAACACGGCTAGTCAGTCGACGCTTATGCACTGGAACAGATACAACACGGCTACTCAGTCGCTGCTTATACACGGGAACAGATACAACAGACGGCTACTCAGTCGACGCTTATGCACTGGAACAGATACAACACGGCTACTCAGTCGCTGCTTATACACGGAACAGATACAACAGACGGCTACTCAGTCGACGCTTATGCACTGGAACAGATACAACACGGCTACTCAGTCGCTGCTTATACACGGGAACAGATACAACAGACGGCTACTCAGTCGACGCTTATGCACTGGAACAGATACAACACGGCTACTCAGTCGCTGCTTATACACGGGAACAGATACAATAGACGGCTACTCAGTCGCTGCTTATGCACTGGAACAGATACAACACGGCTACTCAGTCGCTGCTTATACGCAGGAACAGATACAATAGACGGCTACTCAGTCGACACTTATGCACTGGAAGAGATACAACACGGCTACTCAGTCGCTGCTTATACACGAGAACAGTGACAATACATGGCTAATCAGTCGCTGCTTATACACGGGAACAGATACAATAGACGGCTACTCAGTCGCTACTTATACACGGGAACAGATACAATAGACGGCTACTCAGTCGCTGCTTATGCACGGGAACAGATACAATACACGGATAAAAGTCATAATTTCTTTTCTTTTTAATCTAGCCCGCCAAAAAAATGGTAATGTTACCCCTGTGAAAGTCTCGGACGAGTTTTCTCGTGCCGCTACAGATGCGAATAATTCCAAGCGTCGTTCTGGATGCTTCAGAGTCTTACTGAGAACTTCCCATTATCGTAGTTGAAAGCAATTTACGGGTCTCGGTTGTGTTGCACATGTTTCATGGGGATTTATTAAAGACAATTAAGGTAAAATTTACTGCGAGGCCACGGAGCCAGTGCAGCTAAATTCTACTGAGGTCGGTCATAGTAAAAATTACCAGCACTTATTATGCATAACCTTTAAGAGCGGACGTTGTCCGAGTGTTTTTAGGCAGAACTTCACGGTGGATGGATTTCCGACCTCCTTGAACCTTCTTCACTAAGCGATGATCTCTTGTCTATGGTGCAAGGAGAAATAATAATGAGCAGAACGGTGGAAAGGAATTATTTACATTTGAAAGAAGGATTCTGCAACTGTTTAAGAACAAATTCTTTCCCTGATGTCTCCCAATGTTATTTGCAATAATTTTAAATAATTTACTTGTATTATTATTATTATTATTATTATTATTATTATATTATTATTATTATTATTATTATTATTATTATTATTATTATATTATGGATTTGTTTGATGTCTTAAACATTTAATTTGAACTTCCCTGTTTTGGACCTGTTGGAATTTTCTTTCCTCCTATTATTTTCATTGACGCTGCCGGAGGATTTCCTGTTTATCCTTTCTGTCTCTTTCCGCGATTTTCTGTCCCGATGGTCGAGACAAATTCTGCAGTTCCTGGAAGACGGACAGTAGTAGTGCTGCTGATGACGAGCCGGCAGGATATCTGTGCCGTTCATGTTTCATCGCGAGCACGGAATGCTGTCATCTTTTTCTTCTTCAGAGGAAGACGACCCGGCCGGAACTCTTCTGATTAGTAGCTGCAGGAAAACACCGGATTGCTCAAGGGACACACACACACACACACACCATACACACGAAAGAGAGAGAGAGGAGAGATGGAGAGGGAGGGATGGAGAGGAGAGAGAGAGAGAGAGAGAGAGAGATAGAGAGAGAGAAGAGAGAGAGATGGAGATGGAGGGATGGAGAGAGAGAGAGAGAGAGAGAGAGAGAGAGAGAGAGGAGAGGAGAGAGAGAGGAGAGAGAGAGAGATATGGAGAGATGGAGATGGAGGGATTGAGAGAGAGAACAAATGCTATGTAAAGATGTCGACTTTCGTTTCTAAGAACGAAATAAAGATCAGCTTTCGCAAATTTCTTTCGTCCAAACCGCCTTTCACCGGAACTTAGATGGGAAATGGCAGGCGTACACCGGAATGGTTATGGCGAACTCCTGGATGGATCGACGAGACCAATTTGAGCGACAAAAAATGGAGACGGGATCCTTTTCCCAGATTTGTGGAGTTAATTCCTCAGAAGACACCACGGTAACTATTTCAGTATCTGTAAACTGTACTCTCCATCTGCGAGACGCCAAGTAAGGCTCTGCAAATAGACCGAGAGTAACCGCGAGCGTTCTTTCCCTGACTTGTCGCTAGATGGCATTGATTACGTGAGGCTTTAGGCGCCGTGACGTCGTCAGTGGAGGGTGAACACGGATGGGTGGCTGCCGTCCGTCGAAGACTCGCCGTATAAATGTGTGGTCCCTCGCACGTGTCGCCTTTCATCGGGTCCCTGCTTTAACACTTCCTACATGCACGAGTACACACCGACGCTCAAAGAGTTTTACTAGAGAGAGAGAGAGAGAGAGAGAGAGAGAGAGATAACGTCGGTACAGAAGAAGGGAAGAGAGAGGAGGGAGAGAGAGAGAGAGGAGAGAAGAGAGATGACGTCGGTACAGAAGAAGGGAAGAGAGAGGGAGAAAGAAGATTAGAAATGCTGTAAAATAACTGGCTTTGTGCAGAACCTCGCTCCCGCTGAGACCTCGGCGTCACGCGCGCACTTACGGACGTTCGAGGAGTCCGCTGAACCTTAAAGTAATTCGCTAATGCAGTTTAATTTGGAGCCGCTTCTTAGTAAAACACAGAAAGTTCATGGATGCGTACAATCTAAAGTCAGATATCAGCCGATACATAAAAAAAAACTATTTTAAAAAAAAACCGAGACAATTTTGAATTCACTGGAGCTGCCACATGAAAGATTTATACGATCGCCGCCATAACCCAGCGTCATCGTTTAAGAAGAAAGTTGGCGGGTACAGATGATGCCGGGCCCCCAGTTCTCACCAGAACGCGAGCTCCATCCCCCCCCTCCCAATCCATTCTTCCGTCTATTTTTCGCTTGCTTACTCACTGTTCATCTCGGCTGTTAGGGCGAGTCCAGTGGCGGAGAAACGGAAGATAAGAGATGGAATGCGGATGATGGGAACGAGCGAATCTTCCCTCTGGCTGTCGTGCGGCATTTGATACGGGCTTAATATCCTTGTTGTCGCTGCCATTTTTGTTCGAGTTGCAGAAGCGCGTTAACCCTTTCCCGCCCGAATGATATAAACAATTTCGCTATCTTGCCCCTTCTGCCTCCGCTGTCAAGCACGAAAGCAGGTCCCGAAATAGAGCTTCAGAGGTTCTACTTTCCATCGCAGAGTCCCGAGCCCCGCCCCTCCGACGAAAGTACCACCACGCACTGCCGTCGTGACGTTTAGCGATCGCAGCGACACCAAAATACATCCTTGATCTGAATAAATCGATGCTTCGCTTGCACTTTTCTTCACAGACCAGCGGACTACGAGAAAAAAAACTGCCCTAAAACGTACATCACAGGAAGACCGATCACCTCAATTTCAGTCCTTTACAAGAGGCAAAATCCGGCATAAACGTCGGACTTATGACGTCACATCCGGTTTGCTTGCGGAAGTGAAATAAATAGATAGCATAAGAAACATTTATGCATTGATTAAATGAATACACGGTATACACTTATTTACCTTTATTTGTTTATTTGATAAATCGAGAGAGACGACAACAGTAACAATTTCCAAAACTAAGGACTGGAACCGCAAGAAGCAGAATCTCCTAACTTTTGCAACGGTTTATTAAAAATAGTTCCGGGCTCTCTGTCAATAGGTTGCATCAGCCAGCAGTCGGGTCTCAGGAGAACTGACTTTCTGCCGGGGACCGCTGTTTACATTCTCTTAATAAGATATAAAACCCGGCAGGCCTGACTCTATTTTAAAAAAAGAAAAAAGAAAAAGAAGAATAAAAGTTTCTGCGCTCACGTGTTTTTTTCTTCTTTTTTTTTTGTTTACTGTTTAGTCTGCTTTTTACTCGGAGTTTTACGTCGTTAACCTGTGTCTCCAAGAGAAATAAATATAATGGATAAATATTGGCGATGTCAGCATTTCGCCGGCTACCAAACGACTTGCACTGACTGAGGAAGAGCACCGGGGGTCTGTGGGCGTGGTCTCTCTCTCTCTCTCTCCTCTCCTCTCTCTCTCGCTCTGTGTACTGACGTCACCTCTATCTTTCTCTCTATATATACTGACATCATCTTTCCAATTCTCTCTCTCTCTCTCTCTCTACTGATGTCACCTCTATCTTTCTCTCTATATATACTGACATCATCTTTCCATTCTCTCTCTCTCTCTCTCTCTCTCTCCTCGCTCTCTCGATGCGTCTATCTTTCTCTCTATATATACTGACATCAGCTTTCCATCTCTCTCTCGCTCTCTCTCTCTCTCTCTCTATACTGATGTCACCTCTATCTTTCTCTCTATATATACTGACATCATCTTTCCATTCTCTCTCTCTCTCCTCTCACTCTGCTCTCTCGCTCTCTATATAATATATAATATATATATATATATATACTGACATCATCTTTCCATTCTCTCTCTCTCTCTCTCTCTCTCTCTCTCTATACTGATGTCACCTCTATCTTCTCTCTATATATAATGACATCATCTTTCCATTCTCTCTCTCTCTCTATCTCTCTCTATACTGATGTCACCTCTATCTTTCTCTCTATATATACTGACAATCATCTTTCCATTCTCTCTCTCTCTCTCTCTCCTTAAAGAGCAGTTTCCACCGAGATGACGCAATCGAGACTTCAGTTTTACACACCAGCTTCTAAATTACATTTTAAGGCGTAGAAAATATGGGGAAAAGGGCACCCTGTTTTAAAAAATAATAATAATAATGAGAACACGTGGTTATTAGCTTTGTCTAATTGCTACGGAATTATGGGTAATATGTGGATCCTGTCAGAAAAAGAAAAAAAAAATAAAAAGAGACCGGCCTTCAGTTTTATTTTGAAGATGGTTTGGACCAATGCTACGGACAGCTTCGGCCGGGAATATTTATTCCACAGATTCACAGTTTTACCGTCAGAATTATACTCCTAATTCTGCCGGCGTGTAGGCAGACAGATAGACTTAACGTTAACAATTATTAATTTATCACGTGATAACCTAGATGAAGGATGCGTTTATGGAAATGTTAGGTTCACGATTTTTTTTTTACTATCCTCGAGCTATCGTCTTGACTCTCTTTGCTTTTTTGAATAATCACCGTGTGGACCCGTTTGGTTAATTACAGACTATTTTTTGCCCGATATCTTTGCTTAAATCCTGGGTCTAGAGCATCAAGAAACGTCGCCTTGGATGGCTTCTGCTTACAAGCATGTTCTCTCTTAGTAGGGTGCGTCTACCTACCCGAGTGGCCGACGGGTAATGTGACGTCAGTGAGAAATCTCTCTGCTTCGGCGATAGTCCGAGTTAGGATTTTAGAAAATATCGGTAAAATTACAGGAAAATCCATCTTTACTAACTGACAACAAAAAAGAGACTCTCTCTGCATTGCATTTATGTAGGTGGAATTACATGGGGTGGAGTGAGAGGAAAGATCAGCTTCTTTATTTCATTCGTAAAAGGTGAAGTTTAAGCGATATTTTGTCCAGTGTTAGCATCAACCATAATGCAGTTGCCTCCCCTCGCCGCCGCCAGGGGCCGGGGAAAGCGAACTCCGTTCATCATCCTGTCTCTTATTGTATGAAAGATCTTGGCCGTTGTTCCTCTCCGCTGCTTTTCGCTCTGCTGATGAAATTTTCAGCTGGTTTTCTCTCAGCAGAGTCGGCCCGCTTGCCCGATACCGGTCCAGGTCTCAGCCATTAATTAAGCGGGGGTACTTTGTCTCGCCCGACCGCTGACTAAATTCTCCTCAGCAGCCGAACATCTTGTGGAGATTGTTTTTACTGCCCTCCCGCGAGTAGCATATCACCTGTACGGCTGAGTATACGACCCTCTCCTCGGCGAGTGGCTTATCACCTGCAGATCTGGTATATCAGCATCTGTAACCAATATGTCAACTGCAGGTCTGGCGTTGAGCTTACATAGTTTTACACCTAACCCACCACCCTTCGTCGGTGGTGAATATATATCTGGGGTTAAACGGAGAAAGGGGATCATTTCGTTACTGTAACTTCAAAGCCGAAGTGTGATAGACAAAGTGCCATTCAGCGATAAACAAATTTCCAGGATGTTGCTATGGATATACAAACCGTCGAACTGCCACTGGTTGTCCGATTCAGTTCAGGAAGAGGATAACTCTTTAGTCTTGTATGGTCGAAAACTGTTTAGAGAGAGAGAGAGAGAGAGAGAGAGATGACGGCGATACAGAAGAAGGGAAGAGAGAGGGAGGGAGGCAGAGCGGATAGAGAGATAGAGAGAGAGAGAGATAGAGAGAGAGAGAGAGAGAGATGACAGTCGGTACAGAGAAGGGAAGAGAGAGGGGGGGGAGAGAGAGAGAGAGAGAGAGAGAGAGAGAGAGAGAGAGAGAGAGAAGAGAGAGAAGATACGTCGGTACAGAAGAAGGGAAGAAGAGGGAGGGAGAGAGGAGAGAGAAAGAGAGAGAGATAGGAGATGACGTCGTACAAGAAGAAGTTAAGAGAGAGGAGGAGAGAGAGAGAGAGAAAGAGAGAGAGAGATATGACGTCGAACAGAAGAAGGGAAGAGAGAGGGAGGGAGAGAGAGAGAGAGAGAAAGAGAGAGAGAGAGAGATGACGTCGGTACAGAAGAAGGGAAGAGAGAGGGAGGGATAGAGAGAGAGAGAGAAAAGATAGAGAGAGAGATGACGTCGGAACAGAAGAAGGGAAGAGAGGGAGGGATAGAGAGAGAGAAGAGAGAGGAGGAGAGATGACGTCGGTTACAGAAGAGGAGAGAGAGGGAGTGAGATAGAGAGAGAGAGAGGAGAGAGAGAGAGAGAGAGAGAGAGAGAGATGACGTCGGTCCAGAGAAGGGAAGAGAGAGAGAGAGAGAGATGAGAGAGAGCGAGTTTAAATAGCATTGAATAAACATCCTATTTAATAGTTTTCAGGAAAGACGAAACCAAAGCAAGTTTTCTTTACTCAGTTGAAAATAGAACCGCTAACCCTACCACAAACACGTATTACACCGGCTATAAAAACACCAGAGTGGCTGGATACTGATCACGCCATTCTTGAAGCATCGCAAAAAGGATAATTAAATAGAAGAAGAAAAAAACTGCTGCCAAAATCGCGTACAAATCTTGAATGGACTCTCGGCTGAGAATTATAGAAACTCTATTTCTTTGCCATCGTCGTAAGCCAATTTTAAAAGAGCGAAACTCTCCCTGCTCTTTTGCACACATCTTCACTTTTATTCCATCTTGAGCTACCGTATTTAAAGATGTATACGTTCGGCTCGGCCCCGTCACGTGTTGTCGGTGGAGAGACCGGGCGATTTCCGCCGAAACCCGCGGCCCCTTTTGTTAAACATCACTTGTGGGAGGGATTTCATTCTTAAGTATTTCTCACTCAAATCCGATACAAGCACGCCTCTTTAGACGGCAGGTGGTACAAATATGGGAGAAGAGGATTTTAAACTCATACATAACTGCTGGACGAAGTGGCAGTCGGGTGGAAGCCGCCTCGAGAAATAAAGAAAAGAGGGTACTTATCGACTTCTTTTTTAATAACTGCTTTACCCTAACCCTACCAACTACTGCTGGTGGAAAGTCATTCTATTAATTTACACTTCGATTGCTGAATAAGCCTAACATCGAGCCGTGCTGATGTTTGAAGCAATTAGCGGTTATGGATTTTAATTTCTTTCCAACTGGCCGCATCTGCCAGACTTTTAAACCGGTCTAATTCTCCTGCCTCTACGATCCGACCGGATGAACCATTCTGTGAACGTACAGCGCGTTGGCCGAGACACTAATTCTTTGCTGTGGTAACATTACAAAGGATTATCCTGTGTAGCTTCGTAGATCAAAGCATGAGATCCGGAGATGTTGACACGTTCTTTTCCTGACGAAATCTTGAAACCAGTCCTTTTGGACAGCTTAAAACATCCCTCGACACCGTATTCTTTTATAACCTTCATCATGAGACTGAAGCGTCTTCGCGTACCCGCCACCTCCCCAAGACGTTCTATAGTAAAGTCAGGACTCCAGAACTGGTCTGATCGACACAGTTTCAAATGCCCCTGAATTTCACAGTAAATGTTCAGACTCACGCTGTTGATCGTTCTCTCGATGTGGGGGCGCTCTCGTCACGTGACGATTTTCCTTGAGAGTCTAAAAGTCTGAAAGCCAAAATTCTGTCGCGGAATAAACCGGCAGGCCAGAAAGCAAATGTAAATCTATCTTAAATTCTCCCCCGTCCGAGATTAGTCCTACCCGATCGTATGTTTGAAAGGCAGAGAATAAATGCTTTTGGGGTGTAGGCTGTCAGATGTTCCAACCTATTCTCTTGTCTGGTGACGCATTGTCGACACTTTCCCACAGCGGTTAAAAACTTAATTCCGGCGTCTGGAAGCGAAGTAGCCGTGTGGTTTGCATCATAATAACCACTGCCCTTTTAAGTAGAGAGATCTACTTAAATTACAGCTGGCTCGATTCATTGTACTGCCGTTTGTTCTCTTCGGCTTCTGGTACGTCAGACTCGTCTAGATTACCGCAAATAGCTGCATGAGGTGGTATTGTATTTGTTTATGTAAGCTTAAGCTTTACGATAAGACGATTATATGGAGTAATTACCGCGGGTTCGGTCCATAGTCTTTGTTAACCGAGGTGAAGGTGATCGTCACCTATTCCAGACGCACACACCCCCTGAATACCCAGTTCAAGGAAAACAAGCAATGTTAGGTAGTTTCTTCAGCCAGTTACTAATGAGTGTATTGGCGATCGATCACACGGCTTTACCAGTATCCTTGCTTGGGATGGATGGATGGCGTCAGAACACCAGCCAGCTTATTTTATGCCCATAATGTAGAATAAATACCACGTAAAAGTTAAGTGGCTTTCACGTCTTCTCATGTCAACGATTAAAATCTACCTTTTAAACTTGTGCTTCTTTTCTCTTTTGTTGCCGAGGGGACCCCCACTGGTGCTGTTAATTTTAAGATGCGGCAGGAAACCGAAATACCCGGAGAAAAGCAAAGATCTAGAAGAAACCACACCTGAGAAATACGCCAAGACGATCAGGTCTCGTGGAAAGCAAACCCCGATCATCGACGCCAGCACTCCAGTAGATCAAGCTAACCACTGGACTACCGCGCCGCCTTATACGATTTTTGACGACTTGATCACTCGTTTCCAGAAAAGTTTCATATTTTCTTCCCACCGTTGTTTAGGTTTTCTTTTTTTTCCTATTCAGTTTAATGTTGAGATACCATAATAATTGAAATAGGACAATAATCAAAGTTGCTCTTATTTATTTTTTTTTTAATTTAAAGAAAGCTAGAAGAGATAGACGCAAAGCTTTGGGTTCTTTATACTGCTGTATATTTGGTTGTGCGTGATTTCTTAGCTGACAATTTCTTAACATCAGATGCACTAATCTTTCCTCCTTTTATTCAAGGGAAGTCTTTTACCGTAAACTTATCGTGGAATATATTCACACCAAGAATAAATTATTCTGATCTTACATACAATTAAAGATAAATCATTCATCTCTAATTTTAACTTAAAGTAGCGTCCCGACCAGAACACGTGTATTTTTTTATTTGTGTTGTTTCGCATGGCGGCGCTCATCACGTGATCGGAACCTTCCGTGCTGGATGCACGAGGCTTCTGCAGTATCCATATCGGCGATTAGGGAGCGGCAAAAATGTTAAAATGCGTGATCAGTTGCATGCCCTTGCACGTGCTGGATTGGGCTTAAAAGCCAATGAAATACGTGAGAGTCTGTCTGTGCCCATCGATGTGGGCAGAAGATGATAACAGCAGCGCGATACGACAGATTAACACTGTTCCATAAAGACAATGGTTGAGAGCTGAATATTCGTTATTTAGTAATTAAAAGTCTGGTAGCCAAACATCGCATTGCCACATCGGTGACCCCCCTAGAAGGCGACTGTCAGACGGGAATGCTGTGCAGTGTCAGCCCCCTCCATTTCCGGCGTAAAAGCACTCACCAACCCCATGAGGCTGAATAGTCAGGGACTAAAATGCTAAACGTTTCAGCTCTGCTGCTATCGCGGTACGACAGGGTGTCCGCTGCGACTACAGCACCCGCAGGCTCCGGGACTCGCTAGATAAGATCAGATCTCTTCACTCTGTCGATGGCCATGTGACATTCTATAGAATGAAAGTCCAAGTCGATGGTCGAGAAAATATTGCAATGATGGAGCGACTGACGTGAAACAGGCACCTACATAAGAACGTCTCCTATTTCCTTCCCATAGATCTTTTGTGAGAATACCTGCGTCAGATAAGACGAGAGAAGAACCAGCGAATTCAGAACATGCGTGAATTAAGGAAGAAACTACCTTGGGGGGGGACAAAAACACTTAAACTCCCCCGCCAGAAACACTTGTCAGTATTTATGCGAGCATTTGTCAGAGAGAACCATGGATTTCATCTTACATAAAATTGGCAATTTACCCGTAAACCTTTATGGCGATTAAACAGTTCCATTAATGCTCAGTTATAGGTTTCTTAGGTTTGTCTTATTACGAGCGAGACTTAGTGCGCTACATTGACCCTGTCTCCGGATATTTAGGAGCAGGTGCGCGGTTTAATTCATTACTCCTGACAAATTATAGACGGTGTTAAGCTCATGTCAAGGGAGACAACTACAACGAAGAGAGGTTTTTTTTTTTTTCTGCTGTCCTCGGGCCGGTGGTAAATGTAGAGGGCGCCAACAAATAAAATTCTTAAAAAAATTGTTTGTTTTTTTTTTGTTGCTTCTATAGAGAATTATTTTGTTTCTTTTTGAGTTTCGTGTTATTTCTTTCGTTTGTTTTTACTTTGTTTTGTTTCCAAGATGGCGGCTCGGGTGCGGAACTGCTTTTGAGCGCGGCGAGGAAAATGTCAGGTGCGCGCGAAAATTGGTCAGCGGCCCGATAGAGTGGCGCTGAGACGGGGCGGAGGAGTCCGGTTCACTTATTGTCTCACGAAACCACCGCCTGCCCCGCGAATGCCAAAGGTTCCCCGCGCCTCGGGTATTCGCCCTCCAGCAGCTCCCCCTAGCGGCCATTCTCGCCTCCCCGGCACCACCGCCCATCAGTGTCATCGGTCGACGACGGAAGGGGCTTCGGATTGAAGCGGCCCTTCTACTCCGGACAGCATCCGATACTTCCCCCGTTTCCGGTTTCCGGTTTGTTTTGGTTGCGGGTGTCGGCCGGGATCCCTCGCTTTGATCCTCGGCACTTCCCGCCTGCCCGCCGGCTTTTATCAGCCCGGTATCGGAGGAATTCTCGTCGAAGGGAGACTGAGGGGAGCGGCAACAACAACATCCACTTCAATAAGTGGCGATAATTAAAGACTTCCGCGCTCCCCCTCCCGCTAGCCCCCGTGTGTGTGTGTGTATACAGCGACCTTTCCCGACGACAAACCTTCCCGCCTTATCGCGGGAGCCGGTCCCGGCTGCTGACTCGAGCGTGACCGGTACGGACGGACTGCTATCGGTCTGATTAGGGCACCCGGCCGGCCACTCATACCGCACCGCTTCCCCTCCGTCCGACATTAATAAAATCTTCCAGGCGACATAGATGCAATAAATCAGCAAAAGGGAAAGCAGACCCCGGCCGACAGAACCCCCCCCACACACACACACAAAAAGAGAGAGAGAGAGAGAGGTTTTATATTGAAAGTAAAACAACGCCAGCCATGAACGAGCTCCTTTAAAGACCCTAATTAGCGAATGTCAGACGCGAGAACCGAACGAAGGAACTTCCAGAAAATACGGGCGCCTGTTTATATTGCAAGACAGCATAAAAATAACAACCTATAGCGGCGGCCGCTAATTAAGTTTTTCAGGTGTAAAACGCAGTGTCAATAATAAAATACGACCAGTTTCACCGCTAAGAAAACAACCGGTTTTTATGACCAAGAAGAAGCCATCTCGCCGAGTTAATCTGGTTTTTGTTTGTAACCACAGAATTTTTAGATATTCAGTATTGGGAATCACCAAGGAAACACACACCACACACACACACATTGCAAATTCCATGCGTATATAACGAGTACGCATTGCATTGTTACGGAGAATATTTTTCTAAAAAATATGAATACGTTGTACAGACAGAGATCCTGTAACACTTTTAACAATTCATCAAGTGTTGGGTTGCCATCTGATTTCCTAAGTAGCCATATAACTTCATATGGCATCAATGATGCTCATGGCAAGACTTTATTCCGGTTACGGTATCTCTGGTGACTTTGGGTCCTTGTTATGCTGGAAGATGAGATGAGATGCTATCACGTGTTATTTGTATTCTGTACCCAGAGTTTTCTGCTTCTACAATTGTTTCCAACGCTGTATGTATATTTATTTACGTATTTATTGTCACAGGCGCAAGGCGATCCATTTATATTTTCGTCAATGTCTAATCCAAGAGAAAGGTTGTATAGAAAATCTTTCGCTATTTTGGACGGAAATATCAATATTTAATATTTTATTAGAAAGGAAAAAAAAAGAGAGACGGAAGGTCGGAAATAAATATATACCACCGAGAGAGAAATACAATTTTGTGGATATAGTGCAGACGTTCTTACTTTTCAAGGAAATAAGCGATATAATGATCTGAGCATAGCGCACCTTATAAAAGTCTCCACACATGAATGTCATCTACACTAATTCTTAGCTGGATCAATAATGCGCAGCTCTCTCTCTCTCTCCATCTCTCTCTCTCTCTCTCTCTCTGAGTATTCATTGACCTGGTTGGTGGAAGAAGAAAAAAAGCGAGAACTTTGTTAATAATAGAGAATGCCGTCTGGATTAACCGGCTCAGACGACTGATAGATTGTACTCGTATTTTTTGACGGACAAACGAGAACAAATTATTTGCAAGATCAAAGTGTTTCACAATATTTAACGTTTGAAGAAGATTGCTACTCAAACCCCGAGGCTGCCAATGATTAAAAAAAGAAAAAAAGAAGTGTCTATATTGCTTTTTTGTAAAGATATTGGCTGAACAGCGATCTCTTGGAAGTGTAGATTACTTTAGTAGTTATAAGAAGGCAGAAGTACATCACCAGGGTTTTAAAGCTGAACCCAGCCTGCTCAGGAAAAGAAATGGCCGTCGCTGCTGTTCTTAAACTGCCTAATAATACAAGCAGTTTTGACAGCTGCACAGGCCGATACTATTATCAAATAAACAGTCGATAGCAAACCATATAAAACCGCCAAGAAATAAAAGAAAGTAAATTTTAAAAAATAACAATAAAAGGATAAATTAATTAAATACTTTTAAGCAAATGCACAATTGGAGAGTAAACAAGTTGTTAGAGGCCGAAATATCGGGAAAGTGAGGGCTTGTTACTATTTCTCCACTGCTGAGTAAAAGGTAAGTTTACCTAACCGGAGTTCTTCTAGATGAGGAGGCGGATACGGAATTTTGGTTCACTCTTTTACTGCTTAATGTCTAACAATGCACGTAGTTCAGCTTTTGCCCCATGAACTTTTCCCAAATATTGATTAACATCAAACTGAAGATATATTTTAGAAAATCAGGTCGGTTAATAAGAGGTCTGCGTAACCAAACCTCAATTCGCGACCTATCGACGTTCCCCAGTTATCGAGTAGGTCGTACATTTCTCACTAAGCTAACCGGGCTGTAAACTTAACTTTTTTACATTTAACTTAATGTTTCTCACGATGTTTGATTTATCCCGATGCAAATTAGAGAAAATGTTGTTTGTTTCCTTTCCCCTCTCTACAGCGCATGCGGGTGATAAGGGGGGATCATAAAGAGGAGTTTCCCGGATGTCTTGGTGCAGTAAGAGTTCTACGTGACAGCTGCTGAGAGATGGAGGCGAAACCAAGAAGGAATACCGATGGACATTCGCTATTAGCTTATCAAAGCAGAGCAGCCGGGATGCAAGAAAGAGTTATCGGTCCTTACCGCAGTTCGAAACGTAGTAAATTTTCGTTTATTAAAAAAAAAAAGTGTTGCCGTGGAAACCACAGGCCGAGGAGTTGCACTTTTCCCATTCTGCTGGAAGTGAGCGAATATATCAGACGAGCACCAGGATACAAAATAAATAATTAGCAAATAAATTAGCCTCCTTTTCTTGTCTTTCATTACCGGCCGGCTTTGAGAATTTGTACTGGATACTCCGGTTTCTTCCCACATCTCTAAAATCATGGAAATTTTAGTGGGTACTTTCTCTGACGAATTTGGAAGTGCCCGATTCCTCGGGGCGTAAGGTCGGCAACGCTTTCTAGCGGCTAACCGCGGCACTACGCTTTCTCACCAGTGTTATCTCCCTTGTGGAGAGGGGGGGTTATCTCCCCCGCAGAGGCCGATGTACGAGGCAACAGCATCTAATGCTGATAATTTTTTGTCCATATTGCAAGAGGTTGTTTACATTAGTAAAGCTTCGCCGCGATAACTTCGATTAAAGGTAAAATTTCGATATGAATTTATTAACTTATGGTCGTTTTCCTTTTTTTTTTTTAAAAAAAAGAGAATCTTGCACAACGAAGCATTAATCTGACGCGGCCGACTTCATAGTTTCATGAAACTTCAAATGTCACGTGCTGGCATTCACCTCGTGCATGAAACAGGAAAGTAGTTCAAAGCTGATGTTCAATGAATCCGGCTAAATCAGAAGGTTAACAACATGTTTAGAGCAGACTTCAGATACGAAAGAGCCTGGAACCATGCACGTGCACCGGAGTCGAGCTGTTTACGATTTGCCAGATGACGCCATAACGGAAAGTGAGTTCCAAAGAGAACATCGACGTCTGGCTTTAATTATTGGCTGTAAGACTCATTTGTGGTAAACAGGGAGGCGTGGAGAGCTCTACTTTCGAAATCACTCTCGATGCTTACTTGTTATCATTAAAAAGAATAAACAGGCAGTTTGGTTTAGTAGGAGCCAGCTCGAGAGATGTAACAGAGAACCTGTTTACAAAGCTTAATAGAATGAATCACCCTCTACTGTGATGTATATTTTATGTAACATAAGAACAAACAAATCATGTGATGTGTGTACGGTGTAGTTAGCTAGTACGCCTCTGAAGTCATGGAGCAGTTTACTAGTTCTTGACTGGTAGACAAAATTAACGAATTCTGCACTGAAAACCAACAGCCAGAATCGTGTATTCGAATGGGGTAGACTTCCAAACTGTAACATTCTCGGTTATTTCCCCATCTAGTATGCGGCAAGTCACAATACCGTCACGATGTAGCATCATTATGCAAATTCAGCAGGTATAATTCGACTTTATCAAGCAGAATTATAAAGTTACAGAGTGGAGCAGATCTTTTTTGAATATGGCTGTAAACCGAAACTGCGCTTACAGATCTCCTTGTACAGTCCACTAAATTCGCTGTGAAACTTCGCCTATTTCCTTGGTGTGTGTGTGTGTGTGTGTGTGTGTGTGTGTGTGTGTGCGTGTGTAGCTCTCGACTCGCGCTCGATAGGCCGGGTTTGGCTACCCTCGTGGTTCAATTTACCATTGATAGTCAGTAAGGACAGTCATTGTAACTGTTTGGAGCACAACAACGGAATGACCATCCGTAGAAGAGCTATTCTAAAAGTGCAAATAAGAGTCGACCGCGGTGCCGGCGATTTTTAGACTGCACTGCCAGAAGCTTTAGAGGGTCCGATATTGTATTCCTTAATAGTCGAAATTAGGGTGCTTACGACTGAAAAAGTCTACCAAGCAGGACAGTACTTCTACAGAGCGAAGCGGCTGCCAGAGTTTGGCGAGAAAGGATTCTTCTACTCTTTCCTCTTTTACCAGACTCGGAGCTAACCAATCTTTTGAATGGAATTCCAAACGCAAATTGATCTTTTTTACATCCTCAATGAACGTTATTCCATGCGATTACTTCTTTACCTAAGGAGTTTGGAAAGAAGACTTGACGGGAGGCTGAACGGGGCTGGAGAGAAATCCCAGATAGGGTTTAGCTTAGTTATCAGTTGTTGACGGGAGCGAGCCCTACATGGCACCCTCAAGCAGAGTCTCAAACCCGCCCAACCATTATCGGATAATTAACCAATGGAATCCGACGAGGAGAGAACGAGCGGACAGGCCATAAAAGAAAGTGACTCTCGTTAGAGACGGTCGCGAAGTAATTGTCAGGCGGGATACTTATATGATGAGTACGCAGGCACACGAGAGGGCGGGTAGAGAGCTGGAGAGAGAAGCATCAGAGTTAAAGAGATAACGAGGCAACTGTGGAGAGAAAAGCGAGACAAATTGACGTCGCCCGCGCGACTTTATTGGAAAGAGCGTAAAGAGGAAAATGTAGCAGATTTTTGTCGTTAAGAATCCGCCACATGTCGAGTGTTTGGCGGCCATAAAAAAAGTCGTAAAAGTTCGTGTTGTCGGCGGAGAACAAGGACGGACCGGCTGACGACAGCCGGGGTCACTTTTACTTCCCCGCCGATTGTCCGCGTTAACAGAACTTTGTTCCCTTGAGTTCGGGGCGAAGCGTTTCCTTTCTTCTTTCCAAGCAGAGTTGGCAGCAGGGCTCTTCCACGTCACGTTGGCGGTATAGAGGAGATCTGACTCCCCCCTCCGCCACCACCACCACAAGCCTCCATTCACAGTAAGCCGGACATCAGCACGTACGCATTCATCCCTAATCCGAGTTTTTGGCGACAAGAAATCAGGTCCAAATTATCTCCCATCGGCTACGTCTAACGCTTGGACTCCGCGCATGCGAGTTAACGTCGTTGGAGATGATTAACTTGCGTAAGCTTATCGCGATGTTTCGAGAACCTGCTGCCTCAGCTTCGATAACCGGATAGCGCAGTCCAACGATGCAGCGAGGTCGGAGAGGAGGTAAATGGACCCCCCACACACACTGAAAAGCAGCCAATGATAGAACGTTTGCAGAAGGAGGGTTTTGACGGAGGTAAGTTATCTCCTCTTCGGTCGCCTAACAGTCTCGCGGGTTGTTGGGTTTAGACGGGATCGTGGGATCACTTCCGTCTAAAGTAAGAAACTCGACTCCTCTACCGGGTCAGACCCAGCTTACGTACACAAAAGGGAATTGCTGCGTTAATGGTGCCGGAAGTCGTAATTGGATCCATAATTGTGCAGTCACTAATCAAATAATTTATATACGGATTTTCTAATGATTTGTACGAATAAATTTATTTATGTGTCAAATACTTTATGATTTCGTTGGTGATTACACAATTATATCCAATCAGTGATTCTGTCCGCCATCCATTTTATCGCTCTACAGACTCTAACCCACCGCTAAAGTAAAGTATTATTTATTTACCTGCTAATTACACTAATCTCTTATTGGTTTACCTGATAAGACCGGCCCAGTCGGCCATTCTTCTATTCCACTGCAATCGTTCAAAATTATAAATAAGTAATGGCTTCTTAATCCAAAATATGGAAAAAAATATTGCAATATTCATATTTTGAATCGATTATATCGATATTGAGAAGCCGATTTTTTTGGTTCGATATAACAGTTTTAACCCTTTGTACGTCAACTGGGGTAACCTCATCACTCTTCAGATCTGTATTACTCAGCAGAGGTTGAGTCATAACGGCCGTGATGCACAGCAACCTTCTTCATTAATATAGCCCTTTGTAACCACCATTTTGTATACCGTTCTAACCCCACCTGTTTTGCATTACGCGGTTGTTGATTAAATATACAGACAGCTCAACACGGATACTAACTAACCAGAGCTTCTAGGCTGGGATCGTAAAGGTAAAAGTGAAAACTGATCCGACCTGGCATTCGAAGAGTTAATAAGAAATAGCTATAAAACTGAACCGGCGACTAGTGGTTTTAAAAGTATTTATTGGTGGCTATCGACCATTTTTTTGTGTGTAAGATTACCTTTAATTTAGACTTACGCGGTCTACTTGACACTTCAGGGACCCCAAACAACCGTTTTAGCACGGATACTTTTACAATGGGGTTCAGTAAAGTCTCTCTCTCTCTCTCTGTCTATACTGATGTCATCTCTCTCTCACTCTCTCTCTTCTTCCATCTCTCTCTCTCTCTTTCTCTGTCTATACTGATGTCATCTCTCTCTCTCTCTCTGTCTATACGACGTCATCTCTCTCTCTCTCTCTGTGTCTATACTGACGTCATATCTCTGTCTCTCTCTCTCTCTCTTCTTCCATCTCTCTCTCTCGCTCTCTCTCTCCTCTCCATCTCTCTCTCGCTCTGCTGTCTATACTGACGTCATCTCTCTCTCTCTCT
This sequence comes from Nautilus pompilius, assembly GCA_018389105.1. Classification (NCBI taxonomy): domain Eukaryota; kingdom Metazoa; phylum Mollusca; class Cephalopoda; order Nautilida; family Nautilidae; genus Nautilus; species Nautilus pompilius. The sequence goes on from JACATO010001899.1 coordinate 1,599,075, forward strand.
CTCTCTCCGCACAAATAACATTAAATATATCTATATATATATATATATATATTTTTTTTGTTGCACTGACTATTCAATCTTAGCATTTAAAAGTGGCCGTCCATAGTCTTATTCGGCGGAAAGATGTGGCAGCATGGCATCAGTCACGTGTCTACTTACAGATATAAACAGCAGTAAAGCTGCAGATGTCGGGCTTATGGAACACGCGGTGGAAATGCTCATCAAGGTGAAATGTTTTAATGCGCATTCGTAAATTAGGTCCGGTGCCAATTCCTGCTAGCGCTTGCGTGACATCTCTTTAATTGGACTGGGAGGGGCGACGGACGGATTCAGAGAACGAGTGAGACAGTGATTTAGCTCTGGGCTCGAGATGTGAGGGCAGTCAATCAGCGACGTCTACAGCAAGGTTGTATTTTTTTCAGATAGAGGGGGCTAATATGGAAAACACTGGTCACCAAAGCAGAAGTCAGCGTTAAATGTATTTTTTTAAAAAATGAATAATCCTTGTAATAATAATTTTAAAAAAGGGGTCTTTTACTGGTGGGACATTCCAGAGAGTGACGTCACTCGACGCGTTCCGAGCGGCTGTGGAAGGCCGGTCTTGGCGAGGGTCGCCAGCCGAATTGACTCGACTCCCAGCCGGGATCTCGAATTCACCAGCAAGAACCCATTACGCAGATCGACTCTAACTTGTGATTGCATTTCGATTGTTGTAAGGACTGTATTTCCTGCCTGCATTTGCAGGTGCACCAACCGCCAGCCGGAAGCAAGAAAGCGTTCCCACAATGCAGCGTAAACAAAGCTCTACCGCCCCAGTTTCGCTTCGATACGACCCACGTGACTACTCGTAATCTTCTCGTTCGTTTCCGTTTATTTATAACTGCTACAATTGCAATGTTTAGTGTTTAGATCGATATCGACATTTAAAATATTATATGTATATGTATGATTTTCAATTATGCCTACAGATGGATCGTTTTCAAGATATGGTTTATCAAAAGTAGTTTCGAACTTATTACAGCTACTGCTTCAATGATACTGTCGTCTCGCATCAATTGCTTCATGACCAGTGGCGCCCAGTTCATGGAAAGAACCAACTCCCGTAGCTGAAATTATAAATAATCTAGAGTAAATCTAGCATAAAGTAGATATAGTTAATGGGCTTTATATTGATTATGCGATTTCCATCAATGATAAATCGGAATAATGCTAGGAGTTAATGGCAGTTTTTATCCTTCTTATTAAAGCGATGATGCACTCACGCATTTTCCGGTGACCATGAGAGAGGCGGAACGGTTACTTGTTTGGCGGTTCGCAAAATAAGCAGGCACGGAGTACAGAACTCGCTGGACACTTAAATGTAGAGTACAGACTGCCACGGTGGACTGACGTTCCTCTATATACGCAATTTCTCTTTTTGCCCATTTGCAAAAATGCGCCCATCAGCCCTGATCGCATTTAAGTGTTGCCATTTAGGGATGTGGGATAAAAAAGGTCCAATATAACAACTGGTTAGTCGCGATCTAAGCCCGGCTCTGTCTTATTTCCATTGTATAGCAGCGTGCGAACATCTCTGTTTTTAAAATACCCAGGATTTAAAGCGTGACGTCAGAGTAGAACGGATGACGTCACAAAACATCTATATATATATATTATTTAGTCTAAGAAAAATAAATTTAAATTCCTGCTGTAGAAAATAATTTTGGAGTTTTCTTGTATTGTATGCGAGAATTTCTTTAAAAGATTTATATACACGTGCGTGCTTCTCCCAAATTACGGCGAACAGCGGTCCGTCCGAGATGAGGAACCAGCCGGATTTGGATGAGTCATTACCACACGGAGACCCCAGGAACAGAGAAAAATAAGCACGTGATTTAGCATATGGGCAATATAATCTTCCTCGTACACAGCTACGAAAGCAAAGGTAAATGCTATAAAGAGCAGGTCATCACGAAGCTCCAGTTTGATGTATTACTTTGCCGTATCAGTAACTCGAGCTACTTAAGGCCAGTTTTTTGTCTGCTGTGAGAGGCTCCGCCTTGTGCATGGTCTGAGGGAGTTGGCCGGACCGTTATGGCCGAGATCGGACAGGAGGTCTGTCTCTCTCTCTCTCCCTCCCTCTCTTAGTCAGCCCCGCTTCTCACTCGGGTTGTCGGAGAAACAGATGTTTCGCTTTATACAAATTACGACTTTGTTTCTACCACAATGCAGCCGGGAAGAAGTTGGTTCGGTGAGCCGTGCCGAGCTGATTCACCGGACGGCGGAACTAGACTTCAGCTAAACATTGCCGTCGAGAAATTGGCCTCGGCCCGCAGCACGTGAGAGTGATCGATTACTTTCATCCGAGCGACCATTTGATAACAGCGGTGCGTCGGTGCCTATGCATATTGAAGAAAAGGATGGAAAAAGTTGGATAGAAGAAGGAATCGGATTTTTACGGCAGATTTGCTTCGTCCAACAGCCAGATTTTTTCTGCGATAAGCCCACTGATTTCAGAGAGTTCAGAGAGAGAGAAAGAATGAGAGAGAGAGAAATGATGTCAGTACAGAGAGAGAGAGAAGGAGAGAGGAGAGGAGAGAGAGAGAGAGAGAGAGATATGTCAGTACAGAGATGGAGAGAGAGGTGACGTCAGTACGGGGAGAGAGAGAGAGAGAGAGAGATGATGTCAGTACAGAGATGGAGAGAGGTGACGTCAGTTCGGAGAGAGAGGTAACGTCAGTACAGATAGAGAGAGAGAGAGAGAGAAGAGAGAAGAGAGAGAGAGAGAGAGATGATGTCAGTACAGAGATGGAGAGAGAGGTGACGTCAGTACAGAGAGAGAGAGAGAGAGAGAGGAAGAGAGAGAGAGAGAGAGAGAGAGAGAGGAGAGTAGAATAGATATATGTCAGTACAGAGATGGAGAGAGAGAGTGACGTCAGTTCGGAGAGATATTACGTCAGTACAGAGAGATAGAGAGAGAGATATGTCAGTACAGAGATGTAGAGAGAGGTGACGTCAGTACGAGAGAGAGAGAGAGAGAGAGAGAGAGAGGGATGATGTCAGTACAGAGAGAGAGAGATATGAGATGTCAGTACGGAGAGAGAGAGAGAGTTAATCGTGAATTTCGCATTTGAAGTCTAAGCTAAACTGATTTTATTTTCACCTCCTCCGATCCCGAAGAAGGAATTTCGCAGAAGATCATCTTTCCCCCATTAACAAACGATGATGATGTTATAGAAGAATAGCGTAGATCTTTGCAGTTATTATGCACCGTTACGAATTTTTCCAAATCCCCAGCGCCTCTGCCAAAAATCTCAAACAAACATCCAACTACACTCACTCCTCAGAAATCAGACAGACGATTCTCCAAGTCTTTCATTAAAAAAACCCAACCAAACAGCAGTAATCCGTTAGAATTGGTATTTAACAATTAATTAAAATACCAAGTAAGAAGATGAAGCATACCCGATGCTAGACTATTTTTCAAATAAAGGTAAAAGCCTCACGGTAGATATCTTGCAGGTTCCCATTCTTCTTTCCGTTGATATCCATCAGTCATCGTGGAATGTAACAAAATCACCGATAAAAGTCGTCTTGTTGAAAATAACAGTGGACTTACTCGGTTAGTGGATTTTGTGTACCTCCCTAGCATGTTCTCCCCCTCTCTCTTCCCTAATCTCCTTCACTCTCCTCTCTCTCTTCTCGTGTCTATACTGACGTCATCTCTCTCTTCTCTCTCTCTCCTCTCTCTCTCTCTCTCTCTCTCTCTCTACCAGCCAGTCGAGTGAGTTTCCTTCCATATCTAATAAAAATACTGAAGAATTACAGTTAGGACTTTGCGTGATAGGAGTGCGTCTAGCCTCCTTTAGCGGACATCACACCTGCCGACGTTCCAAGAATCAAATCTATACTTTACAGAATTCTAAAGTGATGCAAGACTCGAGTAAACACACAATTTGATTTTGATGGTAGACGGATCCTCTTAAGGGGCACGACGTTAATCGCAGTGGTCGGGCCAACTGGTCGAAGTTTAATCAACTACAGTAATAATACAGCAGTTATTTCGTTATATGCAAAAATTCAAACATTAGCGAGAAGCGGAACAGACAAAGAGCAAGTAAAGAAAGGGAAAGGAATTTTAAAGTTTGCTGTATTTAAGATAGAACCATACGGAATCGGCCGACTAACGCTGACAAACTAATTAACTGGTGAAGCTCACTGACATAGGAGGATACGACCTGATAAATATTATGCTGTCGTATTTATTAATTAAATGTGATCCGCATAAAAGCATTCGTTTATTTCTTTGTACCTCGAACTCTTCATATTATAACTAAGGGGTGTGTGAGCATTACGCTTCTCAACGTGTTTGCCTCTTCCTCCTTGTCTTTGTCTCTCTCTTTATCCTTCATCTCTCCCCCGCCCCCGTCTCTTTGTCTGCCTGTCATTTTTTCGTGTGCCCTCTCCTCTCCGTCTACCGTTGTTTCTGGTTGTCTCTCCATTGTTTGCCTTTGTTTCCTCTCTGTCTGTCTGCGTCTCTGTTTGTGCGACTTCCTTTGTCTTCTGTCTGTCTGTCTGTCTCTTTATCTGCTTTCTCTTTCTCTCCGTCTCCGTGTCCATCACTATCTGTCAGTCTCTCTCAGCTGGTGCATTTTAATTTCTAAACTCTGGACCCTGCCCAGCCATTATAATCATCTCCTACAAATGGATCTTGAAAAATGCAATTAGTTTTCAAAAAAAACTAATTAAAATTATGCTTAAATGCGTTAACTTATAGGTTATTTATTAACTATTTTAACAAAATCATCTCTAGCATAAATGAATATGTCTCTTAGACAAAAAAATATTGTATTAAAAATAAAGGAAGAAAAATATCAGTTTCTCTGGGATATTCTAGAGTACCGGGAGGGTTAGACATTAAGCTACTGAGCAAATGAAGTCGACACGATAACTTTTAATGGGGTTTTAAAGTCTGTATTACGTACAACCCCCTGCCATAATAATCCAAAAAAGTGAGTTCATCCATGATATACATATCGGACTATCAGCATCACTAAAGACCGGGCTGGCGAGCCAGACAGATCTTTCTAGAAAGCGTGATGCAAAATCTCTGGGTAGCCGAAATACCTCTTAAGTCTAGAGGTCCGCGATTGGCCGATTCTGGAGCCGGTCACGTGCGCATTAGTGACGTAGATATCCTCTGCTACCCGATGAAGAGTTTATTTGTTTAGAGAGGAAGATGCAACCGCTACAACATCGCCAGCGTCTTGGACGTCTTGCGGATATTATTGCAGGCGAAGAAAAGGCCTTTCTGCCCCAATTACCAACGAAATCAACGCCACACCCCCTTTCAGGCGACTTCTCCACAGACTTGGAGTATGCACGTCTGTCGGGACGCTCCACGGAAGCTGCTGGTGGCAGATGCGAACTAAGACCGTAGCCTCGCCCGGTCTAAGCCGATCACTAGAGGCCCTTTGCAGGCTATCGATGCCGAGACAAATCCAATTTTGGTTTACTCACCTTCTCTGGACGCGCACTGATATTGAGAAAACTGGAAAAGATGCCGACCAGCAACATGTTTATTATGAAAAATGTCGGGCACGATGGATTTGGAACAATGGCGGTATGGGTGGACATTTGATACAAGAATAAAACAGATCTTTTACTGTTGAAAAACGTCTGAATTCCATAGTTTACATATTTATTTTTCCTTCTGTATTAGAGCAAGAGAAATGTCGGCCTGATCACCACAATTATGCGATACGTCCTAGTCCACACAGCTTGGAAGATGTGGAAGGAGCTAAAATTGCTTCCCTAACTCCATTGGAGACCAGATATGAAACTTATTGGGTGTCTTGATAGACAACTAATGATTGACAAAACTATGACCAACCTTATAAAGGAAAATCTGGACTGCTAAAGCAAGCCAGTGTTTATTATTCTGTGTTGTTATTAGTGAATTTGCCCTATTACTACGATTTTGTTATACTTGCAAAAGCCTAGATTATGAAAGCACTACTAAAGAAAGTAATTAGATGGAAAATTGAAATAACCGTAGCTTAATAGCCATATTGCAGACAAGCAGCCACATCTCGACGAGGGGAAACTGGTTCTCCTATACAAAATCTCTCTCTCTCTCTCCTCTTCTGACGTCATCTCTCTCTCTACTGACGTCATCTCTCTTTCTACTGACGTAATCTCTCTCTCTACTGACGTAATCTCTCTCTCTTCTGACGTCATCTCTCTCTCTCTACTATGACGTCATCTCTCTTTCTACTGACGTAATCTTCTCTCTCTATTCTTCTGACGTCGTCATCTCTCTCTCTTCTGACGTCATCTCTCTCTCTTCTGACGTAATCTCTCTCTCTCTCTCTCTCTCTCTCTCTCTCTCTCTCTCTCTCTCTCTCTCTCTCTCTCTCTCTCTCAAGCGAGAAAGAATGACTAACAATGAAGTTGCGAATAAAGGCGGATCAACGTCCAATGTAGCAAATGGTTATCTTGCAAGCAATATATCTTTTCTGTTTGCCTTAACGCGGTAATTCTTCAAGTGTTCTCACGACCGCAGCTCTGTGTAAATGTTTAAAATGCTAAAGGTAAAGCCTGAATTATTTAGTGTTGTGACACGAGCCACAGACGGACACGCGAAATATTGATCTGTCAGGCAGAAAGAAAAAAGCAAAAAGAAAAACAAAAATTATCCTTTCAACTTTGTTACTGGCATTTCCCCCTCGTCTTATTTCAGTTGGCATAGTGCTCTTGAAATTAATATCTTAGACCAGTAACCCATTATTTATCCTTATTATGTGAAGGCAAAAGTTTCCGAAGAGTTCATTTTATGGTTCTTGGTATTCTGACATTTTACTTTGTTTCCAATAACATTTCCGAGGGTCTAATATTAAGATATGCTTGGCTTTCAAAAGGGTTTCTGTATTAATGTATTTTATTCGACATTAAAGAAGCGATAGAATTTCAGTTCATTATTCTGTGCTTCTGTTTATAAGTAACGAAACCAGATTTAAACCGTATACCACACCACGGAAATCTACGAACACATTTAGGGCAGAATTCTCTTATTGATCGTGAACCGTTCTGTCTCTCTGTGAAATGCCGAATATCTGAAAAGAACATTTTACCTCTAAGAAGAGAATTTAACTATAATTTAAATATTTTTCCTCTTCACTTCTTAATTACATTTTTAAAAAAACCCACCATCGATGGAATTATCCTCCCAGATAATTTCTTTTCTTTTTCATTTTTTAAAATAAAAATTCTAGTTCGCGAACTTTGTAAAGGTTGTGATGTTTTTGGAACCTGCGGTCCGACGTGGGCACCAGAGGAAGGAAGATCTTGGTTTAAGGTTGTTAGATTTGAACAATAAACACCAGCAAACTATTTTCCTTGTAAAAGTTTTCACCCACTTGAAAACTTTCTGGAAAAAGGAAGAATTCGAAACGTCACAAATTAATTCCTTGTGAAACTCTTTTGCGTCCAAGGAACTGTTCTCGAAACCATGGCAACGCGCGGTGCTGTCCTCTGAATCGGCGGGAAAGGTTGTTATTGTAAATTAAGGAAGGAATCTTGTATCTACTGTAGGGATTTTATTATACGTAAAAAAATTAATACACATAATAATTTTATTGCACGTTTACTAGAATAAAATGGTCACTACAGAGTTATTTACTACTGCTGACATCATGTTGTTCTTTAAAGGAATCTGTAAAATACAATTTTGTAATTTGTAATAACTAAATTAATTAATCTATTTTGATTTGAATTATTTGTTATTCTTTTTTTTTTTTACAGGAAACTGTTTTGAGTAACATGACAATTCCAGATTCAGTTTTTGTGAGATATTCTTCATTTGTAAATTGTCACTACAAAAGTTTATTTAGTAGAAGGACCATTTGAAAAAGGGAGTAAAAGTTAAATATCGATGGTAGGAATCTTTAGAAATTAATAATAAAAAACAACAGCAGCGGGTTCAGCTAATCAAAGAGGATGTAATCAATGTAGTGCTGGTGCCCCGTTGACCTGCTGGTAGAGTTGCCATCTTTCGGGTTTTATAACGGAAAAAAATCCGTCAGAAGAAAAAACGAGAAAAGAAGAAATATTTGTATTCATCCCTGACGACTAGCGACAGAGTAATAATTTAAAAAAATTATTAACCTGAATTGGCTTGTAATGAAATCTAACAAAGATTGTCAGCTAAAATGACAAAGCGATTCAGTTAAGAACCAAACACCGTTATTCACTAAATCATTTCTTTGGCTCTGAGAACTGATTTTTATAATAGAAATTTTAATAAACAAGAGAGAGAGAGAGAGATGGCGAGAGAGAGAAAGGGGGAAGATGGAGAGAGTGAGGAGGGGAGAGAGAGAGAGATGGAGGAAGAGAGAGAAGGAGAGAGAGATGGAGAGAAAGAGAGAGAGAGAGAGATAGAGAGGAGGGGAGAGAGATGGAGAGAGAGAGAGAGAAGGGGAGAGAGATGGAGAGAGAGAGAGAGAGGGATTCCTTCCCCTCTCGTTCCGTGTGCTCGCGCATTGTTTTGCCCTTTATGACATCATCGCCTCTTTTGCCTAATGATGCAATTACACTGATTACCTATTAATAGAAAAGAATTTCTATTATCTCACGCAGACAGGCTTCAGGCAGCAGGCTGATCCGCTCCGAGTTCTTGCAGAGAGACCTTTTTCCTGAGCTCCGCGATTGAAAGAATAACGTCGATCTAATCGCTTTGATAGAACCTAATTTTATATTCGAACCCCTTCTTTTCCTTCCCATAGGGAAATCTCCACGGCAGAGTTTGATAAATCAGGTTTGATATGTCCAAAGAACTTTTTTTTTTTTTTAATGCATTGGAAAGTAGGAAGTTGAACGTACAAAACCCCTCAATTCTTCTTATTGCGCTCGCAAAAAAAAAAAAAAACAACAAACCCGGATATAGTGGATTTCTTTGACCAGATTTAATAAAGAGCTTACTGGAAGAATCGATTTAAAAACAACAGCCAACAAGAATCTCTGATTCAATTTCTTACCCGCTATTCTCGCGAGCGAATTTTTCTACAAACGAATTCTTGGCATCTGCATTTCGCGATTGAGGGTATTCGCCACACGTGGGCCCCTTCTACGACTGGAGATTCGCTTGGGAGCTCACCAAAGGTTCCGCAAATAGACTGAGAGAATCTACTCACCACGATTCCGCATTTGTTCTATACTATCTTTGATGTTACTGCTGATATTGTTGCCCTGACTCAGATGCAATTTTCTCTCCTTTAACTGTCCTCCGTCCCTCAGAGGTAAGGGAAAAAGGGGCCCAGGAAACAGGAATTGTAGAATTGCCGATACGACACACACGAGTTTGTAATTTTTTTATGAAGAAAAGTTGTGAAAAACAAATTTTAAAAAGAAACAAATCGTTTATTCTTGGTTTGCTGACATTTTAGGGAAAAGCTTAAGTCATTTAAAACCGTTAAATATTTAATAATGGATACCGAGGGAGAAAAAAAGATGTTTCAGACTCCACTCGCAGGCGAAGACCGTGGACAGTAATCCAAACATTTTTATGAGGTGCCGACGTCTTTCTGTGGAAGTCTGTACATGTGGAGAAATAATAATAAAAAATGGTAAAACCGATTCTTACGACAGCTGAAAAGAACCGTAGTGAGACATTTAAAGTCATGAATGACAACGATGGTTTGGAAGTGGGTAAATCATGTTTCTGCCCCGATACCAGCGGAGAATGGATCGTGGGATTTCAACGGGGTTAAGGGCAGTTAAAAATTATTTCCACATCTCTGCAGTGAAAAGTACTGGCAACTTTTTGTAGCAGTGATTTTTTTTTTTTTTTTTTACTGTAAAAGGCGGAATGCGTCTGAACACGATCCCGGCGTGTTCGGCTAACACCTGACACGACCTGAAACGATCTGACGACGTTAATAACGCAGGAAAAAAGTTTGTTTTTTTCTCAAGGGCCACATTAAGAGGAAAAAATTGCAGTAAGTGCCTACAGCGGACGCGCAGGGCAGTAGACCAACTTCTAACTCTTTAAAAGTGACTTTCGATGTAAGTCGCTTGATCTATGGACGACGCAGAAGCGTGACAGCGCAGGTCGGAGAAGTCCGTGAAGCAGGAATATCTTACAACTATTTCAGGGTTAACGATGAAACGGATGCTTATGGCAATGATTATAACAAAGGATTTGCCCTATTTGGGCGAGGAATTTTCACGGCATATTCCCGAGAGAGAGAGAGAGAGATGGAGAGAGAGAGAGAGAGAAGAGAGAGAGAGAGAGATGGAGAGAGAGAGAGAGAGAGAGAGAGAAGAGAGAGAGAGAGAGAGAAGAGAGAGAGAGAGAGAGAGAGAGAGAGAGAGAGATAGAGAGAGAGAGAGAAGCAATTCAGTTTCAATCTAAAGAAACCTTGATCACTTTCTCTACTTAAATGCCGTATTTTGATGAGCACTTAATGATTAGTAATTTAAAATTATATCTTTTAATGCAGATTTTTTTCTCAAAGGAATTCAAGGCGAGATCTTCGTAAGCAGCCGGGGTTATCGACCTGCACCGGAATACGTCTCTTCCGAAACAGAATCTGGACTTTTCTCTCTTTTTTTGTATTATTTTCGGGCAGAATCACAGCCCAGCTCTTCTCCGGAGACCGTCTGGACGGCAATTTAAACGCCTCGCCTGTTTGTCCAGAGAAGGAAAAAGTACACACGAGCGCGAAGATTAATTCTACGAAATAGCGAATCGGCCTCCGTTCGCCGAGTTAGACAGTGGCATCTCGGAGCGAAACGCAGTTTTTATCAGGAACAGCCAAACCCTGACCAAACCTTCGATGGCTATTGGCTGCTTCGCCCCCCCCTAAATTTTACCTGATCTCTTCGGTAGTTTTGTTTTCGTGTTTCATCCGCAAAGACTAATTTTCGAAATCGATCGGTACCGAGATCTTAACGCAAAAAACACATCAGTTTCTTAGATTAAGATAATGTTTCATCAAAGCTTTCCCATACTGATGTATACTTTGCGAATTAAAAGAATTGCACACAAATGTTAATCTTTGTCTTCGAATTCTTCCAATGTTTTTTTTTTTATGTTTTGTATGCAATGCATCATATTAACAGATTGTTGCTAATGAGCCTTTTAATTCATTTACATAATCATTGTCGTTAATGTAGGAGAGACCCTGATTAGTTTTTACGGGCCTTGTCTCAGCACCAACAACACCCAATTGAATGTATAAATGAACTATAATCAGCATCATATGATTTAATCTTCGATCATAAATTTAAAGCATATGATGTCGATTGTAGATCACTTGTACAACTTACATCTGTAACAAACAGCCCCGATCTCCCACATATCTTTGCCCATAACTAGAGTAACGTTTGTATTTCTACATAAGCCTCGAATTATATTCATTATATTATTTTCAATAAAACATTTAAAGTCAGCGCACGCAGCAAAGCGGGTAAGGTAAGGAGAACGTAATTAAAATTAAAGATGAACAGGCGCAGGCTTCCATTCCGGAACTGAGTTTTGTATTAAGTCCGTCTTTCGCCAGGTTAGCGGTTTAAGTGAAGTTGGAATTTCTTGAGATCCGATCTTTTAAAGTATAGCCAAAAAAAGTTAGTAGGAAAACCGGTAACTCAGCTTTACTTGTTGAAGTTGGATTGGCGAGTGTACCACATAGTAAAAAAGCCACGTATTTGTGACATTCAGGAAATATATAAATAACCACGTAGTAAATTTTGAAAAGTGTTGCTTTATTTTGCTCAGTCGGTCAGAAAAATATTTTACGGATTTTATAGGCACAAATTTTTAATTTCATCGACTCTTAGAAATTTCGGCGACGCGAAATAGTTTTGGAGCACAAAAATTAATCTCGTCTTTAAAATATCAGGAAGCGATTACAAGAATTCAAAGTAAACCTTTGAAATAATTCACAGACAGGAACTTTAACAGTTGGGGGGGCTGGAGACGGAACGCCACGTGACTGCGCCGCGTTCGTTCCGAACACCTCCGGTGTTTCACCGAGGAAGAGTTCTCAGCGTCTGAAGTTTTGTGATGCAGGCCAAACTGTCTGTCCAAGAGAAACCAGTGCGATTACACCGGAGTGGCAGCTTAACATAGTGCACCGACTGACAGGTAAATGGCACCAGCCGTCCTACCAGGTGCGACCAACTGGTAAATAGAATCACCTTTTAAATGGAACATTTTGGAAACCTAAATGAATTTTTTAAAAAAAAATTATAAATTAGCGGATTTGTGTCCAAAGTGCAAAAGAACAGGAAGCAAGAAGAACATGTATTCTTCGCTAACATTCTGCAAGAACAATTTGAAAAGAACAGCTGGAGATGATAGCTCAGCAGGACCAGATGATAACAGTGTGCTTCGACAATCATGCCTACCGCAATCGCAAGATGGCTTTCACTATAGCCGAGCGGCGGCTAGTGCTTGGAAACACTTTTAAAAGTATATTCCCGTGTGGGGATGACATTTACGCCGAAATGGATAAGACTGTTAGACAGGAACAGGGTTCATCAGGCATCCCGGCACAGCGAGTGGTTCCGATCTAGCCTGGTTACTGTAATCATTATCTGCTGACCAGGACGGAAAGTGAAAGTAGATATATCTGAAACACTTCAAGTCCGGCCAGATTAGCGGAAGCAGGGGCTGCGCTCTCGAGTCGTTATTAAAAACAACCGTCTAACCGTTTACAGATCCCCGGGCTGCCACCTACAAGCGCGCGGCCCCTGTCTCTGTGGTAGACTGGTTCCCAAGCGTCGGCCATTGTTTACATGTCTAACAGAAATCGTCTGTCAAGCAGCGTTAGAGAAGGTGCCGGTGAAAAGAATGCTACAGTGCCGGACAATGGGAAACCTAATAGCCGACTCTGCCTCGATGCCTTTATGTTTTTCGTTCCCGGCATTGTCTACATGACTTAACAATGCTCGCGAATTCCGCGGATGTTTGGATCCGCTTACAGCGAACCGTCGTCCTCTCCACTCTCTTATTTGTCTAATGACCAGAATAGGTTAAAACAACAGTTTTGGGTAAATCCATTTTTTTTTTTTGTTTTTCCTCCTGGCAAAACAAGTTTTTCACTGTAAACGACTAATATAATTCTCTTATTTACTTTGAATAAGGACTTAGGAAGGAAGCAATTCTTCAAGCGTAAGGGATATTTGGTTTAAAAGAATTCTCGTGTAGCGAAAGTTTAAAAATGGAGTTTTCCCTGTTTCCATCTGTTGAATCTTTAACAGTGATGCCAATAACACGGATGTGACTGCAAGTATTAATACACTATTTTATATAGGAACGATCGGCAAGGCCACGTGTGTATCGCAGCACTTATAAGTAAAAATATAATGGAATTTCTTGCAACATTTGCAGCTAATTTAGGAGCACTGTTTGCTACTGCGGCCGCCATTCAAAACTAAAATGAAACCATGGTAACGGGAGTTGTTCCATTACCGACATCTTTGACGTCTGTATATTTTAGTGTAGAGTAAAAATCGCTTTAATTGATTCTTGTAATGGCACCAAAGAGAAGCCATACATTACTCAAAGAAATAAAATAGATTATCTGAATTTGAACAAGATATTATTAATAACCGTTTGTCTTATCAGTATTATAACGACAAAATTATACAATGACGTAAAAGGGCTGAACAGATGTACGGAATAACAAGTTTATTTTCTGCAGCCTTTTCATTTAAAGGAAAAATATTCTCGTCCGAATTACATAAAGGCTTTTTAAAGACAGTTGTACAATAAACCTTGGTTTCAGCTTGGGACTTTGGTCACGTTCAACTAGATTCTGTTGGAGATCCGTCAATTCGTCACATAGATTGATTCGACCGTTTTGAAGTTTTTTTGTTTACGTAATATAAATAATATTCCTGCAATTGGTGAAACCATGCATTCTAGTTAAAATTAAAGTAACAATACGGTTCTCCGTCGACAGCACAACTGTCATCTAGCATTGGACTGCCCACATCTTGAATGTTCTGTACAGGCGAGGAGTCCTTATTGAGAAAAGATATTGGTCTACAAAAGTACAGTAGAGACGAGATTCGTTAGAATGTCTTCAAGTCTTAAATGTTCTGAATATGCTAAAGGATTTTCAAAATATTAATTTAGTAAGTCTAAATTGCAAACATTTAAGAGGAAAACTAATCGTAGTTTTCAAAATAATTAGCGTTTTGGGCATGAAGACAGGGGCGGTTTTTATTTGCTTTCAAGCTATCTACAGTTACTAGAGGTCATAATTACAAATAAGCTAAAATTCAAGCACTCTGAGATATCGGAAAATATTGTTTCAGTTACATAATTTTTAATGTGTAAAACCAAATCACTCGCAAGTGCAGTTAATCGTGATAATATCGATGAGTTAAGAAGCCCTTAAATGGTCGCCTGTAACTAATAAAAGAAGCTAATAACTAGATCTGTGAGTTAATGTTCTGTTTGCTTGTCTTTCATTACAACTAGATGTTTGAATATGAAATCAAGGCTTCTTCTCTACCTGTATTAACTAGACTGACTTAAACAACCAGTTTCTTTTAAATGTTGTCTTTTTTTTCCTCCTTCATCTGACATGCGTAAATTTCGACTTTTAGTTTGCCCGCTTATTCTAACTAGAGACAGAGAAATAAGCAGCTGGTTATCGGCGCCAAGAAATTGGCGGGCAAGGATCATCAGCCAAGAACTGCCTCTCGATGTAACTTTACAAGATAACGTAAAGGCATTAACTATATCAGAAGTCACAGTAAATATCGCGACAAGGCCATTAAAATGCTTACTCTCTGGTCCATGAATTCTTGTTCACAGCTCGGAGTTCTGCTGAGGATTAATCAGAAACTGCTACCGTGGTTCAGTATTTGTTGTTTTTTTTTTTGCTCATTTAATTAGGAAGTAATTGCGCATAATTATAACAGAAATTTAATCCTCCGCCACAGGTAAATAAATACCCAGTCATTTGTGAACAACATTTATGGAAAACGACCGTTTCCAATGATATTATCGCGTGTTTCCGGGAGCTTGGTTTCCTTTCTGTTTAGAACAATAGAAAGTCGGTTGGCGTGCGCCGCGCTGATACGTCATCATTTACCACCAAACATGGCTGGCTGTCAATCACCGGCGAGGAACGGTAGCCGTGAGCATGGTTTAGCAAAATTAGTCCTATTTCTTCTATTTTTGTTTGTTTGTTTGGGGGAAAAAAAAGCGGTAAGACGGTTGCAAGAATTTAATGCAATAACCCGGTGTTAACCCCGCACTTCTCGGTCTCGCGAGGAGTCTACAACTCAACTGTGGGAAAAGCAACAAGCAAAAGTTACTTATTAATGATATTAATAACTGTGATTAGTCCAGACTCTTATGCAGTACTTCCCTTTAATCTCCCCTTGCTCCCTGAATCAAACTTCTCTTTATTGACTTGGAAAATACCATCTTTAAATGGTGTTTACTTGACATTAAATATGAAGGATAGTAAATATTGGGATACCACAAAGATTTGTGTGTGTGTGTGTGGGTGTCAGTCATTGAAAATTAAAGATGAATTTCTGCTTTTTGAGCTGTCGGGCTTCATGGTAAATAACTAAATATGCGTGAACAGATTTTAAATAAATATTCATTTTTAAAATGTTATTTGCTTCAATTTAATTATGAAAAATATAGGGCAGTTTGGGCTTTTCTCAGCAGCTTATTAGTAGTAAAATAATTAATAAAGCCACGTTTCATCCCTAAACAGCCTGTTTCTGAATGCAGAGATTTCGCTTCGCAACAGGCATTTTACCATCGTATCCGATTGTACCAGTGGCTTTAAATAGCCTCAAACCCGCGACGTTGCTATGTTTCGAAACGTGACTACTGCCAAGATCAAAGCTCTATGACATTCTCTCTTCACGCTCCATTATATACATAAAGGAGAGTGCTACTTTAAACGCTAAACCCAATAACGTTTGAAGAATTAAAAGATAAAATATAACATTCATCGTGTCAATTCTTACGGTCTTCAACTTCTGGGCTTGGTATGTTCTGGAAGAGTAAAAGTGAAGGTTTAATGCTGTACTGGACAATAGAGAGCTGGGATATTCAGAGTAAATCCCCAGACGGTTTGGATGTTGTGCTGGTTTTTTTGTTTATTGGAAAACGGACTCTGGCGTCAAAGAGAGAAGACAAGACGGGCTGAACCGGACGTGAACTCTAGCTGAAAAACAATTTAAAAATCCTTTGTGTAGAAGTCATTGTCATCCAGGAAACAAATAAATGGATTTGTGTCACAGATTAACGAGCGTCGCTCACTGATTCCGGAGATCAGATCGTCGACAGTCCAAATATCCCACAAATATCAGAAGAAGAAGAAGAAGAAGAAAAAAAGACGGCTACAATCGACGCGGAAACCATGGCAACGGACAGGCCGAGTTCGCCAAAAACTCACAGAAATAAAAAAAAACAAAGAAACAATCGTTAAACACCTGTACCTGTTATTTTTGATAGGACAAAAACGAATTGTACACGAAATTCTATAAGCTAAGCCAATCTGAAAATGCCGGACTCTATTATCTATAAAAGGAATATAACCGAAAAAAATGCATATATAAAGTACAAATGGCGTCTTAGCTTTACAATTCGCATGATGTATGAATATCTATCTGACTTGACTTTGTGATGCGGTCGATCGAAAATATGCATTCTCAACTCTGGCCAGTTACATGTTGGAGGAATAGTACCTTTGATAATCTCACTTACTGCACGCGACAATCTAGATAACTTTACTTCCGTTACTGTTAAAAAAAGGGATTTTTTAAATGTAAATTTGAATTTATTCACTAGGCACAAAAAGAAGAGAAGATTTGTGAAAATTACCGTGATGGTGGCAGTATGTGGAAGTCGGTATGCAAAACTGGCATTTTAAAATAGCGATACACTGATGGGTATTGGATGCGTGCATCTTTATCGAAACGTACATCCGAACAATGGATAATTAAAGGTTATATTTGCATTAATTATCCTGTATATAGACATGATATAATCAAATTTTCCTATTTTCACTTTCCATTGAGAAAGCAATCGGAACAGTGTCTGTCTTACTGCCAGTCCTCGTGCCATCTATTAGGGGACGGAGAGAGATGGCGGAACAGAGGATCGCCCGCATAAAGACAGCTTTGAATGAATCTGGATCAAACAGGTTTGGAGCTGCAGAACGGCTGTGTTTTTTTTTTTTTTTTCTTAGAACTAGAATATCTGACATCGTAGAACACAGGTGAGGGGAGGAGAGCTCATAGAACGGAGCCGGCTATGGTTTTACGCAACGGCGGCTTTAATTAAATGAACCGTGAAATGTTCGTTTCGCATTCGGTCGCTCAATCTCCCAACTGCCCTTCTGACGGACGGCCTCGATTTAATAACACCACCCCCCCCGATTCCGCCATCTAGCGGGACAAGGCGAAACAGATCTTTTTATTTTATTTTTTATCTGTAACCTCTTCCATTCCTTTGCTGGTCTTATAATAAAAAAGGAAAAGTTTCTGGGAATGTGACGGTCGCCCGTCCGTCCCGGTCGGTTCGCTAACGTTCTTTTATTAGTTGGCGTGTGTCCCCTCCTCTCCTGGGGATCTCTTTCCGCTCGTCTCCCTTAGCGTAAATTTGTAATAAAGCAAAACACTTATTGCCACAGGAGAACTCTACCGGAAACTGCAACGGGAAAAAAAAGGTTCAGACGGATTTTTTCCTAATATCTCCTACCACGAAGCGTCCTCCATTAAACGTAGAAATAATTATGACAATAAGTAAACATCAATTACGGAATATTCCCCTCTAGCCAATTCACTCAACGGTCTCCCCTCGCCCTTACCGGTGTTCATACCGTCATTAATGCGAATCCTACGGTGTCTTGCTCCTGTTTAAAAGCCCGATGACATCTGCCGCCGCGGCGGAATATACGACCATTCCTCCCGCTACGTCTCCCCAAAGAATATCTAGAGGATGATAAATCTGAGTCACGTTCCCTTAGCGCAGTGGTAGTCCGTAACGCTCGGTTTTCTTCTGCTCGCGATAAGCAGTCAGGGATGGAGCCAGCATTTGTCATCGCCGTCGTTGCAGATCACCAGCCGCTAATATTCGCGATGCCTACGGCTGCTGCTCCAGACAAAGTGTTTGTTCTAGTGTCGCTGTTGGATTTTAGTTATGAGATAGAGAGAAAGAGATTATAAAGTCGATAAAAAAATATTCGATTTCGAACTCATTGAAGTTTCAAGGAATTTTTTTAAAATTTCAACTGCATTTTTGGAACGTGACCACGTGTCTTCGTTAATTTTGACCTAATATCTTCAGCATAAACCATTAAATTTTAATGTATTTTTGAAATATTCACTGTAGCAAGCGAAACAAAATTAAACTTCTGGTATCGTCCGATGATAAAAGCAGTACACTTTTAATTTCTCGCAAAGGTAAATGGAGATTTTAGGCTGAAATTCTTCTGTTTGCTTTTGTAGGTTAGTGTAGATTCGTCTCGACGCCCAGTTTGTAAGACGGGAGGGCTGTTCCAGAGAAGGGTCGGGATATCGTTAGATGTACGTCGGCAGCAACTCGCTAGGCGCTAAACCCGTCATCGTAAAAAAATTCGTCCCTCTACCGAATCAGTCTCAGCAACGATCTTCCTGCTCTGGGCTTTCGAAATTCGCGAAGAGGTAACTTCTTTACGGACGGCGGGACGACTCGTCCCCGGTGGAAGTGGACCAAGGAGTCGTCGTCTTGGTAACGTGAATTGGCTGATGTTGCAGGTGATACGGAAGGCGCCAACTGTAAACCAAACTGTACCTTGAAATACAAAGATTATTTTTTTTTTTTAAAAAGAAGGGATTGTGTGGTTGTAGCGACAGCAGGAGCAGATTTGTCACAAAGGATTAAACGAATCTTTGGGTACAATTAGGACGTCAGCGCAGATTGAAAATGTAGCCTGGAAATATTTCACTGGGCGGAACGAAAAAGCCGAGAAATACGCGAATTAGCAAAAAATGTCAAAGGAAAGAACAATTCTGAATAGCGTCACTGATAGTAAATGAGCAGCTAAAGGATCCAGTATGCAAATCAGATTTGAATTTCTTAATATAAAACTTAAGAAAATTAAAATAAATATTTTTGATATTACAAAGGGCTTGATTATGACTGATTTCTTGATGTTTTTTAAACGAAAAACACTACCAACAAAGCTGATAGCATATTACAGCAATAAATGATATTTCAACTATTTCTGATTGATGTTATGAAAGCTTGTAAAATGTCCAGAATATTTATCTGTGAACTGCAATCATATTGGATTTTCCAAATGTAAGCAACTAAATTCTTTGCCAAGCGACTTACGAAATAGATTAAGCATGCTTACCCAGCAGGAATCGATCCCATTGCATATTTTTAAAGATAATGGTTGGCGTTAGTTACCGAGCAAGTATTTTTCCAAACAATAATCGCATTTTTCTCAACCGTATATCAAGAGCGGCTCATTCTGTATAAGAAATCAGCGACATTGAACGGCAGATTTCTTTATGGCATTGTCCGATTGATGGTGGTGTTGAGTGTCGTGGACGGGGAGTTAAACTGACGCGATGTCTGATTGACGGAGGTTCTAGAGGAACCGGGCGATGAAACAGCGGAGAAAGACAGTAAACTGATGACGATCGCCTGTTTCCTAGGAAACAACAGCTTTTGTGTTTCAGAGAGAGAGAGAGAGAGAGAGAGAGAGAGAGAGAGAGAGAGAGAGAGAGAGAGAGAGAGATGAGGAGAGAGAGAGATGGAGAGAGAGAGAGAGAGAGAGAGAGAGAGAGATGAGGAGAGAGAGAGATGGAGAGAGAGAGAGAGAGATGGAGAGAAGTAAAAAACGCTTTAAGCTTTTGAGGTAAAGCCAATGCGATCGTAGCCAAGTTTTCTTTCATAGCGAATACCGATTGATTTAAGTAATAAAGCCGTCTAATTTATTTTAAAAAAAACTCAGAAAAAGACAACAAATGAAATCAAAGGCGAATCCTCTTGCAAACTTTATAGTCTCAACTCTAATAAAGAATTTGAATGATTTCCCTGTGGCTGATAGATTATCATAGTCTACTGCACTTTCTTACTTGCAATGAGCAACTTATCGAGACATAATCGGCGATGGTTTTAATTAGTGACGAAAAATAGTAACTTTAAAATTATTTCGAATATGAAATTTCTTCGTAAATATAATTACAACAAAAGGTGAAAAGTCACCTGTATTTCATTTTTAATGATCGGCATAATGAAACTAACAAAACATCTTTATGTAGTATTTAAAGGTCGTTTAGCATCTGTTATAGCGAATACCACGTAATCCGGTGGCTGCTATTCTCCTTTTAATTTGGGAAACTGAAACCATGGAAATTTCTCCGATGTCGGCAGGCAGGTTCAAAGAAGAAGTACTACAAAAAAAAAGTCCACTCGTTACCTTTTTGTGCTGGTTGGATTTTAAAACTACACCGGGGGATTGGAACATTTTTGCCATCAAATAAACGAAAAAACAGACAGTGGACCGGAGTGTTCCGGTATAAGTGCGCACGCACCGACCTTGGTCACTCTCTAACAGGTGATGCATTTGGCTTTACACTTAAAGCGCCATATTTTCTCCAAAGGGGTCGCTTCAAAATCTTTTGAGCTCAGAGGTATGATGAAGAAAAGTAATTTTCAGCCAGGAGGATCCAAAAATATAAGCCAGTCCTTAAGTTGAAAACAACAACAACAACAACTTAACACGGTGGATTAGTCTGCTCGCCAGATAAACAAATTTATTCTTCTTACGCCAAGATTAAAGGTGAATTTCTTTGGGTGACGTCACACACATTCGAGTTTTGATACCAACAGACACCAGCCAGTAGAACGTAATCAAAGTAAAGAAAAACTTTGCATGACTTGGAAGATGTTACAATAGAATTTTTGAAAAAAATGGTATATAAAACATATTTATTTCGCGTTTATCATTTGGAAAAAATACAATTTTTTAAAAGAAAACCAGCCCTTTCGACATCTTTTATATGTGAAGTTGACAGGTGCTTGTTTCAGCAGTCGTGAGAAAACGAATAAGCAACAAAGTATCCATCCGTTGTTGATCTTTACCTCATAGATGGGGTTAAACAAAGAATTTTTTTGACTTTACACAAAAAAATGCTGCTATGAGTTAAGCTCTCGCTAATTCCAGCGCATTCTTCGACTCGTTGGTTTCCTAACCCTGATCTAAGCGCTCCATTTGGAAAGGTCATTCTGGTGCGAAGGACCTTTTGATCCGAGCCCTTCCTAAAGTGGTTAACGTGTATGTTTAGGATCATTGACTGTTAAAGCGACAGCGACTTCCGCCCAAACATAGAACTTGTTAGACTTGCGTTTAAAATGGGCGACGCGTATTTGACTAGCCACGGTTTACATGGCGATAATAGTTTTGCCAGCGCGATAGTGAAAAATGTAGAAACCTGGACAGGTAGACCAGATCCTGAATTAAATATGACCCTGTTGCCAAACACATTACATAACCTAGCTATGCGTCAGCTATCAAGGTAATTTATACGAATCCATAAAAGTATTGGGAAATATGAAAAATGTTTATATGAGGTGAGTTTTTTAAAAACTGTTAACGATCATCAGGCAACATTCATGAATTTTATAGGCTAATTTGAAAAAAAAAATATTCTGAGAAAAGATATATGGATATTTCTTTCCTTTATTCAAAACAAAAATACAAGAGACAGTTCTTAGTTTATCGCAGACAATCGACTATTCGAATAAACATGCGATTTTACTCGCACGACTACACAGTGGTAGTTGGCAACTCCGAAATATTGCGCATCTGCGGATATTACACAAGTGATGTCTTGCCCTTGATGAAGAGCGTCATCCCTGGTTGTTGCAAACGCGGTGCCACGACGTCATAATACGATTAAGATAAGGGCCTCTGACGCCTAGATCTGCTTCCCGTAATCGTTCCCGAACAGTCTAGAAGCTACGTTCTTGTAGTTCGTGTATTCTTTCAGTTCTCTGCCTTGCCGCTTCTTGCTGTTCGCGTGGTCACGTAATTCCACTGGTTTCGGTCCCTTTCCGGTGGAATGATTAACCGAATAAACCTCATGATAGACGTGCAACGGCGTTATAACGGTCAGGCCCATCTCCTGACCCTTCAGCTGACGTGTGAGCATCTTGATCACCTTTTTACGTTGATTGGCGTCACCTGGTGGTAAGCCTACCTATCGTAACATAAAATCTGCAGGTACCAGGTGTAAATTACAGAATTCATGACACCACCAGTCCAATATTATGGCAGTGTTTCTCTTACTGTTTCCACTACCGTTGACCAATAAAAAATTTACCAAGATTAAAGAATGACGCACTTATAAACCGTTTACATCTGAAATATTCCAAACAACAAAAAAAAAAAAACCAAAATGTGTATTTCTACGTTTAGAATTTACCTCTGTGAATGAAACGACAAGTAATAAAACTTTTCAGAAGAATTCTTTGCACTTGCAAACTGCGTGGAATTAACATAACAGATGCAAAAACGAATCTCCTGAATATCATGCATTTGGAAAAGTGTTTGGCAACTGTGTGGATTTAGCAAACTAATCGCGAAATGAGGAAACGGAGTACATTAGTACATTTCTTTGTATATAAAATTATTGAAGATTTTTCTTGTTTTATTTGCTTAAAACTGTATCATTCAAGAAAGCTAATAATTCTTTGAAAGTTTTGCTCTTTTACGGACATAGCGATCCCATGAAGCTGATGAAGAGATAGAATTATAGCAGCTTTTGGTGCCAGGCTGCGATATCTATAGTAACGTAATACCACTGGTGACAGCCTTGGTTTGGTCATACTAAACTTGCTTAGAGTTTGGCTTGGGTTAGAATGCTTCTTTCTACATTGTGAAATTTCGTTTTCAGCCTGTACGCATGATAGGAATCGACCAAAACTGAAATCAGTGCGTTCATCGGCATCGACTGGTAGCCTTCGGCTATTCCAGGCACAGAGCGAACCATAATATGCCGTTACGAGTAAACAACCTTCAAATAGGCGATACAATCTTATCCTTTAAAAAAAAAAAAGGATTGTACGGAAATTTCCATGGCTACAATGGCTCTAAATTCGTGCTTTCGCATTAAGAATGTAACAGGACCATGGTCTTCTCTGGGGCTCGTACCTTAATAGAAAGAGTTATCTGGATACAAACAACAAAGTCCTTTTAAAAGACTGAAGGTAACAGGAAAAATACAGAACCGTGCTGTTGCCGTGTGTATTCATTAGCGATGAGCGATACTTATCACGGACACCTCTGGTGGGAAGAAGAAATCATCGCCGGTTGTTCGGTGTCGATAGTAGGGAAGACATAGTAGGAGGAGTTACTTCTTATTCCATCAACATTGGAAATTTCGATCTGTTATTAGACAGAAGCGGAACCATGAATCCTTATACAAAACTGGGGGGAGGGAGACGAATATTTGTCGATACCAGTTTTAACTGCTTCGCTCACTCTGTCGTCACCAATTAATTTTATTTACTTACAATTTGTTACTTACGTTGAATTGAAACTTTTTTTTAACACTTTGTAATTATGACCCCCCCCCACTATCGGCATTGTAAATAATCGAATGATTTTCTTACTACCCACGTTCTCAAAACTTGAGACTGTTTTGTAAATCCTGACATTCCACGGCGCACCTTCTAATTAGCTCTCACATAAACTGGGGAGATCTACTTTCGTTTTTCTTTTCGCATTCTATAAATACTTCAAAACCAGGATTTCTTATGCATGCTAAACTCTTTTGTAATAATTCACAAACATAAATTTTTCCCGGACGAACTTATCGGGAGACGCATGAGGACGTGGCCTTTAAATAGCTCCACTGGTTCCTCGGGTAGGGGCTGGCACATCAGTTCAGATTTTCCCGGACGAATCAGTGTACACTGGACCATTCTCGTCCGAATAGAGGCAGGCAAACATTTTTTCCCCCCATCCCAGCAGACTGGCTGCTCCGAGAGAGCTTCGTTTTTGCGGACACCGTGTGTTTCTCTTTTATAAAGTTTTTGTCACTATAAACGAAATATTTACCAAATCGTTCGCGATAGCGCCGAAAAAAGGGGGCCTCCGGCGTCGGAGCCGCGGGGGGGGGGTGAACTTACCATCGTTGGGCATTTATAAGAACCTTAACGTGGATTATTAGAAATGGGTCTCGTTGCGTCTACCGTACGCGGTGAAGTTAGCAAAGATGAAAGGCATGCGGCGTTTCGACTCTTCACCTTCTGCAACAGGTCGGCTACAGTCATCTCCATACCTGTACAATAAAGTTCCTTTTGTTTTTCCTCGCCTCAACGCACACCCCATTAAACGCTTGAGGGTTAACATCTCAAAGGGGCCTGGCCGTTGATTTACTCGACTATAAAGTAAAACGCGTCGGGGCTTCTCGCTCGGAGTATAGATACTTTTAACGATTGCATTAGGCGAAGCCAGGTCTTCTCCCCTTTTATTACCAGGTTCCGATGGGCAAGAGAAAAAACAAATTCTCCCCAGTTTATCGTTGTTTTGCAGCTATGGTGACTTAACATAACGAATAACGAACTCGACCAAAGAAGCGTGAGGCAGGAAGTAATAAAAGTAAATTATACAGCCAAGAGAGTTTATCAAAGGCCTCGTCGGGTTATAATCGATGCCGGTATTACAGCATCAGTTTTTCTTTAGAAAAGGAGTCGAATACGTTATAACGACACTTGTTAGGTAGCTAAACTTCTTGTAAGCAAAACAGGGAGTGTAAAATCATTTAGTGCAATCCGTATCTTTCATCAGTCGTCTCGACCCTGTAGGTCATTAGCCATCACCATCGATTCTGGCACGAGTTTTCTCTTTGGTACAGCGGCAAACAACTAAACCGCTGTAATTGAGGGCCTCAGTTCGAATCTCTGTCGGTTTTGCATAGCCATTTTTTCCGCTAATTCTTCACGAAATGAAAAACAAGAACATCTAGTAGGGTTTTCGATTTATGTAGAGAGGAGATTTGTTGGTAACTCGTCACGAACGTTTCTGAGAGTTACTTCTGCTTTGATTTCGCTGTCGATCCGAGATTCTTGCATAGACCGAAGGCGGGGGGATATTTTCAGGGGAGAGGCAAACGACCGATCTATTACACCGGGTGGGTATAATTAGTCCTCACCCCCCCACACATACACACACCCTGGCTGGCCATGGAGAAGTTCCACATCTTTCAAGCTTCTCTTCCTTTTTTACAGCGATTCCGAAAGAAAGAAAGCAAAGCATTTGTTATCTCGTAAAAAATTTACCATTTAAAAACTTCTACAGTGAACTTTTCAAAACTTTAAGTTTTTTCAGACCTTAAACTTCGATCTCCTCGGTCGCGTAATTACTCTTTGGAATTCGCCACCATTTCACCACATATTATTCAATGTGCCAAGGCAAAAACAGAAATAAACCTAGATTCAGTTAAAAACCAATTCAGAGTGTTACCCTAAAAATTAAAAATTAAACTTTAATTATTAACATAAAGTACAATGCAGGCCATTTCTGAGTAGTATTTCGTTGTCTTCGAACCCACGTGACGACGTTGGTCCGTAGTAGACACCAGAAGAATCTCCCTGTTTTCAGTCTGCCTGATATTTAAGTGAAAATGAAAGTAAATGACTCGTAACTATTATCTTTTGCTTGTTTATGTCGTTGATTGAAGATGAAGTAACGATAGCCTTTCCTCCAATGTTACTGGGGTGTTTCTATAATTTTCTTTTATTATTATACATTAAAGGTCGGGTTTTGTGACCCAGTAGTTAAATTACATATAATTAATTCGTTAATGTTTATAATTATATCCATATGAATTAAAGAACTCACTTAGAAAATGCATACATGAGAACAAGTGTTACTATAATATGCATTTTTGAATTTTAATCAAAGACATTTTCATCAAAATACGTTTTTGGCGGCCGATGGCTTAGCAGTTAGTCTTCCGATGCTAAACTTGAGAGCCCGATTTCCGTTTCCGGTTTTGGCCTCGGTTTGGCGTGCCTCCTCCCACGGCGTGGTTTCTTATTGTTTCTTTTCAACCAGTTGGTAGCGTCGGTTTTCTATCACCTCTAAAAATGAAGAACTAGCAGAAATTATTGTGCGTGTGTTCCGCACTCGTTACGGATTTGCCTGCTCTCCTACAGAGGTATCGTGCAATGGTGGACTCGTGACCGGTGCACAGTATCACGAAACAACTTACTTATGCGTATTCATTAATAGCAGCCAATGAATGCCCATGTAACTGATGCTTCAAGTTTGCCTTCTGCAGAAGCCAATGAATGCCCATGTAACTAATGCTTCAAGTTTGCCTTCTGCAGACTGTATGCAGCTCAGCGCATCTTGTTTTTTCTTCCTGAAAGTATCTAATATCCCTTTGGAAAAACAAAATCGTAGAATAATTTGAGATTAATATTTTTTTTTTAGAATTCTAAGCAAGATTCCATCAAGTATTTCCAATATCCAAGAGTTCAGCTAATCGCATTCCTGTTACCATGAGATTTAATATCTGTGATTTTTTTCCCGTATTGAAACACAACAGAACTTTTATTTCATTAATTACAAAAATAAAATAAAGTTGTCTGCCATACTTTATATGTAGTTCGGTCAGAGGGAAGGAGAAACGGCGGAGCGCCACCTTTTTTACCGGAGGGTCACGAACTCTACCGAGAAGTCCGGTAACTCAGAATCTGTGGCAAAATTTCATTTGATAACAAAAGTAAATAACTAAGAAATGAGGCAATTCAATTAATAATAAAATTCAATAGATTCAGACCTATCATTATATACGAAGACCCAGCCTATATGATGTGAAATTTTTGTCAGTGGTAATTTCGTTACAACGTTACCACTAAATCCAATTGTATTTTTGGCAAGTATACTCAGACATAATGTCTGTCTGCGGATCATAAAATAGATGTAGATTGTAGATGCTAGCTGCCCGCAGTAATTGATGCACAAAATGTATAAGCCGGCTTTCTTAAACATTTCAGTGCAGGGATACGAACTTGGAGAAACTTGTTAATGTTTAACATAGATTATTGTTCTTCATCTGCTTTGCCTCAAGACCAGACCAAAATAATTTCCTTCTTATCAGCCAGAAAGCATTTAAAAGACGATCGAACTTAACTACAGTCCAGTTCCTTTTCCCGGAGATCTACAGTTTCCACTGTGTACCAGGGGCGGTCGAGAGAAACCCAACCGAGGCTAACCAATATGGCGGCGATGCTATTTCAGGCGTGCTTCATTTGAACGTCCCTAGTTTGTGTACGCGCTCGTTACCTCGAAACTGATGAAATTTTGCGTGGAGGTTCTTGTTATCAGAAGCCGTTATCCCGGTAATCAAGCTGCTGGGGCTGGAAGGATGACGATGGCAACTAGCGACGACAGCGGTGAAACTTAGTAACGTCGTTAAGAATGTACAGGGACCGCCCAGTTATTAAGACCAACAGAGTGTAGATAGAAAGGTGGTGGGGGGTTGGGGCGGATTCTCCCAACGCCTTCAAGACGTCCAGTGTATCAATCCGGTCTTGTACCGCAGCGTCAGCTTTTGTTTCTGTTGGCTGTCAAATAAGCCACCGATAAACCGTCTCTCTGAAATGAAGCGAGAAGATGCGCGGAAGCACGTAAACCGTGGCCCGACGGACTTAGAAGCAGGAGCTAAACGAACGTCGGCGTGGATTTGTCCGACAGCCTCCCGATTGGAACCGCGGTCTATCTCGACGATCGCGATTTGCTGTCTTAGTTGACGTGGGATGAATCGCGGCTCGGAGAGAGAGAGAGATAGAGAGAGAGAGAGAGAGAGAGATGACGTCAGTATATATATATAGAGAGAGAGAGAGAGGGAGAGAGATGGAGATGGAGAGAGAGAGAGAGAGAGAGAGAGAGAGAGAGAGAGAGAGAGAGAGAGAGAGAGAGAGATGGAGATGGAGAGAGAGAGAGAGAGAGATGGAAATGGAGAAGGAGAGAGATGGAGATGGAGAGAGAGAGAATGCCGGTTGGTCCGTATTGCGGGGTCACCACCCGAAAGAACTGGTGGCACTATTTCGTGTATTCAAAAAGCGAACCGCAGGCCTGGTCAAACAGAACGCAAGTACGGCACAAAGCGGCAAGAATTCACGTGAAAGATATTTAAATGGGATTCACAATTAAGTTTAAATACAATTTTTTATATGTAAAGGAAAATCAATAACTTTTTGAAAAATTAACTTGACATTAAACAATATTGCGTGACCTCTTTTTTTGTGTGCCGACGACTGAATTAGGCATGTCAGTTCAAACCTTTTTAACCTTTGAATTTTTTAGAAGAGTAAAGATACCGATGCTGATTTTTCTATAAGTGATGGGGTAAAGCTGCTCTAAGTTTCCAATTATAAAAGAGGAACGGCATCAGATCACAACGACGATTAAAAAAGTATTTACCAGAAAATGGCGTTCTGTTTGCTCACTCGTTTACATCATCATAGCTAATGTTTCTTAATTAGAAACTCCTATCGTTCGTTTTCCTCACGGTTTTAGACCTGGGTTTCAGATTTGCTTGGTTTGGCTCTTCTTCCCCACCAGCCGGAAGCGCGAGTTTTCTCCTGGAACTCCGGTTTCCCCCCCTCACATCTCAAAATAGAGGTTAGGCAGAGATTCGGTTTTGGAAGCGGACATATCTCCTCCATTGGAATAATTTAAACTTCTAGGGCGTTCCTGGCCAGTCTCCACGTGGTCACGAAAGGACTCATCCATCCTTACTAGCGGGAGTCGGGATGGATGCAACTGCACTAAAACCTGCTTCTATATAAAAAGGGGGGGTTAGAATAAGCTCGTTAAAACATCTGAACTTTCACTCTTTGACTCCAGAATAGTCCTCCTGGTCGACGAGTGAGGAAAGCGGCAAAGTTACTCGCCAACGCTCTACAATCAATAGACCTGTCGCGAGAATTTGCCCGACGAGCGGAGACCAATGGGCCCAGCAAGAATCACCGCCGCGCGGTCTTTCGGCGTCGGAACAGAAGAGTCCAGCGGCGGAAATCTTTCGCTAAAAGAAGGCAAATCGCGGCCCGATCGACCGCTGAGCCACCACATCCTCACAATGGGACTCTTTCCGATTTTCAGTCATCGGCCCTACTGACCCCATTAAGGAAGCGGCCGCCAGCAGTGGACACGTGAACGCATAAAAATAGAGATTGGTTCCTTCTCAGACAATCAAGATTTAATTGCGATAAAGCGGACGGCAGATAGTTTACGAGCAAACCGTTGTAAAGAGTGACATGTTCTGCAGGCCATCGAATAGGCAGACGAAAAGAAAGACTCGGTGTGTTAAATCATAAAGAAGAAACCAGCACGAGTAAATGAATGCACTGTTGTTAGTAAAAGTGATTAAGTTATTCAGTGATCCTTTAATCAGCAAATTAAGAAACAATGGTATACTATGCATATATATCATCGCCTTGTCAAATCTAAATAAGCTTATTTTTGACGTCGATAGTAAAATCGTAAAAAACAAGACCTTTATGTCATTTCTTACTTTGCCTTGATTATATATTCTTATTAAAAAAACGTAGGCAACACCAATAATTTTAGTGCTGATTCCAAGGAAAATTAACAATGCCTCGGCCGGATGTTGGCTTTGTATACTGGAGACGTCGGTGCCCACGTCATTTCCTTATGCGCGCGCATCTGCTAAAAGTCAAGCTCTGAACCTGCAAAGAAACAGGCTGCGGTTAGTTAGTATGTAGAAAAGGGCTAAGTTCTTACTGCGTAGTCGCAGGCAGGCTGTGCTTTTAGCGTTCATAAAATATCGAGATGGATATTTGAGGAGTCGGGATCCGCTTAAGCGAATTTGCTTGTCCAGTCGACCTGTGTCACGGGAATGTCTCGACGCAGGCAGGCTGTGCTTCGGTAGCTCAAGACATGACAGATGCGATGGACGACACGACTGCTCGGTGATGAATCTCATTTTCACTTGCGCAGAGCCGGTAGCTGACGGAGAGTGTACCGACGCAAAAATAGACGATATACCCAACGTGTTTTTAATGTACCTTGGGCCGATCTGGTGGTAGGAGTGTTAAGGCGTGAGAGAAGTATGGTGTATTTCATCAAGGCAGCGCCACGGAAATGTCTGCACTTTTCAAAACGAATATGCCACCCTGACCGCCATCTTGTTTTACCGACCCGAATACAATAGACCGGTTCTAGAATGGATTTGATTGCCGTGTGCACAGTCGCCAGCTGGGCTTCAGACCGACACTAGACATTTTTTTCAGGCCTGACAGAGAAGTGGAGAAACATTTCACAAGATGTCTTGCAACGGTTGGTGACGTCTATAAATTGTTGGTGTCGGGCTGTGATGGGGTAAATCCCAAACCGCCCCTTTTGTCTCCTTACCGCCAAGGTGTTGCTATGATGGATTCAGCTATGGTTTATTTCAGTATCATCTATGGAAATGAATAAAGACGAGAAACCAGTGTATATAAACATATTAGGGCCCTAAAAAATTCGTTTTTGAATGATCTTTATAAAAACTATAATTTAAAAATAAAATATCGCTGTTTTGTTGAATTATTACTATTCAAGATTTTAAAAAATGAAATGAAAGCGTTAACAAAGAAATTTTTGCTTAAGTCCCACAAGATGAGTTTTAGTACTTTAGGAGTCATTTAGATACTGGAACTCGTTAAAATCACAATGGTAATCATCATCGGCCCTTGACAACTCCGGGGTGGGAGGGACGCCGTGGATTGATTTGGGAGCAGTGGCCAGCAGGCTAACTCCAAGGAGAGTTTCACTGAGAAATGTCCTTTCCACCAGGTCCGTCAGATGTCCTCACTTGTGAACTTTCTCAATCACTGGGGAGCCTCGTTTTTGCTCTACTAAATTGCAAAGAATCCGGAGAAGTCGGACTTGCGTCAAAGCATAATGGTCTGGTGATGGCTCACGCACGATCAATCTTTTGTCCCTTTTTTTTTAATTTTTCGCCGACACGAAATCGATTACTGGTCAGTGTCGCCACCTGTCCACTCCACGCTTTGCCGAGACCTTTGAATTTCCAGTAAATGAGATATGCGAGCGGTTGTGGAGAGTTTAAGATGGCGTCATGCATCTAGTGGCGGTTTCTCGACGCCATCTTCGGTGCCAAAACAAGTATGGCTGATCAGCACAATGAGGGAGAATGAACTGAGTTTTTGCAAAGTGCTCCTGGACTCAGCATTTCTCTGAGGAGTGTATCGTTGGGAGAGATGCGCAATATAGTTGCTACGCTGTTACATAAGCAAACGGGCCCATTCTTACCAAGCATTCTACCCTGGGTGTTCAAATTAACCCGGCCCCGTAATGGCGCCCGGCCGGACCCCATTTAAATGTTCACACCAAGAAATGTGCGATGACCTTTTTTTTGGACGATTAGATCTAAAAAAAATTTTCTCTTTAATCGGAAAGTATAAAATGGATAATACACCTTTTACTTCGTCCCGATCCAACACCACAGGACGGCTCTTCAGGCCGCGACAGACGGCCCGACCAAAAGCGCCATCGCGAATTCTACCACATCGCCTCCTTTTTTTTTCGCAAAAAAAAAATCTAAAAATTAACAATAGGTAGCCAATTATTATGGAAGAGTAGTGTAGAAGAAGAATAAAAACGCAAAAAATAGGGGCATCGAGGCGTGCGTGTCGAGAGCCCTACACAGAATGTGCCGGTTACCATATTTATCGTGGCTGTAGCGTCGTTTTATTCCCGTATTTAGCAAAAAATACCACGAATAGACGAACTATAATAATTATTCTGCCAAACCGTTTTAGCGAAATGCGAATACATTATCATACAGAAATGTTAAAGAAAGGACGTAAAGCCAGGGTTTTCTGGACCATTAAATAAATTCGTATAATTTTTAATTGATCTTTTAAAAATATAACAGAGTCACTCTGCTCATCACTTGTTCACTAAAGTCTAAGTGAGCACCAGTTTTCGCCGTTGACATTTCCATTGCAGATACAAGATTTAAAAAGTGTCATTGATCACAATTACAAGATTGAAACCTGCTAAGTCTATGACAAGTTAATTCCACGAGTGAAATTACCAGTGTGATCAGGAACTAAGCGAATCTGCTAAATCGTTCGCGAATTACGACGTGAAATTATCAGTTTAACATTTCAACTGCAGCAGACAATCATGTACACACACACACACACACACACACCATATATATATATTTATATCTTGCTGTGAACTGATCGTTGCAATGCATCCACCCATCTGTCCTCTGAAGATCTATTGGAAAGCTTGGCTTCGTTAAACAAACATACACGCAAGAATTTCTCGAGGCTGATCAGCACGCACCTGCCAAGTTCCGCTGCTTCGTTAAATCTTACGTCGTCAGTAGTAAAAAGTTTTCGAACAGCGTTCATTTATTTTAGAAAAAAAGGAAAAGACAGATGAAAATTATCTCGGCGACCAACCTGCTGATTTTGGCTGGGTGCCATGGCCAGTGGCATCATGTCTCCTCTCCTTGCATTCTTCTGACATGTCGGGCTTCTCCCAACAAGGCGCAGGGTGAAAGATCGTCCACCTCGTTGGAGTTCCAACAGGTACAGAAGGCTCGCGGCGAGGTCAGGTCACCGCTACCCCAGCGTACGCCAGACCGAACACTGGCTGCCAACAGATTTTTGAGTATAATCAAGCTAACGCACTTAGAACGATATACTTCCTTAACAACAAATAGAATGAAGTAAGTAAGCCTGTCATCAGCGAAATTTGTTAACCCGCTGGAAAAACTGGAAAAAGATGATATTCATTTCCTTAATAATATCGTTTTTTGTTGTTTTTTTTGCTATTAGTTTTTCAGACGCTGATGTTTTTATTTATAATGCAGTCACATGACCTTAAAACTCGGGAGATACAGCACTGACTAATTATTTATCGCTTTTAAATATATACATAACGAAAAACACTATTATCATCGCAAACAAAAGCATACAGTTGATGACATTTAAAGAAAAAAAAATTAGAAATTGGAAATAGCTTTTACCGTAGAAAGCAAATTTTTACAATTTATAGGTTTCCAAGTTTCTTTTTCTTTTTAGAAAAGTGAGCAGGGTGACGCCATTTTCATTCCTTTGTCGTAAGTTTAGATGGCTAGAGACGTCAGAATGGCATCTTATCTTTAATAATAATAATAATAATAATAATAATAATAATAATAATAATAATAATAATAATAATAAGGATTTAGTCTTTCAGACTATTATAAATACATTGTCGTCTAATCGTTTGCAAAAAAGATTTTGTCTTTGCGACGGCTAGACATGAGTATAAGTTGGTTCTCCTTCAGCCATTATTAGAAAACTCTAGCTAGAATCTCATTTGGAGTGACGGGCACCGTAAATAAACCTTTTCGTTGTCGACTTTATCGAATAACATGGAATTCCCCACCTTGCCATTTTAATGTTGTGATGATTCTTCCTCTAGTTATTTGGTAGAACACATGTTTATGCTGTTTTACTAGTCCCCCCCTCACCAACTTTCCTTTTCGTACGAACTCAGTTACTTTAAATCTCCGCATAAAATAAAGGTAAAAATCTCCTGCTGCGATCAGGGGTTTGATAACAAGCCCATGTCCAGAAATGAAGCGGCAAACAGCGAGTTTTGGCGGAATGTCGAGAATCCAGTTCCAAAGTTGCTGCCAGAATCAGTCAGTGGAAGGCCGGGTTGAACCCGGACGGTGCTCATGGGCGGGTGGTTAGCTATAGCAGAGGCGTGTTAAATCAATGGATACGGGTTTCAATCTCCTCCACCTACAGTTAGCAGACAGGAACTGAAGTGATCGGCCATCAAAGACATTCATCTGGCAGACACGTCAAGGTAGATGAGTGACGAATTGTTTGGAACTGAATACCAGCCATGTTTTGTCTGATATCGAACTCCATGTCTTTTGACGCCCAGAAAAATGTCAAGTAACACTTTTAGAAGTGAAGAACGGCCAGAAAGGTTAACGAGAAGTGCAACTAGAATAAAAGTTAACAAAAAAATTAAAATGGAAAAAGGTTTCCGGTCGCTAACGAGCGGAGGAGGGGTTGTTAGCTAGCACTCTGTAAAAAACGTTCCAAACAAATGTTTCTAAGCAAATATATAATAATAAAATAGGACATTGTTTAAAAGTTTTATATGTGAAGGGAAACAACAAAAACAAGAACGACAAAAATCGGTGCATAAATTGTGTATTTAAACTCTTTAAGAACTTAGCACCTGTTTATGTTGGCGGTGTTATAACAATTACTAGCGATATGTGCCAACGTTAGCATATACTAAGTTTGATTATTGTTGAACATCCACTGCCAATTAGCGTCTTTTAATGATGTAAAGCAATGCCACAGAGCACCAAGGCAGTATCCGGGAAGGTCATTCCTTGGTATGATGCATGCATAAAATCTACTGCTCATGGACTGGCATAAGAGTCGTATTCTGGCTGTAAATGTCCCACAGGTGCTTCCTGACGGTTCCGTGTAACACCCTTGATGGGAGCCCGGATCCGAACTAGACGACCAATCAAGCGTATCGACGTTCTACCTTACGGAAACTTAGCTGTTAACGGTGGTACTGCGGTGCGGTCTGGGAATGCTGCTGGTCGGCCAGGTTATGCTACAAATCCATTAGACGACTTCGAGATTATAGAGGATGAATGCGCCAGTCACTGATGCACTTTGCGAAAATTAGCATATCAAGTTTCCGGCGTATCCGATGACGTCATCAAATCTTGTTAAATGTTTCTTAGCGTTGTTTGCACGAGTGACAGTAAACGGGTCAGAAGGACATGTCCGACTGTATAATATAAGGCATATTTCTTGGAAAGCTGTTTTTAAAGTAATTACAATCAGAAACTCAGAAGGGTTTTTTTTTTAAAATCGTAATTGGGGTATTAATTAATATAAACTTGTTCCAATACGAGATTAGATTTAGGTAAAAAATGGCAAATAGTTTTAACATTTTTTAAAAATTTTAATCTCTCAGATTAAGTCCAAATATCAGTAAGGTTTAAATGGATCACTGAAAGATATACTAAGGCGCATTTACCGTAAGGTATTCTCACAGAGACAGTAATAAAGGACATAGTTAAACAATAAAAGTTTATTTGAAAATGAAAACATGAGCTTTTTATCATATATCAGTACTCATTTTCATTTAATAATTAAGAGAGTCGCAATTAAAAACTATTGACTAATACTGAAGAAAGTAAAATGCTGAAAATTCCAAATTTTTGAATGGTTTTCCTTATTATAAGTCCCGAGTGTTGTGATGTAAGCTGTGGACCGACCGACCGCTGTTTCTCTAGTAGACGAGTGTATGGTACTTCCTGCTTTAGTCAAGTATACACTCTAGGTTTTCGGTATATTGAAAGCTGGGGTCTAGAATTTTGTTTGCCATACTTCATTAAAATCTTGCGCTCCTGTTATTTCTGAATAAAACCAACAACGGGCAACACCCAGGTGCATAACGTTTTCCCCCCTCTCTTGTAAGCTAATATTTAAGTTCAGATTGTTGTCCGCTGAAGTAAAATTGTATTCGCTCGCTCTTTGTTTCTTGTACAAATTATTTACGGAATGTTGTCTGTTGTAATTTCTAAAGGTTCAAACCCTAGGTGGTGATAGATTCTCCAAAGGTGCCTGATATATTATCTCCCAGGTGTTCTACTGTCTACTGGAGAGTCAGGTGTTTCATTTCTATGAAATTCTCACCGTAGGTGAGTAAATAAACAAAAGGATTTTGTTTCCTACTGAATAAAATCCACATTCCGTCTCTGCTCAATCTCTATCTGAACGGACTGGAACCCATGCTTACGGGTGAGCAAAGTTTGTTTGCTAAACAGTAGTGGCAATCCAGGTTACTTTATTTTTTGAGGATGTCAGCTGTCTGCTGGTGTGATTAATAATATTTCAAGTGTTAGCGGTTTAAATGTACCATTTATCATCTATAATCAAAAATTCTGGAACTTTCTAATGCCGGTGTCGTCTGCAATCTCTCCTGACCTATGACAAAGATAAACAGGATACGATGGATGATGAAGTAGATCCAAGTTATGTTTTATTAAAGACTTCGGACGAACCTTGTAATGGTTACCATGCACAGGTGATAAGGTAATGGTATCACTGCGCTGCACGACCGCAGAACCCAAACAGGTCTTCACACAACCACGAGAGAAAAAATAGTACACAGAAAAAGCATACGCAAAAGAACTGGCGCAATAAAGATAAAATCCTGTCTATATAATGAAGGTGGACCAAATTATTCATGGAAGTATCAAAATGGTTACATAAGTCAGATGACTTTCAGCTTAAATTAAACAAAACCAACTAATACTTTTATATCTCATTCTTCATTTTTAGAAGTAGAATATTGTTAACCAAATAATACAACGATTGGAAGTTTTTTCGATATCAAAAGATATAAAATGTGCAGACGATAAAATTCTTTACCTGAATGGTTATATATGAAAATTCCTGCCCGTCTTAGTTTTCGCATATGTACATTTATTTTGAATGAAAGTTTATTGAACTTAAGTAAACGATATGTACATTAAAAATATATATATATAGGAAAACGCAAAAGGTACAATGCATGTACAATAACTGTTCACAAAGCCACTTTCTGTGTTTGGCACGAGCATCTCTTCCATCCTGTAGAGCCTGAAGATGCCTGGGTATAAAATCTCCTAGACTATTAATGGTGTCCGTGCAAGGTTTGCAGTCTTATCTTCAATTGCTGCTGCTGTGTTTCAGTTTCAATTTGATTCTTTGACCTGGTTGTCTATCAAAAGGTCCCCAAGCGCTCAATGGGTTTTATATTTGTGCTATCGGGAGCTAAGGAAAGCAATTGCAATTCATTCCTCGTCATTCAACATAAAATGGTTCTAGCCGCATGGGACATTGCTTCTTTTTTTTACAAGAGATGGTAATTAGGGTTAAAAGACTACTTAATAAACGCAGGCTGGAAGGTATTCCAAAAGAAAGGATAGATAATGAGCGGAATATAGATCTCAATCAATGATTGCAATGAATTTTATTCTCATAGCTAGAGTCCGCCCGCACCAGGCAAGGCGAAACGCACACACACACACACACACACACACACACACACACACACACACACACACCACCACCAGAGGTGTCCTACCGAGCAACCAGTTCGGTATACTCAAATCCGTGTATGTGTCAATCTAGAGCCTGCAGCCAAACAGGATTGTTGGCGGACAGCGATCGGCTCTGTGCAGGTAGCGATAGTTCAATGGTTAGTTTCTTCCATAACTAGGATATCCATCCGATCGGCATTAGCGACGGATAGTCGAGGATTTGCGTCATCGCGACGATTGGACGGACAGGTCACGCGATTACCTGACTAAGTAAACGCTGAAGTATCTCGCGAACTACAGCATCACAATTTCCAGAAAAGTGCATCTAACGAATTTGGTGTCTTAATTTAAATCGATTACCATTGTTAGGTAATTAAATAATAGAACAATGGATCTTTTTGAGACTTTTCACCTGTACTTCTCAGAAATGTGCATACGCCAATAAACAGTTGATAATTAGCATCTTCTTGCCTATTGCATTCGTCACGTGACTTTTCCCCGACATTCAACAAGCAAGCTCGTCAAAAGACTGATTAATCTAATTTTTGCTTTATTTATACGTTCATTATAAAGGGAAACGGTCCGAAAGGAATCCAAATACGTATGAAAAATCGCGTGAAAGCTTTTTTTCTCCGTAATCTCCGCCTGTCGATCTGTAATTGATGGAGTAGGAAACATCGCTGGCAAATTACACAAATCGCCGCTTGGTGAAATAGTCCGCTCTGAAATACGTTCCCGAGATCGGCGGCCTGTAGCTAAGCAGACAATTCTTATCAATTACGGGCCAAAGATAAACGTAGTCCAGTGCCCAGAAAATCTACTGGCCAATATGCTAAAGACTGGGGCGGCGGATACGCGAGTGAGCCACAGGGGCATTAAAAGTTGTATAAATTTAAAATTAATGTTAAAATCAGCGGTTGATTTGTAACGGAACGTTCCGGAACTGGGTTCCGATTCCCTCTTTTTTTTTTTTCTACTATTTTCTAAATATTTACCCTGGATAAAATTATTGTTCGGTTGCCTGTTAAGTTAACTTATCTATTTAATTCGGTTTGATTTTATTTGACAGACTTGTTAAGCCATGAGGGCTAGATAATTTAACCTTGACATTACTTGGCATCCACTTCCGGTTAAACGATCGCCAACTAGTTACGTCATGAACTGACTACGTATACGGTGTCAGGCTGTTTCCATAGTAAATTACTATTTTTATCATTATTCCTCGTATGCGGCAGTTATAGGGTTAATTTAGCTGTTTGTATTACATTTTAAGTCCACATAATTTTGTGAGTTACGTCTCCTTTTAAATGTACCTTCTTTTTCATGCTTAATACGCCATAAGCACGCAACTCACCATTAATTTAAGTTTCTCCCATCTACTTACTACAGAACGTTGACGTTGAACTGTTAATATTACATTTAGTGATCATTGTTCTGATTAATCTCGAAGTTGTTACTGAGGGAGACGTGACATTTTTTTTCCTCATATTTCTTGCTATTTCGTGTTGCATTTCTAGCTCGCGTGAGAATACCCCAAACCGCCTGATTAGATGAGCGAGCACCTGATTAGTTGATTGGCAGAATTGACAGCTGTCGCATCAACTTAAAACACCACAGAAATATCTTAATAAGTAGACGTAATAGAATCGATGACAAAATTGGTCTGCGTAATGACATATAATTTAAAGAGAATTAAATTTAAACTCTCGATAATCTTCGCAAAGCCCGCCTCATAGATGCGTAGATTGGTGTATGACGTTCACCTGTGCGTCATGGTTGTGGAAAATGGTGTGGATATTCGTATGGAGTTAGAATCGACTTTTTTTCTCTTCTTCTTATAATCGGTAAACAAATAACATGTCTGTCGTCAAACAATCTATACGAGGTTAGTGAATTAATTGAGTCTTGGATATTTGATGATCTCTGAGCAGACAATGTTAGGAAACATAAACAGAACTCTAACATATGCTAAAACTGTGTAGCTTTCGTTGCTCCTTCAACCTTCTTGGACTGCTGCCGTGACTAAGCAGAGACGATTATTGGCAACTAACGTATCTGGAATTTTGCGTTTTAACAGATAAGGATGGAATCACCTTTAAGCCTTAAAAGCATACAATGATTGCCGGCCCTTTTAGAGCAATACAAGTGGCTGAGATGTAGTCAGAGGTCGATCGAACGAGCCATTATATGCGGAATGAACAACCTGACTCGTTAGACTTAAACTCTCAACTTGAATAAATAGTTAAGAACTCTGCGGCTTTTATACATCTAAATGCCCTTTTTTAACACTGTACTTATATGTATCATACGCCTTAATTTAGATTTCCTTTTTCTAAAATTGCAGTGCCAGTAGAGAATGTTGAGACCTTGTCTCCACTGACCGGACCCTCTGTGACGACACGCGTCCGAGTCCCGATCGAGGCTGCCTGGGTTAGGTGTAAGCTCCCACCCACTCCCGGCCAAAGTGTTTTGAAGAGGTCTAGCAAGGATTTTTCGAGTGCACGCGATGGAATTTTTTTTGACCATCGCTGAAGAAACCTAAACTTTACCTGGGTAACTTGCTTGCTCGCCAAGGCTCGTGCGATTCATCTCCTCCCTCCACCATGTCTAGTTCATTGTTTTAAGATGTGCTTAGACCGCGAAAGTCAGAACAGAGAGAGAGAGAGAGAGAGAGAGAGAGAGAGAGAGAGAGAGAGAGAGAGAGCACCAAGAAAATTGATAGTAAGTATATCTCTCCACTGAGAATAGGTGAGTGTCTGAGTACCCAGATTTACCCACCCTGGAACACTGATATTCGGAACGCACTAATTGCTATTGTCACCACGGAAATCTTTAATAACTTGTTTGGACGGTTCTCCCCGTACGTCTCTGACGACGAACGAAACTGTTGATCGGGCTTCTTTGATAGCACAATCTGGATTTCCTCCTATTTATGAAATGCTTAAAGATTGTGGCATTTGTCAAATTAGTTTCCTGGCCACTGAAGATAACAGCCACCATCTGATCTGTCTCTTTCTTCTGTCAATCATCGTCTTAGATAAACGGGGATCGAGTCGGCACCAAGACATCCGCATTTTTATTAACTGACTTACAAGCTGCTCTCTGGAGGTTTCCGAAATACGCAGTAAATAGTCTAATTTCCTTACCCGCGCTCTTACAAAATGCGAGTTTTATTTGGTAAAGTTTAATATAGTTATCCCAAGAATTCTGGAAGCTATCCAGCCTTACGCAAGGTCGCCCGAGAAAGAACAGTCTGTCAGAAGGGCTTTGGTGCACAAATACTATTCATCGTCGGCACCAATCTTCGATCACCTGTATTTACTGACCTCGCCGCAGAACTGATGGCAATAGAGTGTTGTAGTTTCACGACGAAAACTAATCTCACTTTTGATGCCGACAGCGTCATTTTGATAACATGGCCACTGCTGCTGTACTTGACCTTAAATGAACCTTTAGAAAGCATCTGCAACAGAACTAGGGCTGCTATATCTATAAATTAATAACGAATTTTATCAGAATTTTAAGAAGTTTCTGATAACCATTTCTTTTGTTGATATTTCAAGTACGACATAATACTGCGGCAAAATATATAAAATGTGCGCTGAACAAAATTGTGAAATAATAGACATTTCACAGTAAAAGAGATGCTTTCGTAAAATCACGCGTTGTAGATGGTGTAGCTAATTAAATTCCCATGTCCAACGATTCTCCATATTTTGGAAAACTTTCTCTTTAAACATCTACGAACCGATATTAATCTGTTTTTATTCGCTCTACTTTTCACGTTTAAGTAACGAAGATATTCCGAAGGACCCAGTACTGACTTTAACCAGGCACAAAAAAAAAAGCTGCAATAATAACCCTCTATATATACTTTAAATCTCTATTACCCAATCACAGGTTGAATCGTAGTGGTTGCGACACAAAGTACCTTTGCTATGGATATAACTTTTTGTGACGACGAATCAGCAAACTATTACACTAACGAAGCTTGTCCAGCGAGTGGGTGGAGTAGTGCTTCTAGACCCTTTGGTGACATGACGGAGAACCAGCGTAACGGAGGCGAAGAGTTCTTCTTCCGGCGTGTACTGCCGCTACCGTTTTTAGCATCTCAGACGTGGCAGCGGTCAGTCGGGAAGGGTTAACGCATCACGAAACGCCTTGTTTTGCGGCTTGGTACTGAGAGATTTACTCGTATTTCGCTTTTCTTGTTCTCGGGTCCTGCAGTGGAAAGGCAGGGCGGTTTGGGAACAAATGGCAAAAGAATCGGCGGGCCCGTCCTTTGACCTCAGATTTAACGGCCCTCGGTCGCGGACAGCTGATTCGGCGCGAGCACCAGACCAGTATAATGTGCGTGTGGTTGCCTCGGACGCACAAGCGACCGAGAATTCTAAGGGGGGGGTTCGATTAGTTTTGGGCTTGTGAAGAAAAGCTTTCTCTCGTTTTACTGCTACCAATTGATTCTGCTTGGGTTTAATTCTCCTGTTAATAATTAAAAGAGTTGGAAATTACTTTACGTTTAAACGAAAACTGATTTTTACCAGTTCTCGTTAGCCCGGGAGTTGTCACGTGATCGCGTACATCTGACTCCCACCAACCGAAGCCGTTCAAGACATTTCTTCTTTTTTTTTCTTTCCGTTTGTGGCAAGATTAAGAAACATCCCATTCTTGAAACAACAACAAAGCCACGTTTACTGTTGAGTCGTTGGCCCCTAGCACAGCATCAAGTGCAACTTTGGATTTCAATTACACGGAGGTTATAAATCAACTCAGCTAATTTGGTTGAACCGTGGCGTGTTTGTGTCGATGTGTGTCGCTAATTGTCCAATGTTTTGCTGACGCTCGCTGGAGCGTGACATTGTGACTGGCCAACCGTTCCGACATTTGCTTCCATTCTAATTGTACTTCCATGCTAGGCGATATGTTTTCATATATCTTGTCGAAATCCATTAATCATTTGCCTTCTAATTAAACTGTTCAAATTGGTTTTTACTCCTTCTCCCCATTATGCAGTGAAATGGGATTGGTCCTGATCTTATCGTGAAAATTTACTTCGATCAATGTTGAGAGAAGTTTTTTTTAAGGTAAATAAAACATAATAATAATAATAATAATAATAATAATAATAATAATAATAATAATAATAATAATAATAATAAATCAACAGACTGTACCCTTTCCAAGATAGTCCGCTCTCAATGGTACTTTGATCGCAGAACTCTAGTGCGATTTTAATAATCGGATGAGTTAAAGCACCGGTAACACATTGAGTCAATTGGGTTTTCCAGTATGGTTTCTGCTAGAACTATTCGCGCACGAGTCTTTCCAGTATGTACTCGCGAGCAGTCCGTAGTCTCTTCCGGAAATTTGCAAAAACCCATCGCCACGTCGTCCTCAACGGCTGGCACGAGAAGCCAAAAGACCAGGGTCAGTTGGTTAGTTATTTAGTGTCGACGATGAATATCAAGAAAAAGTAAATATTATCAGAACGTTTTTTTTTTTACCGTAACCTTACCAGTCATAAAGAGGTGAAGATAATCACGACCCCTCCTCCCCAGTGCGAGAGAGTAATCTGTAGAGTAATCTTGAGCCAACTGGTCCGGCTTCGTGCTTTACATTATAGAAGATAGAAGAGCAGAATGCTGCCAGTTGTTATTCGTTTAGTTGACCACGAATGCGAACTAACCCGACCTACTGGAGAAGTGGTGACTCTGTATTAGTTTATCCACAACCAAATGGTTTTAGAGAATCAAGCTCAGCGATACTCGGTCCTCTCTGGTAATTCACGTTAGCACTCGCGGAATTCCGTTTTTCTCTTAGCTGTCCACCTTCCACCCCCTGGCACAAACCCACATTCAAATGGGATCTGATAAATCAGACTGGCTGTCAAGTGATTTCTGAAGTAACCCTTCTATATCGATCATGTCTTGCAAGTAAACTGTAAGTCGAAGACGAAATTACTGGAAATCCACTATTTTCCGCAGTAACGGGGAACAGAATCAAGACTTCCCACTTTGTTGCTTAAAAACAAACGTTAAACTCTACGATGAAAAACTTGGTCAGGCCCGGAATATTCCATTCGTAACATTTACCCTTTTACACAGACCGACCTACGGGCTTAGATCGTTCACGATCAGGGAAAAAAATTTATCTATGTTTAATAAAGCGATAAACTCTCAGTTCTTTCTTGAAAGATCTTCCACATGTGCGTTGAGGCATTCTTTGCTTAGGAACACCAACCAATTCACCGGTGGCCGTGGGCATGACGCGTACAGATTCAGCAGGAGGCTGGGATTGCAAGTGCAGCACGTAGGTCGTGCGCCGGCGAGAAGCCAACGGTGGGAACTCGTCTTTTGATCAATACGGCGCCATCTAACTGAGTTCCGCTTCCAATCTAAGTTCCATTTTTTTAACGCAACCAATTAAATTATCACATTTAAAGCAAACAGTCCGAAGATTTTTTCCCCCCCTGTTCTTAACAAAGCGAAAAAAAAAAACAACAACAAAGAAAACGTATTTTCGGAAGTAGGACGAATAAATAACAAGATAAGATGGATGAAATAATACTGAAAGTAGCAGATTCCAGTTAGAAGCCAGAGCCATGTTTACAGTAATAATACGAGTGTCTGACTGGGCTGTTCGAAAAGCTAATAGTATTGTACAATTTCTAGCTCTACACTGTTTTCTAATGGCCCCTAAAGGATTCGGCTTTTGACTAAACGCATAATGCAGGCCATACTTATTCTAATTTCACTTCCACGAGCCCTTAAAGAGATGTTTTTCAAATAAAATTCGCAAACGTTTCTCTCGGCGGATCAGATCGATTAGAGTTTTGACCGATCTCACGAATGCTATTATTGTTCTGCACCTGGGGACTTAGATGTAATTTAACTGAAACCTTAAAGATGAATGATTTTTGGTAATAAAGTTAATTTTAATTATCAAATGGATATTGGATGCCTGAATATTGTATTAGAAATAATAAAGGAAAAGAAAAAAGGAAAAGGAAAAATATTTTAAACGGTCGTTTAATTCCAAAACATTCACAATAAACATTAATAAAGTTGTAAACCACAAACATCTTCTTGTAAAAATGATTTATGCTCAATTTGGATAAAACCCTGTAGTAGATTCTGCTATTTTACAAGTTAGGTTAAGTAAACCATGAAAACATAGCAAAAATTCGGTAAATGCCTATAGAACAGGTATCTGTATATCACAAGACAAGCCTCATCTAAGCAACTATTCAGCAACGTTCAATGTACGGTAGGAAGATCGAAGTGACTTCCGAGAAATGCTTGATTACTTACCTGGGTGACAATCAGTGTGACAGGTAAGTAGTACATCTCCTTCGCAGGCTGATCAAAGCCGCAATGTGTTTTTCAGGTAATTAAAATCAAAGTGACCACAGTTGCAATCGTAGCTTGGAGAAAAGGAATACTTTCTCCTTTTTTCAATGAATATTCCAATGGAATGGAGTTCTATGCCCCCCTTTTTAAAACCAACTCAACCCCCAAACTCTTGCGTTGTTTTTAGGTATCTGTTTTTCTCTGTCAAGATTATACCAAACCAATTCTATAAACTTGTATAATAATTAGAGTGGATGGAGAAAAGTCAAGCTAATTGCTAATACA
Organism: Nautilus pompilius; assembly: GCA_018389105.1. Lineage (NCBI taxonomy): Eukaryota > Metazoa > Mollusca > Cephalopoda > Nautilida > Nautilidae > Nautilus > Nautilus pompilius. Next base: position 1,643,855 of record JACATO010001899.1, read on the forward strand.
TAAGTTACGGAAACCAATACTGAAAATCGTCAAAACAAAATCTCATAACAATAAAAGCTATTATTTTCAGACAAAATCCCTTATTAACAGAATCCTAAATAATAAGGCGATCTCTGATTCATGTAGAGTAAAAAGTACATAATTACGAAAATAAGAACATAAAAACCCAAGAAAACTGTTGTAGAGCGATTGTCGAACCTTTGAATAATCAGAAACGAAAGTATATATAACCAACCTTGGAAAAATTAAAGTGCTGCTAGAAAATAAGTGTATTGTTTAAGCACAGTATTGGAGCCATAACTTTACGGATGTCTTACCGATGTTTATCGTTACTTCACCTGTTTAAAGACAGTACTGGAGCCATAACTTTACGGATGTCTTACCGATGTTTATCGTTACTTCACCTGTTTAAAGACAGTATTGGAGCCAAAACTTTACGGATGTCTTACCGATGTTTATCGTTACTTTTACCTGTTTAAGCACAGTATTGGAGCCATAACTTTACGGTGTCTTACCGATGTTTACCGTTACTTCAACCTGTTTAAAGACAGTACTGGAGCCATAACTTTACGGATGTCTTACCGATGTTTATCGTTACTTCACCTGTTTAAACACAGTACTGGAGCCATAACTTTACGGGTGTCTTACCGATGTTTACCGTTACTTTTACCTGTTAAAGACAGTATTGGAGCCATAACTTTACGGATGTCTTACCGATGTTTACCGTACTTTTACCTGTTTAAACACAGTACTGGAGCCATAACTTTACGGATGTCTTACCGATGTTTATCGTTACTTCACCTGTTTAAACACAGTACTGGAGCCATAACTTTACGGATGTCTTACCGATGTTTATCGTTACTTCACCTGTTTAAACACAGTACTGGAGCCATAACTTACGGATGTCTTACCGATGTTTATCGTTACTTTTACCTGTTTAAACACAGTACTGGAGCCATAACTTTACGGATGTCTTACCGATGTTTATCTTTACTTTTACCTGTTTAAACACAGTACTGGAGCCATAACTTTACGGATGTCTTACCGATTTTACCGTTACTTTTACCTGTTTAAAGACAGTACTGGAGCCATAACTTTACGGATGTCTTACCGATGTTTACGTTACTTACCTGTTTAAAGACAGTACTGGAGCCATAACTTTACGGTGTCTACCGATGTTACCGTTACTTCACCTGTTTAAAAACAGTACTGGAGCCATAACTTTACGGATGTCTTACCGATGTTTATCGTTACTTCACCTGTTTAAACACAGTACTGGAGCCATAACTTTACGGGTGTCTTACCGATGTTTACCGTTACTTTTACCTGTTTAAAGACAGTATTGGAGCCATAACTTTACGGGTGTCTTACCGATGTTTACCGTTACTTTTACCTGTTTAAACACAGTACTGGAGCCATAACTTTACGGATGTCTTACCGATGTTTATCGTTACTTTTACCTGTTTAAACACAGTACTGGAGCCATAACTTTACGGATGTCTTACCGATGTTTATCGTTACTTCACCTGTTTAAACACAGTACTGGAGCCATAACTTTACGGATGTCTTACCGATGTTTACCGTTACTTTTACCTGTTTAAACACAGTACTGGAGCCATAACTTTACGGATGTCTTACCGATGTTTATCGTTACTTTTACCTGTTTAAACACAGTACTGGAGCCATAACTTTACGGATGTCTTACCGATGTTTACCGTTACTTTTACCTGTTTAAAGACAGTACTGGAGCCATAACTTTACGGATGTCTTACCGATGTTTACCGTTACTTCACCTGTTTAAAGACAGTACTGGAGCCATAACTTTACGGATGTCTTACCGATGTTTACCGTTACTTCACCTGTTTAAACACAGTACTGGAGCCATAACTTTACGGATGTCTTACCGATGTTTATCGTTACCTCACCTGTTTAAACACAGTACTGGAGCCATAACTTTACGGATGTCTTACCGATGTTTACCGTTACTTCACCTGTTTAAACACAGTACTGGAGCCATAACTTTACGGATGTCTTATCGATGTTTATCGTTACCTCACCTGTTTAAACACAGTACTGGAGCCATAACTTTACGGATGTCTTACCGGTGTTTACCGTTACTTTTACCTGTTTAAACACAGTACTGGAGCCATAACTTTACGGATGTCTTACCGATGTTTATCGTTACTTTTACCTGTTTAAACACAGTACTGGAGCCATAACTTTACGGGTGTCTTACCGATGTTTACCGTTACTTCACCTGTTTAAAGACAGTACTGGAGCCATAACTTTACGGATGTCTTACCGATGTTTACCGTTACTTCACCTGTTTAAAGACAGTACTGGAGCCATAACTTTACGGATGTCTTACCGATGTTTATCGTTACTTTTACCTGTTTAAACACAGTACTGGAGCCATAACTTTACGGGTGTCTTACCGATGTTTACCGTTACTTCACCTGTTTAAAGACAGTACTGGAGCCATAACTTTACGGATGTCTTACCGATGTTTATCGTTACTTTTACCTGTTTAAACACAGTACTGGAGCCATAACTTTACGGGTGTCTTACCGATGTTTACCGTTACTTCACCTGTTTAAAGACAGTACTGGAGCCATAACTTTACGGATGTCTTACCGATGTTTATCGTTACTTTTACCTGTTTAAACACAGTACTGGAGCCATAACTTTACGGGTGTCTTACCGATGTTTACCGTTACTTCACCTGTTTAAAGACAGTACTGGAGCCATAACTTTACGGATGTCTTACCGATGTTTACCGTTACTTTTACCTGTTTAAAGACAGTACTGGAGCCATAACTTTACGGATGTCTTACCGATGTTTATCGTTACTTTTACCTGTTTAAACACAGTATTGGAGCCATAACTTTACGGATGTCTTACCGATGTTTACCGTTACTTTTACCTGTTTAAACACAGTACTGGAGCCATAACTTTACGGATGTCTTACCGATGTTTATCGTTACTTTTACCTGTTTAAACACAGTACTGGAGCCATAACTTTACGGATGTCTTACCGATGTTTACCGTTACTTTTACCTGTTTAAACACAGTACTGGAGCCATAACTTTACGGATGTCTTACCGATGTTTATCGTTACTTTTACCTGTTTAAACACAGTACTGGAGCCATAACTTTACGGATGTCTTACCGATGTTTACCGTTACTTTTACCTGTTTAAAGACAGTACTGGAGCCATAACTTTACGGATGTCTTACCGATGTTTACCGTTACTTCACCTGTTTAAAGACAGTACTGGAGCCATAACTTTACGGATGTCTTACCGATGTTTACCGTTACTTCACCTGTTTAAAGACAGTACTGGAGCCATAACTTTACGGATGTCTTACCGATGTTTACCGTTACTTTTACCTGTTTAAACACAGTACTGGAGCCATAACTTTACGGATGTCTTACCGATGTTTATCGTTACTTTTACCTGTTTAAACACAGTACTGGAGCCATAACTTTACGGGTGTCTTACCGATGTTTACCGTTACTTCACCTGTTTAAAGACAGTACTGGAGCCATAACTTTACGGATGTCTTACCGATGTTTACCGTTACTTTTACCTGTTTAAACACAGTACTGGAGCCATAACTTTACGGATGTCTTACCGATGTTTATCGTTACTTTTACCTGTTTAAACACAGTACTGGAGCCATAACTTTACGGGTGTCTTACCGATGTTTACCGTTACTTCACCTGTTTAAAGACAGTACTGGAGCCATAACTTTACGGATGTCTTACCGATGTTTACCGTTACTTTTACCTGTTTAAAGACAGTACTGGAGCCATAACTTTACGGATGTCTTACCGATGTTTACCGTTACTTTTACCTGTTTAAACACAGTACTGGAGCCATAACTTTACGGATGTCTTACCGATGTTTGCCGTTACTTTAACCTGTTTAAACACAGTACTGGAGCCATAACTTTACGGATGTCTTACCGATGTTTACCGTTACTTCACCTGTTTTACACATAGTACTGGAGCCATAACTTTACGGATGTCTTACCGATGTTTACCGTTACTTTAACCTGTTTAAAGACAGTACTGGAGCCATAACTTTACGGATGTCTTACCGATGTTTACCGTTACTTTAACCTGTTTAAAGACAGTACTGGAGCCATAACTTTACGGATGTCTTACCGATGTTTATCGTTACTTCACCTGTTTAAACACAGTACTGGAGCCATAACTTTACGGATGTCTTACCGATGTTTACCGTTACTTTTACCTGTTTAAAGACAGTAGCCATAAGTTTACGGATGTCTTACCGATGTTTATCGTTACTTTAACCTGTTTAAAGACAGTAGCCATAACTTTACGGATGTCTTACCGATGTTTATCGTTACTTCACCTGTTTAAACACAGTACTGGAGCCATAACTTTACGGATGTCTTACCGATGTTTATTGCTACTTTACTTTGAAGTTCAGCTAAACTGTTACAGTAGAAATTTAGTAATTCTCAAATCATTCTCACATTCGGTGTACTTGACGAAGACTCAGCAGTTGTCAGCTCATCGTCAGTTGGTCTTCGCGGTGTGCAGGTGAAAGGTGTGTACAATCGCAGACGGTAATCAGCCAAAAAGCCAGGTAATCATTTCTAATAAGTTGTAACTTCGTACAACTTCCTTCATTGTTGCGTAAAGGGGAAAAAAGTTTACAATTTAAAGCAGGAACTAAAACAATTAAAATTTTTGGGGGCGGGGGAGAAGAGATAGAAAATAGAGAAAAAGCCAGCAGAATGTCCGATTCCGTTTGTAATCACCGCCAAACACAATTACCAGATCGATCGATGAAGAACATTGTGCAAAATCTCTGTGCCCGGCTTCATCCGTAGATTATAGGATTTTCCCTTTAAACGATGGAAAAAATATCCGGTTGTTTTGCTTTATTACTGAACATATAAGGCGACCATTGTACGAAGGACCCTTGGTGCTTTATCTTTGTTTGAAAATCCTAACCAATGTCGGGAACTGTTCCGAAAATGAACGCAAGGGAGCTTAAGCTGGATTTAATTCTATATTAGGTTGGAATTCGTGTAACCGTGTCCATTTTTAAAGTATAATACAACAACCGCGGAATTTAGCGGAGCAAAGCTGTTAACTCTTCTGAACTCCCCCTTACTCTTTAAATGGCTGATGGAGGAAAAGTGAATAATATTTCCAGTTTAAAATGCAGCAACAAGCTGAGCACAATGGTGAGGGATGATGGTGAGATAGAAGCAGGAGTTTTTAGAAAGCGAGAAACGGCGAAATTGGTAGAATAATGGTTTGTTCGTTTCGCACTTTGCCCGTTGACAAAGAACACGCGAGCCCCTTATCAACGACGAAAAGAACGAGCTCCGGGTTCTTGCTGCCCGCTCAGCCAGTACTAAGGTCTGGAGTTTTGTTCCCCAACCCCTACACCAAAAAAAAAATAAAAGTGGTAAATGACTCTGTCAGTGACACTGGAGAAGTTATGCTTCTAGGCAGATTGCTGGGAATGGACAGTAGATCTGTGTTCCAGAGAGAGAGAGAGAGAGAGAGAGATGAAGAGAGAGGTGGAGAGAGAGAGAGAGTGGAGAGAGAGAGAGAAAGAGAGATGGAGAGAGAGAGAGATGAGAGAGAGAGAGAGAGAGAGAGTCGTTAATTAAAGATGTCGTGATGGCAAACGGTTCGTGCCGTTTCAGCTGAACAAAAGAAGTGAAACGGACAGTCACCTGTTTGAATGTCAGCACGAATCCCGCGTAGCCAGATTAACTGAAATGTAGAACGCGAATTTCCCAGACTGCGCTATTTGGGTTGTGGTCTAGGGTTTCATTAAAAAATTTCAAAAAAAAAAAAAAAAGAATTGTGTGTGTGTGTGTGTCTTAGTGAGATCACATAGTAAGAATTTACAAAAAGGTTGCCTTTAATTTTTTCCAGATAACACATTGCAGATATTAAATACTTCACTTAAATTCTCGCTATTTTACCGGCGTAAAGAAGCTTCTCTGTTCAGGCAGGAAGGCCGACAAACACAGCTATTCTAAATTTTAACGAAATGAAATAAACAAATACCAGCTTTAAAGGGGTAGACCGGGGCTGGTTGTCCCATACCACCTACTATCTCATTTATAAAGGCTGACTGCCTTTCAAGTATAAACTCTCGTTTTCAGTCCTCCAGAATCGAATTCTTAATAGAACTTTTTATAAAGTTAACGACGTAAATGCCCTCTTAGGACAACAACCACCTGCCCCACACAAGGGGCTGATTGACTCGCGGGGTGGGGCACTGACTACAAACATATTTTATATTTGTTTTAACAAATAAATATTTACCGCTGTAAATCTTCTTTATTAAGTAGTTAAAAGTCAATTAGCTTTAAACATCTATGCAAACCCTAAGACTCCTAACTATATCGCTGGCATATTTACACTTAAATCATAAATTAGCCTGTTTTTTCAACAACAAAAACTCCATAAACATTTAACATAGTCTCATCAAAACCTGAACTAAGCAGCGATTGGTTGCCACAATTTTAGAACACCACGTGACAACACCACGTGACAACGAAAAATGTTTGCATGAAAATAGGCGTGAACCTCGCAATTGAATAGTGGAACAGAGAAACAAATAAAACTGAATAAATAAAATATAATAAACGAAATACAAAAATTTTTACCTACGACGTGAAAGATTTTAAAGGTGGCTTTTAGCTTCCTAAACCACGACCGCGACTGTCATGGCGTCGACATGTTTCCTATCGCGTGAGGGTCACAGCCCAGCCACGCCCCCTATAGTACTGAAGTATTTTCTTTGAAGTTATACAAAAGTAAATAAATGTATAAATAAAATAAAAAACGGCAATGTTGTCTTGTTTTTGGGTGAAATCTCGATATATATACAATGATTCCATACCCGTATTTTGGATGGTCATTAGGTATATTTACGGATGACCGCGTATGTGAAGAGACAATAACAGGTTTTTAAGGTAGGACATTAAAAAATAAAAAAAGATTCTATATTTATCGGACCGGTGACTTTCTTTCATAGTTTCATGGTAGCCAACTCTGTTGTCAGAGAATTATAGATTCGCCATGCATTTAAACCTAAGTTGATTGTTATAAAGACTTAAAAGAAATTCTGCTGTTTTAAAGAAGCTTTACGAACTCTAAAAAAATATTAAACAGCTCTTCGCCACTGATTTGATGTTTTCGTGGAAATTAAAGCCTTAAAATAGTCTAATGTCTGCGGTCTTTCTTGCTTCAATAACTTAGCTTTAGACTAATTGAATAGAACATGCAACCATACCAGATAAAACTTTGGTGAAAAAAAGCCAAAATCTCATTTGGCCCCGCAGATCTTCTGTTCCGCTACGCGATATTTATTCAAAAGTTAGTTATTATTTTAAAGCTACTTTTAGTGGGTGGTTTTGTGTGTTATAACAATCATTACTGAACCATATATAAATATGGTCGATAAAATTCCTTTATTTTCAGAAAATAATTAATTTGAATTTTAACTTGATTCACCGACCGTTCACACGATAGTATAGCATAAATAATCTAATTGAATTTTTCTCAACAGTGGCATTAAAGTACTTTGTTAACGTCACGCTCCTTTTCAATCAAAAACTTTTGATAAAATGCATCAAAGTAGCTGATTTGATTTTCAAGAATAAGAGTTAAAACTTAATTTCAGAAATTTAATGAGGCCTCGTACCCCAGATTGCTCACGCAATGCTTTGAGAATATTGTCGTAAAACTTGCACATACTCGAGAAAGTAAAATACGGGACAAAGAGAAATCTACCCTTGATCTCTAATAACTAAAAAAAAAAACTTCTTCATAGTTACACGGCACTTACTATCTTTCATATTTAACGTCATGTCGGCACCGCGTAAATGTCTTTTGGGATTTGTCGTGAATCGGAAATGATTATTTCTTATGTAAAATCTAGTTACGTTATTAATGCTACAGGAATACAATTAGCAATAATTTGTGGCCGTTTCTGAAATTGTCTTAGGTGTTCCGATAAATAATGAAAGCTAAAGATCATATAATTATCAAATATCTTACATGGTAAACAGTAACATTAAGCAAAAGAGCCATCCTTACTTGGTCTGTACATGCCGTCTAATATCTATTAATTTAATATTCCTAGATTTATAAAAAATATGTAATATATGAAACGACTAAATACATTAGATTTGCATACTTTAAATTTCCCCGTTTGAACGAATCTTGATAATGATTTTTAAAAAAGTAATTAAAGGTTTTTGAACGCGCAGACAGCAACACACTTTTCTGTGCGGGTTAGTAATATCAGAAGTCACAATTGTAAATTGGTAAAGAATTGACCTCGGTAAATATTAGAATTTTCCATGTCTTAGTAGTAGAATAATAAACGAGGGGCATGAGAGGGGACACGTAGAAGCCATGATGTTTTCTTAACTCCTTTAAAAAAATTAAATAGACTAAAATTTGAGTCTGGTGAACTTGGGTGCTAGCTCATAAGACCAGCCATGAATCTGGTTTTGGGATAAATATATCAGAAGTGATGTTTTCGGTAAAACTGGAACCTAATTGAGCGAGCGTCATGAAATCGTATAGAAAAGGCTGTGGAACAGATGTCAGTTGTTTTGTGAAGTTTATAGGTTAGATAAACATTTTAGCTTATTTTGGAAAAGATTTTGCTCGAAGACAATTTACCAGAAATAAATGGCGACGCACTACTTTCATTTTTCTTTCTCTTCGCAATCTAACTTCGGGTTGCTGCGGTCTAAACCTGAGAAATCCTTATATATATATTTTGAAAGGAATACATATAGAAAAATATACAATCAGCTCCCCCCATCCGTATTTAAGTTAATTAGAAAAATAAAACACAGTAAAGGAAGACTGGTCTTAAAGCTAGCCGGTTTTAACCGGTTCTCTATTGGTAGTTAGAAGACAAACCATCTGTGGCTGCCTGCTCTGAGCTTCGAGATTCCGAAATCCAGTAGTTGACAAAACTTGCGTATTATTAGAAAAATAAAATTTTATTAAAGCTGAACTTCTGGTTAGATTTTCTGTTTTTTTCTCTTCTCTGGTGGCTAATCAAATGCGCCCGAAGGTTGCGATTCTTTGTTGGTGTACCCTATCTTCGTAATATCCACCCCTTGAATAGATAAATTCGATATGCTGATTAGACCGTTTTTCAAGCGATTGCCTCCTTAAAGATTCCCTTTATTTAGAACAGGGCAAACATCGAATAATCAGAAACTAAAGGATATACTTGTTTCCACGGGTACCGCGGGTTTTGCGTTCTCAACCATTTGCTTGTTTGGTTGGCCAACGATCCGTACTCGGGGATCTGCATTGCACGGCATCACTGACTGCAATCCGTCTTATCGTAGAGTGAGCTGAAGAGAAACGGGGCCAAGACGACCCCGAATACCAGATGGTCGTCGGTAAGCTAGAACTGCAATCGGCTAACCGTCTCACGGGATCCCTTAGGTATACCGCTGCGCGTTAGTTGGAAGGTGTTTTACTTTTAAAAGAAATGCTGTGCGCCCGGTACATTTGATATATTCTCCTGTTCACGAGAACGCAGAGGAGATCAGGGGACTCGCGCAGCCCCGAATTTTTAATTAAAGAATAAATTCCCTCTCTTTTGTTGTCGTTGTCCTGTCTACTTTCAAACAGAATCGCGAACTCAGGAACATTCGTCTGTTAATGTTAAGTTGGAAAACTTTTTAAAAGACCTAGCTCTCTGTTTTCACATCCAGTGTTCGCCCCATGAAGAGCTGCTGTACCTGGTACCGACAGCGGGGCGCTGAGGGGTCGGACGGATGACCACACCAGGAAGTCACCGCATTGTAGGCTCGTGTCAGCGCAGCAGAAGGTTCCGAACACCTGTCCGTAATGCCGAGGGGACGGTGCCGACTCAGCTATTCGTTGGTCGTTTAAACAAAGGCGGGATTTAGCCGGGTTCCCCAAAATACCTGTAGGGCATTCGTTGCCCCCACAAAATCCCTATCCCGGTTAAGGCGCCGACGGTGTTCTGGTCCCGGACGATATACGATGATAGCCCGCTGGCTACCCAAGAATACGACGAGATTTTTGTTTCTATTTTAGACCCGGGCCCAGCCAAATAACCCCGACGTATCATAATACAATACTGGGAAGGGCCCCACCAGCACCTCAAGTTTACCCCGGAGCCCGCCCGTCTCGGCCCTCGGCGGTCCCGCAGACAGCTAATCCCTTACAACAAAATTTATTCATGAGAAAGTGAAAAAATGTCTTCTCTCCCCCTCCCCAACCTCCAACACCTTTTCTTATTATTAACTCTGGGATTTGTTCGGAACGAATTCATTTATCCAAACTGTTAGCCATTCGCAAGCAATTTGTTAGCGCATTGTTGCGTTTCAGCTGTGACACCTAACCCTAACCCTAAACCCTAACCTAACCCTTTGGAGTTGGCAGCAGGCCACGACAAAAACCTTCATTGATTTTCACATCTCCATCTCTCTCTCTATCTCTCTCTCTCCCTCGCCCCCTCCCTCTTCTCTTCCTCGTCTCTCTCGCGCTCTCTTCCTCCCATCTCTCTCTCTCTCTCTCCATCTCCATCTCATCTATCTCGCTCTCTCTCTCTCTTCTCTCTCTCTCTCTCTCTCTCGCTCCCTCCCCCTCTCTTCCTCTCCATCTCTCTCTCTCCATCTCCATTCTCTCTCTCTCTCTCTCTCTCTCTCTCTCTCCATCTCTCCCCCCTCTCTCTCTTCTCTCTTCCAATCTCTATCTCTCTCTCTCTCTCTCTCTCTCTCTCTCTCCATCTCTCTCTCTCCTCTCTCTCTCTCTCTTTCTCTCTCTCTCTCTCTCTCTCTCTCTCTCTCTCTCTCTTTAAAATATATATTTACAATTATAACTTTGTAAATAAAAGTTATCATACCGACCATTGCCATCTGACAAGTCACCGGTGATCATGGGGACGAAGCTTCATCCCCGACCGGCAATCGAAACTCCCGTGTAGCAAATGCCATAGGGTTTAATGGAAACTAAAATTGATGTAAAATTTATGTAATTTGATTAGATTTCCATCAAACCCGCTCGTTTCTCGAAGTCTTATAATCCCGATTTCGTTCTAAATAGATCTCGGTTTTCGTGCTGCAATCCATTTTTAACTAATTAGATCGGCAGATCCTATTCAGTTAGATTCAAAGTTGGCGGAGTCCGAGGCTGAAATGTGCTTCGCCGCTGCCCAGGTCTTTTCTACAGGATACCATCGGAGCGAGAGCCCTCAGCTCATTCTCGAACCCCTTGGCGTTACCTGCCAAGGAAGTTGACGTCATCTGCGCTCTGCTACATTACGTCATTACTGGACGAGTAGAACTTGAACGTGTTTCCAAGTCTGTACCAACAACACTTCAGGATAAAATCTTCTATAATTAGCTTCGCAAAGGGAACCTGTCTACTATTTGTAACAAAACACACACACACACAAAAGAAAACAGAAATACTTTTTTATGTAAATCCCAGCTGTGACGGTCAACGTTTGAAATGGTTTAGCTACATAAGACAGAACGCAAAATGGAATCGTTTTATTTCAAAGCCACGTGCATACAGATTTTATCAACTTTGTCTTGTTTTTCAGGCTGTCGTGAGACCGAAACGATGATGATTAGGGAGAAGGCTAACTTCAACTCTTGGCCCCTGATTTTAAGTCGGTTGCTGGCAACAAAGCAACAATGTTCCTCCAGCCGACAACTCGGTAAGAAATTGACAGAAGTCTAAAGAATCAGGTTCAGTTAATGGCCGGAGCCGTGTTGGTAGACCAGTCAGTCACCAGTCAGCACCAAATGTAGATGTTGCGAAGACCTTATCTTCAAAGAAGTCCGCAGACATCGCGATGTGGTGTTTCCAACAGTTTGAAGTGACGCTGTCTCACCGGAGTTATCAGCCACACCCCAGCTCCACATCCAGAGAATGTGTTCAAGTCATTTGGACATAAGCTGAAAAGTGTATTACTGAAAACGGTGGCTGTGTAAAAATGCAACGGTCCCTCACAAATATGGCTTTATAATACGATATTACTGTCTGCTTTATCTTATGCAGTCAAACAGTTATTAAACACCGAAATAAATCTCTAAAAGACATCATAACAGCCTCTATGCTACAACAATTAAACAATGACCCAATACCCGACCGTGTTGTAGAATCTAGCAGAACGTTCCTCGCTTGTTAAGAGGTACACCCTTTACCAACAGTAAAGCTCTGCATATCTAGAAACCATACCATTTGTGTGTCTATCCTTGACGTCATTCTTACCGGAAAACACCTTGCCCGTGAGATGTTTTTTTAGTATTTTTTTACAAAAGATAATTTTAGTTAGGGTCTAGAGTTGTTTACCTGTATCCGACTTTAGACGCCCCTAAGATGCATAGAAAATATGTGTTTTAAAGAAGAAAGCTGATGCTGTACATTCGTTACTCTTGTTCTCGAAAGAACTGAAGGCTTTTGGCATTTGTTTTATAGAGAAGACGTTGTGCGTATAAACGAGAGTTCACACCGTCTATATTCTGTCGGAACCGTAACGTCTATTATGGCTGACTCTTTGGACTGAGTTCAATAAATGACAATAATTAGTCTTAAAATACGGCTAAAGGAAAACTATCTTCCACGGCCATAGTGTCGGTTTGAAACGTATGACTATTTTAAAGCAGTTGCCAGAGATAAAGCCATGAGAGTATTATGTATATATTAAACTCTATTGGTTTTTCTTTTTATACCGCATGTACTTTTGTAGCTGATCCCTTCTCTTGCCCGCGCCGACCAATTTACCGGTTCGGGCGCTACGAAGCTGTCTTTCCTCCAGTTCGTTTCCCATCTCAGCAGATGCTGATTTTATCTGTTTAAAAACCTTCACGCTACCTTTTGTTTTGCCAGACCTTCCGTTGGAGAAGTCCTCTGGGTGTCACTTCCATAATTAATACCGAGGCGCGGCCTCAGAAAACCCGGAGCTAGCTTCTAATAGATTTAAGGATATTTTCTTTATTAAAAAAAAAATAATAATTGGAAACTAATTTCGCCTGCTGCAAAACCGAGACTACTGGTTTGTAAAAGGGGAGCTATCGGCTTCCAAAAGTGGGCAAGATTCCTCGAGTGGACTGTGGCACCCCGACATGAGAGAGAGTGGTCGGGGTGGAAGGGAGGAGGTTAGGGTTGGTTAGATGTCTCGCTCGTTCGTTAAGAAAGAGGCTATTTCGATAAAGCGGGAGTTAACACGATTTCCAACCACACACACACACACACACCCAACCGATCTGATATTTCCGGTCAGCGCCGAGAGCTCGGGGAAGGCATTCCGCCATTTTCATTTTTATCTCTGGTGGCTCATTGGCGACCCCGTTCTTGTGGGCAGGCAGGTAGGGAGGGAGCTTACAGCAGCCCCTCCCAGAGTTGCAATCAGTTTTTAGCATTATATTGTTGTTTATTTTTTATCTTATTTGTTTGTGCCAAATATTTTTTTTAATTAAAGTATGCGCATGCGCAAATGACAGACATAAAGCGCCAGATCAAATGTAGCCCTTTAATTAATTTTCCTAATTATAAAGGAATAAAATTAGCATTTTGGCGAGTTCATCTGTGCCAAATGTTATGGGACACTGAATATGAGAGATAGTAGACGTCGAGTAAATATCACGCCTTTTGTGTTTTTACTGCTGCTTAAAAACATCAAACCAGCAGTACGGCTTTAAAGGCTGGGTCGTCGTCTCTAGAGAGGACGACGAGAGCGATACGCGCTCTGAAACGTCGGGGCTCTACCAGACGAGCTGGTCGGCCGCTGACGGCGAAGTGAAGAGGATATTTCATTCTGCGAACGCAAAAGATAATCTCTTTCGTTCCATTACTAATATTAAATACATTTTCTACAACTAATTTATCCAATGTTCAAATATTTCATTTATCTGCTGTAACTATCTCTCCTTTAAATCTTGTTTTCGTAAGTGTATTATTCATATTATTCAGCCCATAGTGTGAAAAACAAGAAATAAATTAATATCTGTTTCTTTATGTATTTATTTTCATATTTTTAATGCTATATGGGTTTGTATCTACAACACTTATACTCTGTAATCTTTATTATTATCATTATTATCTCACGCCGCACGGATGGACCGAATAACAGAGCGGAATAGCGTGGCTGGGTATCCACGCAGGAAGACGCACGGCCCATGGACGTCCAAAGTTCCACGTACCGTCCGAAAACAGATTGTGCTTTCAGGTATAGGGAGTCCAAACCACGAATAGACAAGTAGACAAATACAAGAAGAACAGCAACAAAACAAATGAACCAATACAGTTCTAGATATCCGTTTCTCCGAGATGATATGATGGGTGTAGCAAATAGTCTTTTGAAATTGGTGGTTCTTGGTTAACTGTCACCGAATCTGAGGCCTCCAGTATTGGAAATAATTGCATTGTGATTGTTTGTCAGGCAAGCGATCAGAAAGTGCCACACCTGCAGAGGAAATATAAAAGTATAGGCTGCGACATCGCGGTCTTCTGGAAAGGAAATATCATATGACAAGACTACAGAAATCAAAGGCTTGACTACTGGAGGCTACTCTAAGCGGCAGATTGCAGTCCAATTTCCTGTTTCAGGAGAATCTGTATACAAGGCTCTAAGGAGTTCATGCGAAACTTGTACTATTGACAATAGAAACGGTCGAGGAAGGTAACCCGAACTCGCCAAAAATGATGGGGAGTTATTACGTGATAGATGACCAGCCAGCAGAGATCTCGTGTATGATTCAACTGTAAGTACAGGTGCCAACGTTTCTTTCAAGAACTGTAAGATACGCATCAGCTCAAAATGGTCACAATAGATGTGTAGGTACACTGACTGCTGACAGGTGCAGGGAGGTTAACTTATCCATCATGCCATTCTCTCAGGACATCTCACCGAGTGGGGATTCATCTTCCAACATGACAGTGACCCCCAAGCACACAGCCACTGTGGGAAAAACTACATGGAACATAAAGAGGCTGACAGAACACCCACAAAGTTTTGATATGAGCGACACCGAGACTATATCGAGCTATATGGTTAGAGCAACCAAACACCTCAGATGAATTGTGGAAGTCCTATTATTTGGTACAATATTCCACAATCATACATTGATAACCTGTATGGGAGCATTAAAAAATTTCATGCTCTCTATAAAGCAAAGAGCTCGCATATCAAATATTAATACACTGAACAATGTATTCATTTTGTGTTTGTATATTTTCTATAATAATGTATTGTATATGTATTATATACCGTCTCTTAGTTGCAATTATTATTTGAGCATGGCCTGCGTATCTTCGCATAATAATGACACTACCGAGCACAAGTGTTTTATTGCGAGAAAGAATAGTAATTTGTAAAGAAATGTCTAAAGATACCTGGTGAGAAAAACTCTCTCTCTCTACTCGCTCTCTCCCCTCTCTCTCTCATCTCTCTCTATATATATATATACTGACGTCATCTCTCTCTCTATAGAGATATATAGACTGACGGCATCGCTCTCTCTCTCTCTCTCGCTCTCCATCTCCTCTCTCTCCCACTCTCTCTCTACGACACACTCTACTCGTCTCTCTCTCTCTCTCGCTCTCTCCATCTCCATCTCCTATCTCTACACACACATCTCTCTCGCTCCTCTCGCGCTCTCCAGCTCGCTCTCTCCACACACTCTCTTACTCATCTCTCTCTCTCTCTCTCACATCTCTCACATCTCTCTCTATCCTCTCTCTCTCTCTCTCTCTCTCACACCACACACACCACACACACACACACACAACAAAAGAATGCACAGAGAAGCAACAATCGAAATTCTTTAAAAATACGTCTTTGTTTAATTCAGTGGATTTTTGGTGATTACTTCCGAGCTGCCCTTTTTCTGATTCTTGCAGAACGACGCATGCAAGCCATTCTGCAAGTTCTAAACATTCTCGTGGCGTCTACTTATTTTGGTTTCTATCGAATTAGCATTGTACATAAACTTAACGGATAGATTTTTTGTCCTTTGTTTCCAAATAGGAATAAAACGAAGACTGGCTAGGCGCGATTGAACTAACTAATTAACCCTAAACTTGTGATTCTCTCTCCCACTCCTTTGCCGACTTCCAGGACATCGCACAGAAGTGATCTGAGGGGAAAAGAGGGGCGGGTGGGACTTCAGCCTCAGTGACCTAGCAAATTACCGGGGTATCTCGGAAGGCTTTTAGGGGCCCCTGCTAGAAATCCGCTTTTTCGTTATGCGTGGAAACCCAAGAAGACGGACTGGCACAGAAGAGGTGGGTGGGAGGGTGAAGTCGCCAACACAGATCTTTGTTCGGGGCTCATCCGCCGTGCCGCCGTTCATAGTAAACCATTCGTACGCCTTTCTACCTCCCTCTAATTGCGAAAGGTTGTGGATTTCCAGCTTGGCTACGAGATATCGGATGGTGTGCTTATATACTGATTTGGTTGCCTTACTACTTCTCTGTCTGGGATGTACGACTAGTTATTAATACAACTTTAAAGAACGTCCTTGTATGGAACTCCACGATTCAGAGCAGATATCTAATGGTAGAGATATGTTTAAAGGTCCCAAAGCAAACGTAAGGTGTAATTAGATATTTCCATAATTGAAAATAAATACTTCATATAATAGTAAATTCAAGTATTTCTAAACATTATACACAGAGGCGGAAACAAGATGCCAAAACAAACAAACTGACAGGTAAAATATGTAAAAATAAACATTTCAGCTCATTTATTACGCTGACAGAAAAGCAATTTTTTATCCTTTCGATTGACATATACATCGACAATATGGTCAGTCGGTCATTCTTCTCGCACTATGGCGGGATTTCATGGCGGTAAAGGTTTATGAACGACTCAAACATATTCAGAATTTTGTCACAAAACTCAGTTTTTAGAGATTATAGGAAGTAAACAGATCAAGGAAGTAATAACATTCGTAGTATTTAGTCGCACAGCCATAAACATCAATTGCAGCCCGACAACATTTACGCACGGAGTCCACAAGACGAATGTACGGGTCTTTGTAAATATTGGCTCAAATCGACTGAATAATTTAAATCAATTGAACCAGACTTTCTGGGCTTTTCCATCTTAATAGCCTTGTTTTTTTTATCGTTCCATATGTTTTCTGTTGGATTGAAATCAGGGTTTTGAAGCGTGCCTCTATAGAACTAGAAATTTCTGATCTTTCAGAGACTACTTGGTGGAAACGGACGAATTAAATGGTTTGGAGAGTGGAGAGAGAGAGAGAGAGAGAGAGAGAGAGAGGAGAGAGGAGAGAGAGAGAGAGAGAGAGAGAGATAACATCAGCACAGATATATATATATATATAGAGAGAGAGATGACGTCAGTATATATAGAGAGAGAGAGATGGAGAGAGACATGAGGGGAGAGAGAGAGAGAGATAACGTCAGCACAGATATATATATAGAGAGAGGGGTACAGCTTCCAGAATATGGTTTTAATATAGTCCAGGTAAACAAACGGCTCCATTATTTCCCGGAAGACGCGCCCTCACCTTTGATCATCGGTCCGGTACCTTCGGGTGGAAAACTTCACAGAATTTTCGGCGAGCATAAGCCTGAAGCCTTTGGAACAGTGGTTTATCGGACCAGAGCCGTCTGGGCCAAGCATTGGCAAGATAAAGTTGGGCCCCTCGATTCTTCAAGGAAGCAAGGAAATTGTTTTTTTTTTTTTTTTGGATATGCAGTCCCCTACCCCCATCGATTCGAAATCACAAAGATGTTTTTGAACATTTCTTGTGGAGATTGGTGGGTCCCCCACAAATCTCGTAGAATTGCAACGGACATTTTGTGATCGACACCTATTTCCCATTTGGTTCGATCATCGTTTCGGTGAGTAGGGGTGGGGTGGGGTCCGCCATTATTTGTGGGGCTCGGTGTAGCGGGCCTTCGCGCAGCAGCTTCCAGGCTGTATACCAAGCCGTTTCACGACTCTCGACCACCTCCCCAAGCGTAACGATCTCGGGAAACGAGAGTTTCTTCTTGCGTGAATGTTTCATAAGTCATGCGTTAGTTTCATATATATATCCTATTGGTTGTCTAAAAGAGGAGAAACGAAAAACAAACCGGTTCTTAAGCTTCCATCGTTATGAACTTCTGTTACAGTGTAAGAAAAGCGAGCGTATGTCTTTACTACAGACCGTGTCGGCCATCGCTTTGAAAATCTGTCCGCTACCGCATCTCCCCAATCCTTGATCACGTAGGTGCAACCTCCCCTGATATTACGAACACGTCGCTTAATCGGTTTTAACTTTGTTAGATGTTTCCAACTCATGCGTTTGAACGAACAAATGAGAATAATGAAGTTATGTGCGGCTTCCATTTAAACGGCACGTACAAAAACCTCCTCTGTGACCGGACGAGTCCAGCATCACTCTGTAGCTAAAGGTGGTCGTCATTTACGACCAGCTCGCGTGCACATCTCCGTAAGCGCACCCGAAGCCTGTGAATCTTGCGATCGGCTCCAGCAGCGAAGCGCATTTTATGATTAATTCTCTCTGTTTCCGTTAAATCCCACACGCCGCAGCCTCTTCGTTCTCTCACGGGCTACAAAAACTGGGACTTCGTCGCTGGTAATGCCTTAGAATCCCGGCTTATGGACATGGAAATGGAGGATTTAATACATGTACTGTCATACGTAACAAAGGGGAGAGAGGAAAACAGAGAAACGACCTGAAGACTGACATCCGGGAGACGGAGAGAGAGATTTCGGACAGTCGGACTGGCCGGCTGCCCGCCTTTCTTACTGACCGACCTGACCGTCCACCATCGAGAATTACTCGCGATCGCCTCAGAAGCCAGTCCCCCAGCTCGCACTCCCGATCGTCAAAAGAGACACCGCGAATTCTTTAATCGTGCGACACGAAGACGGGCCCTCCGCACCTGGCGCCACCCGGCGCAAAGCGGGAGAACCACGGGTCCACCACACCGTCGCCCTTTCACCGAACCAGGGCCACCCGCGATCCGCCGTTTAAATATTGTCTCCCAGACCGGCTACCACATCACAGATCCTCCAGGCTGCTTCGTACTCTACCTGGCCAGGTATCTGGTCCGTAGCGACTCGTACCTGCAGCTGATCGACTGGAGTGGTGGGACCGAGAGCCTTTTCAGTAAACCGGGTAGTATCCCCTTCTTTTTATATCTATAATACCAAAAAAATCCCACTGCCGTTCTCTACTATAACTAGAACAAGCAAAAGACATTTGTATCGTAATAATAATTTAAATGCAGCAACAGCAAAAACCGGGCTCAGACCAGCAGTTGGCGCATGGGAACGATGTGCGATTACTTTCAGAACCACAATTAGACGCACCTTCGATTTTCCAACCAGACGTGGGAGTTCATATCTTCATCCTCCCCCCCTTTTTTTTTTTATCAAATTTTAACCTGTTGATGAACCAACTAGCGTCTACCATCAACTGATACTGACTATTGACTCTGACAGTTCAGGGATTATGTTTTAGCACACACATGTGTGTGTTCGTTTTAAACGTTCATTTCAACGACCATCCTAAACGTCGCTAAAAGAGAAGAGTTGGCACTGACACACATTGGCTGTTACTGGCCTTCAAGACAGTTGCTGCTAAAATCGAATGTCGGTCTACTCTGGGCCGGGAATCCGCCGGCAGGTGCTGGCACCGCTCCGCGACAGCTGATGGTCGAAGCAGGCTGCGTTCTTTCAAGTTCCCATGCCTAATTAGCGGGCAGGGCCGTGTACAAATGTTAATATTCTCAATCTAGTCGAGCTGGTATTGAAGACAGTTGGCGATAACGCAGGGGCCGGTCGTGTTTGCTATCTCGTGTAGTAATACTCAAACATACAACATTTGTTCTGTTTTTTCGAGGTTTATCTAGAGTTCGCATTCTCGATACACTTTGAGGTACACGGAAAATTTTATCAGCTCGGGGGTCAGGTGTCAGCCACGAAGACGTCCTCCGTCCCTCCCTATCTGTAAATGTTTCCGACCAAGCGAGAGACTTCAAACCCGTCAGAATGTAAATATTAGGACACCACGATTCCCAGGAATAAATAACGGCTAACTCCATGTCTAATGGCCTTCTTTGTTTGATGCAATATTTCTCTAATATTCATAGACAATATCAAAGACGTTCCAACAGCTATTGTGGCATAAAATACATTCGAAATATGTGATAACTGTGAGGAGAAAATCAAACAAAAGTTTCTCCCAAAATAGTGTATACATCTTATATAAGAAAAAATCGGATAACTTATGCTTTTGATGAATTCTATAAATGAAATCCTGTTTTTCACATAAGAACAGAATTTCTTGTTGAGCTATTTGTTATAAAGGCAATAGAAAGAATACCATTTACCAAGATTTCCGAAACGTGCATCTCCACCAACTATTTAATATACAAAGGTTATTCATTTACTTTTAAGCGAAAGTCTTCTCCCCTTTTTAGTTTAAACAGAAAGGGGAGGGAACTTTGCGCACATTCTATCTTTTTTCAGCCGTAAATTTTATACTATTTATGCTTTTCTTTTATTATCACTAAAATAAATTTTTATATTTAATTTTAGGTTCATAGACACGGCTTTATGCACTTTTCTCATTGGTTATCTTTGTTTTATTTCGAAATAATTCCTTATTATTAGAACAGCCAGTTAATCCAAATCATCCGTTTAGAGTACCGACTCCATTAGTCGGGTATCTATCTCCAGATGTATAATCGCCGTAGTGAGACTATACCGAAGGGAAAACGCCATCCGACCGATTTTTCAGTCTTAGTGAAGACATTCCGACTTAATTAAGCCGCTATTAGAAATCGTCGGGAAGTAAGCAGTCTCCCACTGTACATCGATTATCGTTTGTATTTCCCTCTAAACCTATTTTCCCCGTGTACAGAGGAAAAAAGCTGATTAGGCCATTTACGTTTCCCAAAACTTTCGTAATAACGTTATAACAGATGTTATAACAGTTAATAAAATGTACACGATAATACTATAATCCTAGCAATTTCACAGTATATTTCTAAACTACTGAACGTGACATCAGAAAATGATGACTGACAGATTAAGGAAGAATTGGTACAGGTAAAAACTAAGCGGTAAATTTCTTCTATATTGGTAATTACGTCAATGAACTATGGATGAGTCAATCATTAACATTAATTGTTGCTAGTCTCACAAGTATTTCCAAACTTTTACGGTCCAGATGCAATTATTAAACGGATTATCTTTCTCCGCTGAACCAAGTGTAGGAAATTTCGATCTACAGAGAAAAATAAAAGTTGGTTGACAATGAATCGTTTCGTTTTTTTAAAAGTATTTTCTCTTTTGTATTTGCGCACAATCAGATCTGTTTGTTTTACAATGATGACAAATCTTTAAACTGACAAATAATTAAGCCAAAATACGAACACGGAAAGTTACTGGTGAAGTATTATTCACAGAAAGGAGAGGGCTAAATCGAGACTTTTCCATCATCTTATTCGTGGCAACTGAAGTAAACGAACGTACGTTTCGGTTGAGTGTTTCAAAATCGTCAACATCAGGGATTAGAGCAGCTTTGTAGTGTAGAGATATTAATTTACAGAAGATATTTCCCCTTTCGGAAAGTACAAGTGGTATGATACGGGAGTTAGAGCGTTAATCAAAAACTTAGCCAGCAGGTTTTAGGTTCAGAACCGTCGCAGACAATTTATGCATTTCTAATCAGAAAGTGCTTATTTTGGTAGTTAACATTTTGTAATTTTACGGGCTTAATTTCTGAACAATAACTTTAGAAATTAGAATTAAAGCAATAAATAAGCTCGGATACAAGGCATTGGGAAGAAAAGTATGAAAACGACATTCGTTTAGACCTTTTCTTTCAAGAAATTCTAGTCATTATTTTATTTGCTTAGTAGATAAGTACGATTAGGATTTTAAACATCACGTGCACACACACACACACACACACACACACACACGCACGCACGCACGCACACGCACACACATGTGAGTCGTGTTTACGTGAGAAATAACAAATTCATTATTCTGATATAGATTTTTCGGAGACCGCCATTTTGCATTTATGAGCTCGAATATCCGTCCAGTTCTCCCGTTACAGTTATCTCCCCTAGCCTACGAAATGCCCATTTCTTACTGCCTCTGTACCAATCCTGTAATAGTGGATTGATACTCCATCCATAAATAAACCTCTTCACCCTGACCGTTCAGTTGCAGACTTTGACTTCTTTTTCAACATATTTACTATTTAAAAATTTTTAAAAATGCCATTTTTATATCATAAAAATGAATCTCTGTTTTGTTAATTTTATCCACTAAAAATAATTCTTTAATTATGCATTCATAATTACTTTCAAATTTCGTTTCTGCCATCTTATGGAATAACGGCGATTATTTACCATTCTCTGTAATTATTTCAAGGGAAAGAAAGCTTCCAAAAATATCGTTAAATCGAAATTATAAATGCAACAACAACGAAAACATCTAATTAAATTAGTCAAAGAATTCGAATCCATGAGACGTAGGTGACTGACGAAAAACGAGCCGCTTCGGTTGTTGAGAGCTGTGGTTCAGCGGCCAGCTATCGACTGGAGGCTGGGGAAACTTTCTATAACTATACTAAACCATTCGCATCGATGACGAAAAGATGCTGCTTAGAACAGCGTGGATCGCAGAAGCTGGTAACCGTCCATTATCACCGTGGTACAATACGGGATACCGGCCAAAGTTCGGTCTAGCAAGCGGACTGATTTTGGCAGATGGTTTTCTTTTAGTGCATCTGTATCGGCTGTGTACGGTCCATTACCAACCAAATCACGGAATCTGTGAACGTTACAGCTTTTAACTCTTTTAATAATTTATCGGGTGCTTAGGAATCGCTAGATAAACACGATCCGGAAGCAGTTCTTAACGTAGTTCTCTCATCTTATTTATTTATTTATTTTTTAAATGCAAATTGTCGAGTGCGATGATGAAAGAGATGCGTCAATACGTTCGCGTGTGTCTGCCCGTAACACTAACCTGGAGCCTGGAATCCTGGGGATACCAATTAAAACCTGACAGACTGAACTTTTCAAAATTGTATAATTAACAAAAAAAAAAAAAAAATAAGAAATGCGTGGAAAAATTTACAAAGTGTCCGTTATCTTCAGAAAAAAAATTCAATCTTTTAAAAGTCTTTCGCTGTTAGTTTAAATATTTATTAAGCTATTAAATACAAACGTAATCTAGACCTTGTCGTATTATTTGAAGGTAATCGTTTTTCTGATCTGACAAACTGTCGGATATCCCGAGTAAATCTAAGCGGTAAGCCATGAGAAAACTGCTAAGGCCTGATTTCCAATGATAACACTTTCAAAATCCCTTTTCTTTTCCTTACGTATGACTTTCTTCGGAAAGATCGCGATATGTTACAGATGGTTTGTTTTCATCAATCGTTAATCGCATGTCTGCTTCTGTGGGAGAGTCGGTTAGTTGGGTGATTAACTACTGCACGAAGGAAGTGTTTAATGACTGGTCGTGATATTTCACCAGGGAGATTTATTCTAATTAACTGTGAACTTTCTTTATTTTAACAGATACTTAGTTGTAATAATGATACAGTGGGATTGATAGAATGGCTTAACAGAGTTTCTTTCTCTTTTTTACTGCTGTGTTAGCCGCTTTTCCACACGACCGTAGTGGTTGATGACGTAGAAGCTCTCTCGGTTATCTTACCATTATAGTGACGACCGTAGTGGTTGGTGACGTAGAAGCTTTCTCGGTTATCTTACCATTATAGTGACGACCGTAGTGGTTGGTGACGTAGAAGCTCTCTCGGTTATCTTACCATTATAGTGACGACCGTAGTGGTTGGTGACGTAGAACCTTTCTCGGTTATCTTTCCATTATCGTGACGACCGTAGTGGTTGGTGACGTAGAACCTTTCTCGGTTATCTTTCCATTATAGTGACGACCGTAGTGGTTGGTGACGTAGAACCTTTCTCGGTTATCTTTCCATTATCGTGACGACCGTAGTGGTTGGTGACGTAGAACCTTTCTCGTTTATCTTACCATTATAGTGACGACCGTAGTGGTTGGTGACGTAGAACCTTTCTCGGTTATCTTTCCATTATCGTGACGACCTTAGTGGTTGGTGACGTAGAACCTTTCTCGTTTATCTTACCATTATAGTGACGACCGTAGTGGTTGGTGACGTAGAAGCTTTCTCGGTTATCTTACCATTATAGTGACGACCGTAGTGGTTGGTGACGTAGAAGCTTTCTCGGTTATCTTTCCATTATCGTGACGACCGTAGTGGTTGGTGACGTAGAACCTTTCTCGTTTATCTTACCATTATAGTGACGACCGTAGTGGTTGGTGACGTAGAAGCTTTCTCGGTTATCTTTCCATTATAGAGACGACCGTAGTAATCAAGAAGTGGTTTGAAATGGTTCGACATGAAGAAAAATGTCCTGTGTAAATGGTAATAAATTATTATAAACTAAAATTTACGGTAATTTATATTAAATTTCATTTAAACAAAATGTTTAGAGCAGCATGTTTTACGATTATCGTAGATTTTTTCTCGATTAATATACATTTTTAAGATCTATACCATTTTAAAGGTAATTAGTAAATAATTAAGATTTAAATGAGGTAAATAAAAATCCTTCATTAAAAAAGTAACGAGTGAATATAATCAAAGACTATTATTAACTTGTAATGTCTGAAACGGTGGTGTGATTAAACTTCGAAAGAAAAGTGTTTGCAACCTGGTATGGTTTGTAACGAGAAGACATCAGATTCTTACTCGCTTCAGCTGAAATTTCATCTTGGGGTATAATCTTTTGTGTGCGGTCCTATATTAGATAATGGCGTGTTTAAGTAAACCAGTGGCTATTTGGAGGTAGAAAGAAAGAGCATGCCTGTAATTAAGTGAATAACAAAGGCGTTATTCATCTCATTAAACGTTCCAACCTTTGTTACTTGCCATCTGTGGCGATAACTCTTTCGAAACGAATCTACAACAGGGCGACATGTTGTTTGTTACTGTGTTATTTATTCTGAAAACTTGGCTATTGATGAACGAACGTGAAGTTTGCAGTTCCTCGCAGCAGCAAACTGCTATCAAAAGCTGCAGACTTTGCTACAATAAGTCAAAGGAAATCTTGGTATCGCATTGGAATCTCCAAATTAACCAGCAAAACCCGCGTAAGATTGGATTCGGCTAATGGCCTTCCAAATGATTTGATGGCCGCTCCAACGTATTAAGCTGGTAATGGGAATTATTCCATATAATCTAGACCAGAACCTAAATCCTTTTATCTAATCAGATGTGTCAATTAGTATTTATTGTCTGGTTTGTCAGTAGGGTCAACAGTGCATTGTTCAAGCTGAACTCGGGTTTAGTCCTCAGCGATCACATGATCGGCGCTCTCGATTTTATTGCTCTCTTTTGCTGTTATAGGGGCGATAATACCGTATTTTCTCCCGGGCTGGGAACTCGAATCAACATACAGAGAAGACAAAAGGGCGAGGTGCAGTTTAAATCGCCAGGCAGGATATGGAATTTTTACGAGGAGAAAGACGGCGAAAAGAACGTTTTGGGTTATTCTGGTGTCAGTTCCATCTCCTGCAAAATTACTTCAGAAAGGTAGTTCTGTTAGAAAAAATAAACAGCAATAAATCTATTTTAACTTTGTTTAAAATCTGTCTTACAAGATGTATCCACAAGGCGACAGATAAAAATGTCATAAATGATATATGTGTGTATATATATATATATTTTTTTTTTTTTTCTAAACCGATGCTTAAAAAAAGGAAACTAGTCTCTGGCGATGGAAGCGGTCGTTAGCTAGGAAGCGTTTCCATTCCTGCGTCACATGAGGTCTGGCACTTTCGATGTTGTCGAAGAAATTTGTACTGGAATTCTTCATTTTTTCAGATGTGGGAGGAAACCTGAGTGTCCAGAAGAAACCGAGTCAGGAGGTTCGCCAAACCGAGTCGACTGCCTGCGAAAATCAAACTCTGGCCATCGATCTTACAATTTGAGTAACTTTCCAGTTGACTACCGCGCCGCCTATACATAAATCGTTCATATAAAGTTGTCCTTCTTTGCGACAGTTTAAAGTTAGCAGTGAGTGCGAACAAGGTCACGTGTTATATTTGAGAACGCACCGAATAATTGACACGGATTTGAATATTATAAGAAAATCTTTTAGGTCAACTTTACCAAGACTTACCTCAAAAGTCGTGGACTCTAAAAGTTAGCTTAAAAAACTGCCCTTTATTCTTCTTTCTAAAAATTGATCCACATCATGCAACTAAGCCTTCGTCTAACTACCAGAAGAGAGATTCCCATTTACGATGTTACCTATTTATCTAATTTGCAAACAAAAATGATGTATCACACAAATGAACAAACCTACGGGGCACGGAATCTGATTAGGTTTTGCTTACAGCTTGATTCGTTATGTATACAAAAGGCAGTCGAGTTTCTTTATTCTTCAGGTAAAGAACTTCTCACCATAGTGTTACGATAAGAATCTTTTAAATAGCAATTGTTATTACAATGAAACGAAATACCTAACAATAGGGCACATTAAAAAGTCATCTTGAAAGCAATTAATGTTTCCTTTTCCACTTTTTATATTTCGAATGGCCTCATTTAATAAATAAGGATACCTAATTAGTCACTGCCTGCCATTAAAATTTTCTCCCCCAATTTTAATATTAAATAAATTCATTTTGGTTCTGCAGACATTTTATCTGTGTAGCTTTTGGATGATTAGTGAGTGGTGTAGTTGATAGCCGACAAGTTTTAATTTTATTTTAACTAATCTTTGTATGTAAAGATGTAGTGCAATTTGTATTTTTCTAAAATTACATTCCTGAAAAGTATATAACAGTTCGATTCATAAACTTAAAAATTAGGTACACACGGAGAGTAGTACTTTGATAATATTTGAAAGTTCTTTAGGGGGTCCCACTACACTGTTCAGAAAGCATTTATGAAGATATAAAAAAAACTGGAATTCTCTATTTACCAACAAAAAACAATTCTTAGCATCTGATTTGTTTTATCGTAAATTCGATTATATCAGTTGTATTGAGTTAATTTAATAAACTTATATGGAGGCATCTGCGCCACCTTAATATGTACATTCCAATCAGCAGACCCAAGCAAGTAAAACAAGTGTCACCTGGTTGAAAGGTACATATTAATGATAAGTGATCGCAGAAGCCTCCATATATAGCTACTACAGCGCCACGACTGGAGCCACCGCAGGTATGGAGTAAAATTTAAAAGTCTAAAATCATGCTTCATTTATTATCACGAAAGTATACATAGCTATTTTCTTTCTTTTTTTTTTTACCACACTTGGCGTAAAGACAGAAAATTAAAAGCATTGTTTTATTCTAAAGTTAAATTTTTTCCCCTTTTTTTAAAATAAGAAACATCTGAAAGATAACCAAAATCGTTTGTCTTCTTTGAAGAGTTGACTACGTCACCAGCAACGTAACTATGAGACTTACCCTATAAATTATCATTGTCAAAGAAGGGGATTCCTGAAGATCTGGTGTGCCACCCACCTGGTTCCTTCTGGTTTGTACCTATCCAGTGAATGCGGCTCCACATACTGTGAGCTAATACATTATTTGAAAATATTACTATAACTAATAGCAATTTTCCCAATGCATACTACAAGCAGATTTATTACCAATATTTCAATCGGGAACGGTATATATTATTACTTGTTTTAAGTTAGAACCATCAACCCACTTTTAACTAGCTGCACAATAATCGTAATTAAACCTGTTACCGATAAATGGTCGGGGCGATTTTCCGGCTCGCACTGGCACTACGGCTGACGAGTTCTAATAAAGCTCCTAAAATTACACTAATGCGAGTTAACAAATGGATTTGTGTTGTTTGTCATTAATTTTTTTTGTTTTATTATTTACTTTGACACATTAGTCATTCTAGCAGAATTCAACTTTTTGTTTCTGCTTCTGCGGTGATCCAACTTTTGGAATTCTTTGATCTTCGCCTCCTTCTACTGTAAACCTTGACTCTGTAGATGATTGCGCTTTCAATTTTTATTACATTCTACGTGCAAAGCCCTAAACTCCACACTTCCATACTTCGCTCCGCATTATCAGATGTACGTACTTGTTTGATCAGCGATTATGGTAACACCCACACTATTTCAGTCATACCTACATTTCAAAGAACCGGAAAGCTATTTGAAGTAACTTTTCATATGTATATAAAGCGATAAATACGTGATGGGGGTATCATATTTTTGAAGTATCTTTCACAGCTTTGAGAAACAGCAGCGTCACCCCGGTCGAGACTGTACAAGACTGAGAGCAGCTGCGCCCACTCGACTGTGACGTGGGGCCGAAGGAGAAGTGAGGAACGTAAACATCGGGTCCAAAGGCCATCCATCGCTCGCTCATTTATCCACAACAAACCTACATCCCCGACGCCATTTTGCTTCCCTAACTTAGCTCCATCTTCTTTTCTTTTCCCACTTTTTAAAATTATTTTCGCAAATTTATTTTTACTTAAAACATTTTAAACGGCTTGTGAACTTTTGTCTTGCTAATCTAAAAAAAAAAAAAAAAATGGCAAACTGGTATCGGATTTTAAAGAGACAAAGCAAGTATAATTACTTTCAACTTCAACTCACTAGACGGAAATTCATCTTCATCTTTAATGACAGACACAAAGAACGAAAAGCCCATCATTACGTAGTATTTTTGTATTATTAAACGTGAAATATAGTAAATGCCGTGTAAATATCGCGAAGAGATCTACTTTAGCTTCTCTTCGCCGTTCATTAAAGATGAAGAGTAACTTTTGTGTCTTGCAGAGATGAACATTCCAATCTAAATCAATTTTAGCATTAATGTGTCTAGGATACTTTCTTAACTATTAAATATTTTTTTAAAAATAAATCTTTAAGTTGCTTGTCTGCAATCAATGACACAACATAAAAGAAAATTTGGGTAGATGAAGACTTCCCATAATCGTGCATTCTTCTTGTATGCGCATCAAGGTGCGAGTAACTTTAATTCTTGTACAGTGCATTTTTTAAAATTTTTTGCCAGCCAGTCACAATGGATGAACGGACACAAACGAAAATTCTGACAGGGGGGAAAAAAACAAAAACAAAACAAGCATCTGTCCAACCGAAACGAATCGCTTGGTAATTTTTGCCCCGATCTCGTTGCAAGGTTTCGACCGGTTTTCCCGTTACGTCTCTTCTTAATTTTTTTATTTGGAAAACACCCCCCAAAAAAGCTTACATAGGTGGAATATTTTAAGGCTGACTTTCTCAACAAAGGTAGTCGGGGCCAGTAGCTGGGTGTGTGAGGGGAACTCGCGTTCGGTTTCGCGGCGACACAGAGAGAATTACAAACGCATTAGGTACTGCAGTGGTTCTATTTGAACATTTGATAATTCGATGAATCACTCGAAAGCAATCTTCTCTTTGTTACGCTCCACTGATCTCGAAGGGCTTCCATTAAAGAAAGTGCAACGAGAAAAGTAGGTACAAACCCCAATCAGTCCGATGAGCCAGTAGTAATTAATGCATTTGAACACGTGCGGGTATCGATTTCAAAGGACGTTACAACCTCGATCTGGTAGGAAGCAGCGCACGAGCCAATGGCCAGTCATCGACAGCGTTTAAATGGTGAGTTCACAAACCTGGCTGTAGGTCGTTTGAAAAGGGGGGGGGATTTTTTTATCGAAGTTGCCAGAAAGCTGTCAAGACCACGAGTCCTTTGGCATCGGCCGCCATTGTCAGAGGGCACCGGCAGCAACTGCGCGAAGAAAGAGATCGATATCCCCTAATGGTGGTCTTTCACCTCGACTACGTCAGAAAAGCCTTCCTCTGTCAGATGGATGGAAAACAGTGGTCATTGGCTCTTCTCCGCAAATGAATCACTCTCTCACGCTGCTATCGATGATAGACGGGTATGTGTTTACCGATGTCCTGGGAAATGTATTTTAGAAAGCACGGTCGAGCGAGCGACCAGGAAGGGGTCTGGCAGTGATGTGATTATATTTGGGATAGGGAGGGAGGGGGGTTTCCTTGTCGGACAAGGGGCAATTTGACAGTCGTTCTTAATAAGAGTGAAACTCAGTTTCTGCCAATAAAACACTGTTGGCTGCAACTCGGAGCATCGGGAGGATGCAATACTACACCAGCAACGCCATCTCGAGCGAGTGAAACCAAAGTAAATAAGTGTATAAAATAAGTTACTAAATATTATTAACATCAAGGGGATCGATTTAAAAGGAATTAATAAGTAAACTATAGTTAATGTGAGCGCATGTTCGCACCTGCTTGTTGTCTTCACCTACATCTCCATGAACGACAAGTTACCTTTAATAACTTATATGAAAATTTAAAAAAAAAAAAAACAGAATATTATACACGGCAGTTAAACGTCAGTAAACACAGACGTGGTTTTCTTTTGTGTTTTCTATGGCAGTCATTCAGGGTGGTGTAATGATGATGACTTGTCCATCGCTGCGGCTCTCTTGGGCTGCACCCTGTTGGCCACATTTGCTGAGGTGTAACCGACAATGGGTTTCTGGAACGTTCAAAGAAAATTATCATAGTTAAACGCGGAAGTTATATCATTGCCCCTTCTTCCTCCTTTATTTCTTTTTGACATAAGGTGTAATATCCTTAGAAATGCTTTGGCTCCACGTATTTACTATCCTCCGTATTTGGTGTCGAGCAGATGCAGTGCCCTCTACCGACGATCATTAAAGATGAAGCAGAGATAATAACTCTTTCGTCGGGAGGTTGCGGCACATAATGTAAACAGCGCATCAGATGTAATCGATACAACACCCAATAACATAGAAAAAGGACCGGACCTCTTCCAGTAATTATCTCCAGTTAGAAATGTTAAGTCTCTTGTGTTTGATGCTCCGTCTTCGCAGACCCGGAAAGAATAAAACGTATAAGGCGTCAAGAGAAACCATTCTCTCCGGAGTAAGACCGATACCAGGCTCTACAGGCTTTCGACGGTTTCCCATGTTCGGATAGAGAGAGAGAGAGAAAAGAGAGAGAGAGAGAGAGAGAGAGAGAGAGAGAGAGAGAGAGAGAGAGAGAGAGAGAGAGAGAGAGAGAGAGAGATGGAGAGAGATGAGAGCTAAGAGATAGAGATCTATAGAGAGAGAAGAGAGGAGAGAGAGAGAGCAGAGAGAGAGATCTCTCTCTCGAGATCCTCGAGATCTAGAGAACTCTATAGAAGAGAGAATAGAGAGATCAAATCGAGAGAGATGAGAGACGAGAGAGAGGATGATGTCAGTATAGACCAGAGAGAGAGATGGATCTAGAGAGAGAGAGAGAGAGAGAGAGAGAGAGAGAGAGAGAGAGAGAGAGAGAGAGAGAGAGAGAGAGAGAGAGATGGACGAGTCAGTAGAGAGAGAGAGATGTGCGAGAGAGCGAGAGATAGTATGTCAGTATATATATGAGAGAGAGATGGATCGAGAGAGATGACGTCAGTATGAGAAGAGAGATGATGTCAGTATAGACAGAGAGAGAGAGAGAAGAGAGAGAGAGGATGGAGAGAGATGGAGAGAGATGGAGACGAGAGATGACGTCAGTATATAGAGACGAGATGGAGAGAGAGAGAGATGACGTCAGTATAGACAGAGAGAGAGATGGAGGGAGAGAGATGACGTCAGTATAGAGAGAGAGAGAGATGGAAGATAGAGAGAAATGATGTCAGTATAGACAGAGGAGAGAGAGAGAGAGAGATGAGAGAGAGAGAGATGACGTCAGTATATATATCGAGAGAGATGATGTCAGTATAGACAGAGAGAGAGAGAGATGGAGGGAGAGAGATGACGTCAGTATATAGAGAGAGAGAGATGGAGAGAGAGAGAGAGAGAGATGGAGAGAGAGATGACGTCAGTATATATATAGAGAGATGATGTCAGTATAGACAGAGAGAGAGAGATGGAGGGAGAGAGATGACGTCAGTATAGAGAGAGAGAGAGAGAGAGATGGAGAGAGAGAGATGATGTCAGTATAGACCGAGAGAGAGAGATGGAGAGAGAGATGGAGAGAGAGATGACGTCAGTATATATATAGAGAGAGATGATGTCAGTATAGACACAGAGAGAGAGAGATAGGAGAGAGAGAGAGAGAGAGAGAGAGAGAGAGAGAGAGAGAAGATGAGAGAGAGAGAGAGAGAGAGAGAGAGATGGAGAGAGAGATGACGTCGTCTATAGAGAGAGAGAT
This sequence comes from Nautilus pompilius, assembly GCA_018389105.1. Taxonomy (NCBI): domain Eukaryota; kingdom Metazoa; phylum Mollusca; class Cephalopoda; order Nautilida; family Nautilidae; genus Nautilus; species Nautilus pompilius. The sequence goes on from JACATO010001899.1 coordinate 1,676,150, forward strand.
GGGCGAGAGAGCGCGCGAGAGATGCTGTCAGTATCTATCGAGAGAGAGATGGAGAGGCGGCGATGCGTCCGGTCTCGAAGAAGAGAGCTGATGTCAGTAAGACAGCGCGAGAGAGAGAGAGAGAGAGCGCTGGAGCGCGATGGAGATCGTGGAGAGCGAGCGATCCGTCCGTCTCTAGAGAGCGCGCTGGGAGAGAGCGAGAGATGACGTCCAGTATAGACAGAGAGAGAGATGGAGGGAGAGAGATGACGTCGTATATAGAGAGAGAGAGGATGGAGAGAGAGAAATGATGTCAGTATAGACAGAAGAGAGAGAGAGGAGAGAGTGGGAGAGAGAGAGAGGACGTCAGTAATATATCGAGAGTCGATGATGTCAGTATAGACAGAGAGAGAGAGATGGAGGTTCGAGATTCCGTCCTTATCTATAGAGAGAGAGCTGGCTCGAGAGAGAGACGGAGATGGAGAGAGAGATGACGTCGTCTATCTATATAGAGAGATGATGTCAGTATAGACAGAGAGAGAGAGATGGAGGGGAGAGATGACGTCAGTATAGAGAGAGAGAGAGAGAGAGAGAGAGAGAGTCGAGATGTCAGTATAGACCGAGAGAGAGAGCTGGAGAGAGAATAGAGAGAGCTGAGTCCTTCAGTATATCTAGAGAGAGATCTTCAGATGTCCTCCCTCCCCTGAGAGAGGCGCGAGAGCGAGAGAGTCGCGAGCTCGCGCGCGCCTCGCGGTCGGATGTTTAGTTGTGTTTTTTTCTTTCACTCTGTGACAAGCAAAAGTTCACCTGAGATGAAGCTGACGTCATCTATGGATTACTGCAACCTCGGCGGACGAGCTGCTTAGTAAGCGTGAACAAAGTCTGCTGGAGTGGATATAAGAAGTACGCGCCCCTGTGTAATTCAGAGATGGAAGCTTCGCATTTCGGGAGGTGACACAACTTGTGAGGGAGCACAGCCCATCGCCCATTAATTCCCTCCACCTCCCCATCGATCGCAGTCGGCGGACTGGACATCGCCGTGTTAATTCGACACGCCGGTGTCTGCGAGTAACCGCTAAGCGACAACCACAGCGGCGCCGGCCATTCTCCTGTGACACCTGCCGGACGTGTCCGAAGACATCAAACCATCACATCGTACCTGGTGGTCTCCTCGAGACGGAGAATCCCGTCTTGCAGGGACACTGCCGGGGCGGTGACGGTGACCCCCTTCGTGTCTTCACCGCCCTTCACATCAGTCCATTATACGCCACGGGGGAAAAAAAAAAGCTTCGTCTAATTGACGTTTTCTTATAATCAGTTCCTTGGTAAATACTCGAGCCAAATGTTTATGGAATCTTAGAATCGACCATCGTTAAATAAGTAAATGTATCCCGAGGGTTTTTCGCTGTTCAGTGGATATAGATTACCGAAAGACGAAGTTCCGCCCCCACCAATTTAACTTGGAGATTGAAATCAACAGTTGTCTGTTGTTTTAGGACGTCAGTATACAGGGAGAATACTTTCCTTCCCGCTACACCAAAAATACGCCATGCGAATAGGTACTTAGATCATGACAGCAACCACTACCCAGATGTCAAGAGCTCAGTACGACCTTCGCTTATCTGCTGAACACTGAAATCTTCTTCTTCATGGAAACAGAATACTTCACCGTCTACGTACAGTCTGGAAATCCAAGAAAATGGCCATTCCGACGAGGCCAATAAACAAACCATAAATTCAGTGACCTAAGAAAGGGGAATCAAGCGGACAGCACACGACCCACCACACACACACCCCACACAAACACACACACACACAAGCACACACACCCCACACACAAACACACACAACCCCACACACAAACACACACAACCCCACACACAAACACACACACACAAGCACACAAACACACACAACCCCACACACCCCCACACACACAAACACACACACACAAGCGCACACACACCCCCACACACAAACGCACATCCACACACAAGCACACCAAACAAACACACATACAAACACACACCCCCACACACAAACAAACACACACCCCACACACAAGCACACACACACCCCACACAAACGCACACCCACACACAAGCACACACACACAACACACACACACAAACAACACACATACAAACACACACACCCCACACAAGCACACACCCCCCACACACAACACACACACACACAAACGCACATCCACAAACAAGCACACAAACAAACACACATACAAACACACACCCCCCACACACAAACAAACACACACCCCACACACACAAACACACACACCACACCCCACACACACAAAACACACATCCACACACAAGCACACACCCCCCACACACACACAAACAAACACACATACAAAACACACACCCCCACACAAGCACACACCCCCACCCACACACAAACACACACACACAAACGCACATCCACACACAAGCACACAAACAAACACACATACAAACACACACCCCCACACACACAAACAAACACACACCCCCCACACAAGCACACACACACCCCACACAAACGCACATCCACACACAAGCACACACCCCCACCCACACACACAAACAAACACACATACAAACACACACACACCCCACACAAGCACACACACCCCCACACACAAACACACATCCACACACAAGCACACAAACAAACACACATACAAACACACACCCCCACACACACACAACACACCCCCACACAAACGCACATCCACACACAAGCACACACCCCCCACACACATCCACACACAAACACACACACACACACATCCACACACAAGCACACACAACCCCACACACACACCCCACACCACACACCCCACACACATCCACACAAACAAACACACATACAAACACACACCCCCCACACACAAACACACACACCACACCCCACACACACACCCACACCCGATAACTTTCTCGCCTCTCCAAACCGCTGGTGTGTGTGGATAAGGAATAAGAAAGAAGCGAATACCACGTGATCTAGAAACCGTACACGAAAAGTGCATTTCGGCGAAGAACCAGTGCCGGCTCTAAGAGAATTATCAGGAACATCGCCCGACGGTAACGCTGTCAGAAGTGACGGTAAGGTGCACACGAATAACCTACGAAAAGCTGCGGAACTTTATAAGCAGACTCACAAAACTTTATTTAACTTTTTATTCCCGAGCCAACCCAACGCGACAGTTAAAGAGCCCGGTCACCAACCCTGTTTACTTTTAGTGCGGCTCTATCCAGCCATCTGAGCTTAATGCATGATTTATACTGAAAACGGTGGAAGTCTACGTGTGGCCAGTAACCTCGGCTCTCATCGACTGCTGACCACTGGAGCTAAAAGTTTTTATAGTCCCCTAACCGCTCGTTAACATTTGAATTTGGTGGCTTTTCTGTTTTTGTTTTAAAACAAACACAGGGAGCCCAAAATCCTAATAAAATTACCGGTGCCAAAATTCGAAGGTTTATCAGATTTTATTGAATTCTCTTTTCGTAAACTTGATCAAAACTGGGCTTCTAACCGAAATTAAATAAAGCAAATTGATTTTTTTTTTGTTTTTGATCAGTCATCGATGTATCTTTGCGAAAAGTCTTGCTGAAGGAGGACGATCTCACAAGAGAAACACCACCAGACAGCAAGCAAACTAAATGCACGAGGATCTGAATACTTAACGTTACATCAGATTTAGACCTCTCGACTTGTAACTTCCAACCCATCATGGCGCCTAACGTGTCGGTAGGAATTCTTCATACGCCACTGAATCTTTTTGCAATACAAAAACAAAATTGGATATGCCAAACGAAAGTGTGTCTTTAAATCATCTATGATAGTGTAGTACCATATAGATAAATAAAAGCATTTTTTGTATCGTATTTACTCGGCATTATATATGATAGATCGATTGTAGACGTCCCTTAAAGGTGTCACTTTGATTCTTTAATGCCATTTATTAAAAACATGACAAATCTAACACTTCGTCCATTGAATGATTTACAATCTTGACGAAACTCGCTGTTATTTTAACAGTTTGCGAATTATATGTATTTTCCAGATGCTTTATTTGTCACGGGCAATTATAATAACATTTGCTGAGAAATTAGAGAGATATGTTATACTATAAATGAAATATAATTTTGAATATATCTTCCGTCAGCAACAAAGAGAATTTCTTTCGTCAAACATCATTCTCCATTTTAATTTAGGGCGATGTGATTATGGTTTGGCTCTTTGCCGAAATAAAAGACGCTATATAAAATTACTTTCTTTAAAAGAATTATCTCCAGGTTGTAGTGTTTGTATAGACTAAAAGCATGGCAGCACCGAAGAAAAACAATTGCAAAACAAACAAATGAAATAATAATCCTAAGTCGATTAACTACAGTCTTCAAATACTGTGTCTTCAATGAGCTTTTATCTGAACCAGAAATGTTCCCTTCTCTTACCACGCCTTTAATCTTCTCAAATAATTTTTGTGTGCCACTTTGTCAAGCACATTACCAACACACAAATAAATAGCGTACAAACTATTTCTCTTATCTGTCATATCCTTTAGTGCTTCTAATGCCGCCAGGGGGGCTTCTGACACTAGACCCACCTGACTGTCAGCCATATTAGGTGTCACCAAGCCGACCGTCACTTTTAAGTGTCTCGCTATAGCATTCTTAATAAATGGATCTAATATTTCACATAGTACTAAGGTCAACGGCGTGCGGCTACAGGGCTTCTTCTATTTCTGTAAGGCGATTTTTATGTTGTCTGCTCTGTTTGACCGAGGACTACACCAAGAACATGATAGCATTCTTTTCTATACGCAAATGTTTGAGGATTGGGAATGGTAGCAGAGCTGTTCTTAATTTTGAAGCTGTTGTTTGGTAAATGATCTTTCTCATCAACGTTGCTACCAGTTCCAACTTTGCAACAGAAAGCTACTCTCCATTTTGAGACCATTGTTTAGTAGACGTTTAGTGAAATAGTTGCAAAAAGGGGGGTGGGAACTTTAAAGTGAACAAAAATGCAATAATGGCGGAGAACGAATGATCAAAATCAAATGTACCTAGATATTTTGGACAAGCAGTGTTCACTATCAACAAAATGAACTTCAACTGATAAACCTAAGTAAAAACCCGCAGCTATGGCCGACAGTGATTTAAAAATTTGAAGTTTGGGGCCCTCCTCCTGGCCAATACAACCAGATCTACCAAACGAGCTCTGTTCTTAGAATTTAAAGCAACATGGCCAACGAAGCTCTAAGCGTTTCCTTTCCGACGAATGCACGCACTGTAACGTTCATCCCCTGATATATCAAGTAGTTTTTTCCCAATGTAAGCGGCGGAGCAGAACTGACCTTTAATTAAATTAAATAAGTGAAATTATTTGAAGACAGAAAAGCCGACCTTTTAATACAAATAAAGAACCAACTGTTTGTTTAGATAGAAAACGGGCTTTTAGATTAAAAAATGAATAGGACCTAAAGCGTAATCTTAACATTTGGTTCTCCATTTGAATAGTATGACAGACCAAATACTGGATTAAGAGGAGTTGAAGAACTGTCACCAAATCAGGTTCAATGACCTCAGTCCAACATAAACAGGAAACCGTTCTGTCAAAGTTGATCTATGCTTTAAAAGCTCTGAATATTAAAATAAATGCATGGTTAATTTTATAAAGACCTGGAAGGAAACTATGGCACTTCGTTGCAGAAAATGCATCGGTTTCCTGAACGTAGAAAAAGTAGAGCTGATAACATCGCCTAGAAATAACTTACTCTTCTCATACTCTCTGGGAAATTTCAGATGAGGATGTTGAGATTTACCAAACGAGAAGCGTTTTGCAGATTTATCTGAAGAAGAAGCAAAAGGTAAGGAAGTATATTTCACATATTTATGTAAACGACAAAAAGGCAAGGTAAGCAGAACAGGGTGTAGCAGGGAAGATACAGCATTACCTGACCAAAAAAAGTACAATCAATCCTTTAAGCCGTCAGATTTTTTAAAATAGCGAAATTATATGAGACGCCAAAGAGGTAACACCGCTATTTTAAGTTAGGTGACTTTGGACAAAGCCTTTTTTAAAATCCTTAATTAACGCAATTTCGTGTAAAGTTTATTATCACTGGGCAAAACACAACAACAACAACTTTTAATAATTCTTTTATAAACCTGAAAGACCATACTGATGTCGTAATATACTCGGCATTTACTGTCTGTTCATATTTAATGGCAAATGGCTAAGCACGATTAGTTAAAAGTCTCATAATACACAATTAGAGCATATGAATTGTCTTCCCCAAGTAAGAGTAAACTCTGCATGAGAAGCAATAAGCACATATTGTATCTCAATGGGCTGCGATATTTTTTTGTTGTAAAAAGACTTAACATTTCCAGTGCCTACATTAAGAGTAAAAGGCGATTTTTCGCTACTCTGTATTTAACATAATCTCCTCAGAATTATCAAAAAATTATAAAACAGATGTCAGATCTGGAGTTTTTACTTTTTATTGACGTTTTAATCTTGATTTTATACTGTTTATATATTAGTGCTTTTATGAAGTAGAATGTTCAAGAAATAAAAAGTTTCTTAATTATTTAGCTACTTTTAAAGTATAAAAAAGCCTCTACTGTACACAATATTTTTGGTTTGCCCAGTGTTTTCTCTTTATAAGATATTAACAGTAATTATTATGGAAGCTTAGATTTTCGCAATGACTCTGAATAAACGGACAAATTTTTAAGATGTAAATGTGAAAATTTTTTGAAAAACGACGCCTGAACAGAGTTTTAATTAAGGGACAAGGAAATGCGGAACTATGCAACTTCAGCTTTAATAAACGGAATCGATCGAACTCTTGTTTATCTTCCGTCTGGATCGGTTTCGCTCTGTCATCGAAAAGGAGCCCATGAGCTTTTATCTTCCTCAGGGGACTTAAACACTGTAAACTAATTCGGAACTGTAGTTTCAGCCGTCCTGATCGTGGTTCATTGTCTTTTCTTTCCCTTTTGGAAACTGTGGGAAGAAAACTTGTAACCAGTTTATAACTTAATTCCAATAAATGTAAAGTTTCAATACTTTGTAAACATCCGGGTAACGCGCAATACTGCTCTCCTGTCAAGAAGTCCACAGAACATGCGCACTATAGTTGGGCATAACGTTGCGAGACCTTTCTGTTGTGCGTTGCATTTGCGCCAGATGGACGCACCTGTTTGGTGTCACTAACCTTTCAATGAATCTGGAAAAGAAGATTTCTGATTATTAATTTATCGAAGCCGATAGAAAATAGTAGCGATATAAGTAAAAACACTTTATACACCAGTGTTTCCTTAACGACACGAACCAATATTATCTGAATGAAGCCCCCTTTGTCTATTAATTTTACCCTCAATTGTTCTCGGCTTTGTAATTTTATTCTGCTTAATATCTTGCTCATAAACTTGGTAATAATTTTAAAATTGCGCTTTTTTAGTTTCCGCGCTCACACAGTTCAAGTATGGATTTAATACGCCCGTGTAACATTAAGGCTGCCGAATGATCAATTCCGAATTGAACAAGTTCTGGAGGCTGACATGTAAAGCAACATGTGTCTGCTCGCCAGGTTGGACCCAGAGCATAATCTGCGAGAGACTGACAGATTGTCTTGGTCGATACAAGTTTTTGTGCTTTGATCGCTATTAATAAAATTGATGCGACACCGAGTCTTGTGTTCGGCATGTCAGAAGAAATGCGAAACTGGTAATTCAACCCCTGCCCCGTACTCCGACATCAGCCAACCGGGCGTAGCGACCTGATTGGATTTGATAAATGATGTCCAGTCTAGCGGAGTTTCTCAGATTTGATTAATTACCTAGAACTGGAACCTCATCTGGTTCCTTGAATGAGCGGTGCTATTGAAAATAGAAGAAAGGTAGGAGAGAGTGTGAGTCGATTTAAAGGACTTGCAAACATCACTACCCAGATTTTGCTAAATGATTTGTTTATCTTCGGGGGGGAAGAGAGAGAGAGAGAGAGAGAGAAGAGAGAGAGAGAGACCGGTTTGGGAGTTCGTGAAGAAGAAATGCGAGGTGGACGGAGATCAAACAGCCAGAGGTTATGAGATCAGAAGTCTGATCCCAGCCACTGCGAATGGAAGACGAGACTTCTAACAACACATTAATTATCTAACACATAACAGCTGTTTGTCGCCTACTGTGTTGCCGCCGAAGAAAGCCCTTTGTGTCAATTGTCCGCGGCGTCTCATTTCCTTCCGCCATCACTCTCGTGGTTTTGCTGCCGACTTTGGTAGAAGTGCAGCCCTTCTACATTAAGGTAGGATGAAGATTATTAGAAGGATAAATGCATACAAACCTTTAATATTATTATAAATGCTTCAAAAATGAGATTCTGCTTCACTGGTAGTCCGGACATTTTGAATCATCGATCTGGACAGTTCGATTTGGCTTTTATCGAATAATAAGTTGACAATTTTAAAAATCTAGACTAATTGAACTCCAAATCAATATATTCTTTGAAAATTCCCCAGACTAAGAGACGAACTGATAAGTGACTGGGTGTGTAACGGTTCTGCACAGATTGCAACAACTTTAAGCGGAAAGAAAGAAACTGTCGCCTAAACGAAGTTTATTGGCTCAAGTCCAACCTCTTTTAGCTGAAAAAAATATTATCAGTGAGGTTTTTCTGTAAAAAAAAAATTGTTTTTTTTTTTTTTTTTGGAATTCCTACTGTTAAAATTCTCTAAAGGTGATATTTTTGTGTTAATCTTGTACGACTTTTATAGAAATCGTAAGTTTTGTTCTTATATTTTGGAACATTACTCGTACAGCGATTTGAGATTGTTCATCCTTAGAGCGTTTCTGACACATCTCGAGACTCTTCGTCTGGAGCGTGGCTCGGTCTCGGTCGATGTGCACTGGGCGGGTACTCGGACGATCAGCAGCTTCCACATACTTACGACAGGCTTTTTCTACGACGTACCCTGCCTGATCTTCACAATGGAGATGCAAGGGAGTTGTATTGCGTCAGAGTTGGCGTGGCGGACCGAAACGAAGACAGACACTCTCGACAAAACGCCTCGTCGTTTCCCACATAAGAATATGTTTTTGGAATTTTCAAAGCCTGGGCTGAGCGAGACATACGGAATCCTGTGAATAGAAAAAGGTCACTTCTAGCTGTCAAAGTGAGAACAACAACTCAGCCACATAATTAGGGGTTCAGACAATGAAATACCCCAAATTACTCACACACACAAAAACAAATCAATTTATTATTTAATTTACTTTCATGTATTTTTAACACATAACAGATAATTCGTACACCTGAAAACGAAAATGTCACCTTTCATCTAAATATCACGCTTTAATAAATCATTTAATTGGTGACTTACATTTATGACGGTCAGTGTATAAGTGTATACTTATATATCATGAGGAAACGGACCTGATGTTATAGGTTTGTTGTGATTTAATACTTTTAACCTGTTTAAAAGCTCAGTTCCAAAAAATTTTCTTTATTTCTACACAATGGCTGATGATAGCCAGATATTTTACCTGCGCACCGTCTGCCGGTTCCGTTAATTGCCCCCCCCCATTCCAGAGCTCTCTTTGCAGAATTCTCAAACTCGACGCTCTAACAACCTATTTTGGGGTTTACTTTCCAAAACAAAATTTACAAAAAAAGAGGGCTTCTTTCTCCTTTTTTTCTTTTTTTTTTGGAAAATAAATTAATTAATTAATTAATTTTACCTTTATTCTGCGAAAATACTAGAAAGAAAATCTGAGAGAACAGAAACTAATTCCGCACCGTAATTGGCAGGTGTATCTAATTGTTGTCTTTATTTCTGTACGTTCAGGCAGAGCCAAGATCTGCTTCGGTTGCATCTAAATCATTATTTTCTGGAGCGTAAGAGTTATTTAACGTAATTCTTCAACTGGCATCTTAAGATCGCAGATATCATCGTGAGACATGAAAACGTTCCAAACCATGCGTCCAACTCGGTCAAACAGTATTTGTAAAGGGAAGAACATGAAAGCACTGTGCTTCGATCGTGATGTGTCACTACTGGAAAATATGGAGTTGTGACACACCCTTCTCATACATTCAAAATCCCTATCAGAGTGCAAACAACAGAGTTTGTGCTAATGGTAATTATTAGATAGCTTAATGTATTGGCGTTTATTTAAAAGAACCGATTTCTGGCCACGCGTCTGCCAGTATAAATGATAAGCAAAGTGTAGGACGGTACATGTGAAAATTTCTTTTATGTAAAATACTAAAGGTTACTCTCTCTCTCTCCATCTCCCCCCCTTTCTCTCTCTCTCTCTCTCTCTCCTCTCTCTCCATCTCCCCCCCCTCTCTCTCTCTCTCTACCCATTCCCTCTCTCTCTCTTCTCTCTCTCTCTCTCTCATCTCCCCCTTTCTCTCTCTCTCTCTCTACCCACTCCCCCTCTCCCTCTCTCTCCTCTCTCTCTCCTCTCTCTCTCTCCTCTCTCCTCTCTCTCCATCTCCCCCCTTCTCTCTCTCTCTCTCGCTCTCTCTCTCTCTCATCTCCCCCTTTCTCTCTCTCTCTCTCTCCATCTCCCCCCCCTCTCTCTCTCTCTCTCTCTCCATCTCCCCCCCCTCTCTCTCTCCTCTCTCCTCTCTCTCTCCATCTCCCCCCTTCTCTCTCTCTCTCTACCCATTCCCTCTCTCTCTCTTCTCTCTCTCTCTCTCTCTCTCTTCTCTCTCTCTCCATCTCCCCCCCTTTCTCTCTCTCTACCCACTCCCCCTCTCCCTCTCTCCTCTCTCTCTCTCCTCTCTCTCCTCTCTCTCTCCATCTCCCCCCCCTCTCTCTCTCTCCTCTCTCTCTCCATCTCCCCCTCTCTCTCTCCTCTCTCTCCATCTCCCCCCCCTCCCCCCCCTCTCTCTCTCCTCCTCTCTCTCTCTCCTCTCTCCTCTCTCTCCTCTCTCCTCTCTCTCTCCTCCTCTCTCTCTCTCTCTCTCTCTCATTCTTGTTAATGAATAGATAGATATTAGCTTACCAGTTAAGAATGCTATCATCTGCGCTCGCTTTGACAAACTTAATCCAGCTACAATGTTTAAAAGTTGAAAGTATGCATGCATGCACATGTACAGTAGATGCCACAATTACGAGTACATCTATGTTTCCGTTAATAAATATCTCTATACAATTAATATCATTAAGATAAATTATAAATGATAGACACAACAGCAGTGAAGATTTATTTAGAACCAAAAATAATTAAGAGTCAATGCAAAAATAGACTGACACATTACTGTTTAGTCTGCTTGCGTGTAGCCTTCAAAACTCATCAGCTCTTGATGTATTGATTCGATCAGTTTCTGTAGCTTCTCCTCACTGATGCTATTCCATGATTCCTGCGTAACCTTCCAGACATCTTTTAATGATGATAGAGCAATTTTTTTCTTTTTTTTACATTCTTGTGTTGACCATAGGTTTTCGATTGCATTAAAGTCTGGTGACTGAGAAGGCAAATCCATTATTTCCAATACATCGTCGTTCTTTGAATCCTTCAAACAGTTCGCGCATATCTTGGATTTTTCGGATCATTATCTTGATAGAAAAAAAAAAAAGACAAGGCTGATAATAAATAAGGATAGAGATTTTTGTTGTTGCTCATTATAGCACTAATCTTTAGGCTATCACCAACCCCTGACGATCTGAAACAGCCTCCTATCATGATGGCATCATCTTCATACTTCATCATTCGCTGATCTATTTAATATTTTATCAGGCCTACATCTCGCGTGTAAATTATTACGTGCACCAAGCAGTTTTATTTTAGATCATCTGTAAACAAAGAAAACCTTCCCGTCTTCATTCGTGAAATTCCCATGTGCATTCTTGCCGCTCAGAGCCGTCTCTGAATATTCTGCTTCTTTAATATTCTTCATCGTAAGACGAAACTTACGCCTTTGAGATTTACAAACAAAAATCAAAAAGAGCTCGTCTTTAATATACTAGTTTATTTCTTCTTCTGAAGCATTAGTATACACACCGACGTAAGTCAAGCACCGGCAGATCTTCTCTTTTATTAATCAGAAGATAAACGTTCGAAAGGTAAAACGCTTTCGTGGTTGGGCTCTGACCGTGATGCTCCAATCCCCACACAGGTCCAGTGGGTCTAGTCCATTCCGATAATCTCGTGTGCACATGGGGCTGGCTGGCTGGGTGGCTTTAGGAAAATAAAGTACGATATCACCATCTATACGTGAGCCAGAAATGATAAATTAGGTCTGTTGCGTGTCTAAAGCTGCCAGCGGGTAGACGCTACACAGGGCTTCGGCGCTGGCAGATAATTTTGAAGGAAATATTTGATTTCTTTCTGGCAGAGACACGAGGTGGTAACTTGGCAGGGATCGTGATCAGTCGCTTTCTCACTGAATGCTGTTGTTGATGGAGCACTTAGCGGACCGGGTCCTAAAATGGCGCTGAGAAAATACGGGGGAAGTTATTCGTAACATGGAGTTCTTCGCTAACAGCGTCAGGGACGGCAGTCGTCCCCGGTCGTCAGATCGACGTAAGATGAGATAAACGACATTCAGCCAATCAACGTCTCCGGTAGAATTTAAGACGGAAGTACGACGGACAGGGGGTGTGTGCGTTTTCTACACTGTGTCCGATGGTCGGATAAAGGCTTGGCGATGCTTCAAAGAAACATATGCAATTACCCGCTTGCTGTTGGTATTGCTCATCGTGCGGCTGCTGTAGGGGGCGATACCTGCAGAGTCTCTTACTTCCGGCTATGAACCAGATCTAAACCCGATAGAGCATCTCTGCAAATTAAATCTGGCGTTATATGAAAAAAGAGGGCTCCCATCAACTTTAGGATACTGAACTGCCCCAGGCCTCTTCGGCAGTAGTGGCAGAGAATGTTGCAGTTGTGCGATCGACGTCGTCTTCTGAACGGCATAAGATACAGGTAGAGATTAAACAAAGACTCGACTTCCGGGACATTAAGTGACACGTTCATTGTACAATAGTGACGATTCCCCCGACACCTTGCGCTCATCGATTTCTGCTTTCTCCACTCCGGTGATGATGCTTAACCTTGGCCGAGGAGTTTGAAAGGAATGAAGGGGAGCGATAACGATATTCTTGCACAATCTTCTGTTGGTGTCTTTGATTTCATAGTCAGTGCTTGTGCGCAGACAGATAGATGAAAACGAAAGAGAACAACAAAAATATGTATATTTATTTAAAAAAAAAACAACCCCCCCCAGAAGAAGTATCTTCTAGACAGGCTGGGACGAAATGGACAAGAAAGTGTTCACCTTAATATCCTCCAGGCTAACGAATCCGGTAGGAGAAACCGGGGATAACTGCCACAACGCTAATAATTCCTAATTAACTGTATAGATGAGCTATAATGGACGTGATATCCCATATGATGTTCGATTATAGCTTATCTATTCGCTTAATTAGAAATTATAGGGTTACTTTATAATAACTCTAAGCTACACTAATCCTAATCCGTCGTTTTAGTTACACTAACGTAAAAAAACATAATTCGAAAGAAGACATTATTATTAATACTGTTCTCGTGGAGTTTGTTGTAATTGTAAGTTATGTATAATTGCAGAGATGTATGTTCAAGGGAGAACTCTGTAAGGAGCTTTCGTTAAAAGATTAATTACCCAAGTTTTATTTAAATTGTATTTAGCAAATTTTTTTAATAGTTCCAAGGGCGGTTGATATTTATGTAAAATTATGCCATCAGAAAAAGTGAAATTAATTGTCTTAAACTTAGATGCCTACAGTTGCCTCCCTTTTCACATTAACTTAAAAAACAAAACAAACCACAACATAAATAATAAATAATTGTTGTTTTTTTTTGTTATTGACATACACAGACAGCTACAAGCGACACAACCCTAGTGAAGGAACGCAGAAGACGTAGTCCTGCACCACGCGGAGTGCGACACTTTCGACTATGGCTGGGAAATCTCTGCGAGAGCTCTTTGATTTCAGAAGCGGGAGAGGACCCGCACGGAATGCTGGGAAGCAATAGCGAGAAGAAACCGTGTCGTAGAGCACGCCAAACCGAAGCACTCCCGTGGGAAGCAGACCGGGCCCTTAACGTTAGGAGTCGAGTAGGCCCCTTGAGCCACCACAACTGCTTTTTATTTTATTTTTTTAAAAAAATCTACCTTCCAGTTTTTCAAATACATTAGGAAATAAAAATATCCAACCATCGAACAATATACAGGTAAGAAAAAAGGTCAGGATGCTACGTTATTTTCTGATACTTGCCCCCCCAAAACGATTTATTTCTTCATCCCATAACGTTAATGGCATTAACGCAGTCAGCCCATCATTGTATAATTCGTCATTATTAGCTATTATCTGCGAGAGACAATCTCAAGCTATGCTACTCTGTTTTTCACGCCAGGTGCTCGATGGTTGCTTTCCGCAGTGGTTTCTTCGCGAGCGCAGAGTCCTGTGTAATGTCGCGGTTCGTTACTCTGCGGGATTTCTGTCTGGAGAGAGAGACAGAGAGAGAGAGAGAGAGAGAGAGAGAGAGAAGAGAGAGAGAGAGAGAGAGATGGAGGAAGAGAGAGAGAGAGAGAGAGAGATGGAGGAAGAGAAAGAGAGAGAGAGAGATATGGAGGAGAGAGAGAGAGAGAGAGAGACGACATCAGTACGGAGAGGGGGAGAGAGAGAGAGAGAGGAGAGAGAGAGAGAGAGAGAGAGAGATGGAGGAAGAGAGAGAGAGAGGTGGGGGGACGTGCCTGAAGACGACACCAAGAAAGAAATTTCTCCTCGCATCGCGTCCAACTTCAAAGACGCCATTCCAGACGAAATGTACCGGCCGGCAGTAACCACGTTGTTAGATGGTCGCTAATCAGATCCCCCCCAAAACAGGAACTGGAACTCTTTTGTGCTTCCGGATAAGCCACGCTGATTATAAAACTCGCAGCGGATGCGCAAAAACTGAGTGTTTTAAATGATGCACGGCTGCTAATATCAATAATAATTAACCGCATTTTTATTCGTGAAGCAGCTTGAACTATCAAAATAATTGTAATAGGAAGTTAACTGGGCGTGTTATGTACGCGGTACACAAATAAGGAAATATTATACAGCCCCATCATTCCCTCCAGAAACAAACGCACAAATAACACGCGAATTTGCCTTGGCAATGATACGTGCGCAGAAAGGTAGGTCTTAATCAGAAACTCGAGTTATACATTCCGCAGGAAGATAACAATCAGACCTCGGATAATGACTGCGTTGTTATCGAATGAAATCCAACTCAACGGTATAACATTAACTTAGTGCGGTGGTTAGATCGAGCCCCCAACAAGCCCACGATCGGTTTTCAGGAGTAACTCGCTGGACCGAGACGTCATTTGATTCAGTCATTATACAGAAAGAGAGAAAAAAAATCCCCACTAAACCAGAACAGAAATTTCTTTGTCGGCGATATTCTGCAGGCAGTCAGGGGGTCGATCGCATAAAAGTAATAAAGAAAAAAAACCAGTCAACAGGAAGCTAAACGACGCATTACCAACCTGGCGAGTGAGTTATCTACCCCTCTTGTCACACACACACACACCCTGTCAGGCACACTTTATCCGAACGTCACGCCGGCCTTCGCGTTTGTAAAAATTGGATGGGTTAGGAGAACGTCAGCTACTGACGAGCGAGCCGCTGGGTGGCAGCACACATTCCTCTTTGTTGCTGTTAGTTTCTCACAGCGCTGATGGGGATTGGCTAAATTAAATGTGTACTACGTCATATGAAAAAGACCTCCACGATGAGTCCTCCAAACTTCTATTACACACGTAGAGGATGCATACTCTTCAGCGCTATAGACATTTAATGTGTGGAATAGAGAGATGCACGGAAATATAATAAGAAATAATGTTGTAGAAGGTCGTTTTGCAGAGCGCAAACAAAAAGATAATTTTAATTTATTATTTTTGATTTCGATTTGTCGATTCACAAATTTCTGTATTTCTATCTAAACTTTTCAACAACTTTGGACATTTTGTTTGCTTTAAATAAAGGTGGTTATCCTCAGCCCGCGTCTGGCAGGTGAGCAGTTAGTGACGGGCCGTCTACGGACAGGAAGTCAACGCGGTAAGTAACAAAGATGCCGGTGAGAAATACCTGTAATCGAAAATCGGTTTGAAAATAGATGCCGATGGAAAAGCCGCCTGTTCGCAGTTTACGGTAGGGAAACTGTTTAAAGAAAACACTTAAACTGAAAGTAATTTAACGCAATGAAAAGACTGGGTAGAAATATATATATATATATATATTTTTGTTTGGATTCCGTTAAAAGAAAAACTCCAAATTTGTTTGGAGATGGAAATATTTGCAGCTCAAGTTAAAGAAACTCGATTTTTGATAGAACTTAATGCGTTTTCAATCGTTAATTATTCTAAAGTAAGACAAATAAATACGAGACCAGCACCGAAAGAAATCCGTAATTAATTAGAAGAAGAACCATCCGCTGTTTGGACTACTAAGTTTACCTTAAAATACAGCTAACGAATAAACAGACAGTTTAGTTCGTGTCTTCAATAGCTAAAGTAGGGAAACAAACTGTCGCCTTTGCGATGTAATTCCTTTTCTGTTATATCTGTAAAAGGGAAATCGTGACGAATGCGTCTGAACTTTTATAAAAACAGAAAAAAAAAACTTTTTAAAAAAACAACCAAAACGCACACACACAAAAAAAGAAGAGGTTATTTATATCTCAGAAAAAAATACCGAGAGATGTATTTTAATAGAAATTCTCTTGGACATGGAGTTCGGTTCGGCAGCTGTAAATCAGTTTAAATTATTGCTAGGCATAGACGGAGGCATTCACGGAACTGTCAGGAGGCCCATAATGGGCATAATGTATCTAACGGCGTTGATATAATCAGCCCGTGCTGGGCCGTTTGTTGTGTCTGGGCACAGCATAGAGACCCTACTATAAAAACATAGCGCCCGTTTAACCGAACGAGTGTCGCTAGACGGTGGTAAGTGACTCGACAGCAGCTCCAAGCATCTCTAACGTCTTCCCACACTCGCCAACCAACCTCCTGTTGATCTTTAGGTTACGTAACCATAACGAGTTTCCGCCGGCGGTGACCGGCCGACGAGCTGGTCTTTGGGTATCTCCAGCCACCATGAAAGCGGCCGTCTTGTCCGGTTATAGGTGGCGGCGGGTTATTCTTTGACTGGCACCGCGATCTTTTCACAGGGGGGTCAGTTACTTTTGAAATGGCGCTGTACGTTCGTTCCGCCTTCGACCAGACGGGATGTCGGGCCAGAAAACTAATTACCGACGGGCTTCAGATTAATTTCAACTTGATTGGAAGAAACGAATTGGCCGGAGGTAATTACCGAGACGGGGCTGCTGGGGTCCGGTCTAAGAAACAAAACTTCTGTTATCCCTTTAAACTGGTTGGGCAGCGTTTGCTTCGCTAACATCTTTGATTAAATTACTAAACTGGTCCCATTCTTTACATACCTGAATATTTTATGCAGCTCTATGAAAACTAAAACGCGTTTTGCCTTTATCTGAAGCCGAAGCAAAAATATGGAGAGAGACGAAGACAATCAGCTTCACCCGAATATCCTAAATTCGAGCTCGAACGACTTCAGACAACGAATTAAAACAAAAATAAATTAGACTGTAGTCCAAGCTTTGATAATTTCCATATTTCTCTTTGTCATTAGAAATACCTTTGTCAATACATCTTTATACTATATTCATTTTCCTCCTCGTTATTTGGTTTCGTTGATACAATTACTTAATATAAATAATTACCTGTTAATATATATATCTCTTTCTCATCCACGGGGAGAATTCGTTACATTTTGCCGTTAGAATTTGTCACCTATTGTTTCTTTTTTAACTGTATTTTTATGTATAAGTGCTCTAATAATCTCTCTCTATCTGTCCGCTGGCGAACATAATTATAATAATTATAGATTAACAAATTGTGTGCAATCGAAGTTCTCATATAAGCATATCGTAAGATGTTATGACATTTCTATATTTCCTAAGAGTCACGTGTAAAAGTCACGTGTAAGAGTCACGTGTCACTATCTGTGGATACTAAATAAGTGACTTTTTAAATATTTGATTTGGTTTTTTTTATATTTCTTGCACGTATTTCTGATGAGGATGCGAATATTCACCAAAAGTCCACGTCAGGGATATCCCATTTTATTTGTTAATTTTGGAGGGATCGATAATTTTCTCTATTTAAATTTCCTCAACGAGTTAAAAAGAGTAAACAATGTTTTGTAATTATGTGCTTATGATTTTGATTATACTTTGCATGATAAGAAGAATTATAAATAAATAATAAGTGCACACAAAAACAATACGGAATATTAAGAACCGATCAACTCCATCACAGCTCAATTCATCGTTACACCTGTGTATGGCTGAACAAAACCAAAAAACTCATCTTTAGCAGATGTAGTGAATGAATAGTTGCTTATTATTATTATTTTTTTTTTAAATTTTCTGTTAATTCACATTAAAAAGCAAGAGTGGAAGAAGAAGAAGAAGAAAAACAACAATACTGAGATTTTTGTTTAGTATACGAAGTTCTGTTGTCAGTGGTGAGAAATGCCTTGTTAGAATATCGCCTGGGTAGACAGTTATCTGCACTTGTTCATAAATGACTGGCGTGTAAGAGCAAAACTGTACGCGGTATTTTCACGACATGTGCCCTTTTTTAAAAAATATCAGACGGGACGGGAACGACGCACGTAATTTATGGATCATCTAAAGAAAAATTCGATTTACTTTCCGATATTCGTTAATTATTACAGCGATTTGGGTAGAGTGTCAGAGTGTCTATCGATACGTACATTTTCGCCTGGATTTCGTGAGATTTTAATTTATAACTCTGGAACGAGTTTTAATCTGATTCCTAAGCTAGAAGGTTATTGGAGTAACATTATAATAAGTACTGTTTCTGAAAGTTTGTGGATAAAATATTAAAATTAAACTATATAAACTCGAGAGATTAATACATTTATAAAAAAAAAACAATTTATATTTGTCAAATACTGTAATTATGAAGTAACTCTGAATTCCAGGGAATTAATACATATATTAGTAGTATTTATAATGTGGATGCAAAGCTACAATAACAGTCTTGTGTTTAGGGAAATTATTTTTGGAGAGTGAGAAAAGTAATGAACATTGTACAGTATACCAGCTTGCACAGCTATGACGCTGACTTTAACTCTATATAACATACCAGCTTGCACAGCTATGACGCTGACTTTAACTCTATATAACATACCAGCTTGCACAGCTATGACGCTGACTCTAACTCCATATAACACACCAGCTTGCACAGCTATGACGCTGACTTTAACTCTATATAACATACCAGCTTGCACAGCTATGACGCTGACTTTAACTCTATATAACATACCAGCTTGCACAGCTATGACGCTGACTCTAACTATATATAACATATCAGCTTGCACAGCTATGACGCTGACTTTAACTCTATATAACATACCAGCTTGCACAGCTATGACGCTGACTGTAACTCTATATAACATACCAGCTTGCACAGCTATGACGCTGACTCTAACTCCATATAACACACCAGCTTGCACAGCTATGACGCTGACTTTAACTCTATATAACATACCAGCTTGCACAGCTATGACGCTGACTTTAACTCTATATAACATACCAGCTTGCACAGCTAATGACGCTGACTCTAACTATATATAACATATCAGCTTGCACAGCTATGACGCTGACTTTAACTCTATATAACATACCAGCTTGCACAGCTATGACGCTGACTCTAACTCTATATAACATACCAGCTTGCACAGCTAATGACGCTGACTCTAACTCCATATAACACACCAGCTTGCACAGCTATGACGCTGACTTTAACTCTATATAACATACCAGCTTGCACAGCTATGACGCTGACTTTAACTCTATATAACATACCAGCTTGCACAGCTAATGACGCTGACTCTAACTATATATAACATATCAGCTTGCACAGCTATGACGCTGACTTTAACTCTATATAACATACCAGCTTGCACAGCTATGACGCTGACTCTAACTCTATATAACATACCAGCTTGCACAGCTAATGACGCTGACTCTAACTCCATATAACACACCAGCTTGCACAGCTATGACGCTGACTTTAACTCTATATAACATACCAGCTTGCACAGCTATGACGCTGACTTTAACTCTATATAACATACCAGCTTGCACAGCTAATGACGCTGACTCTAACTATATATAACATATCAGCTTGCACAGCTATGACGCTGACTTTAACTCTATATAACATACCAGCTTGCACAGCTATGACGCTGACTTTAACTCTATATAACATACCAGCTTGCACAGCTAATGACGCTGACTCTAACTATATATAACATAGCTTGCACAGCTATGACGCTGACTTTAACTCTATATAACATACCAGCTTGCACAGCTATGACGCTGACTTTAACTCTATATAACATACCAGCTTGCACAGCTAATGACGCTGACTCTAACTATATATAACATATCAGCTTGCACAGCTATGACGCTGACTTTAACTCTATATAACATACCAGCTTGCACAGCTATGACGCTGACTCTAACTCTATATAACATACCAGCTTACACAGCTAATGACGCTGACTCTAACTCTGTATAACATACCAGCTTGCACAGCTATGACGCTGACTCTAACTCTATATAACATACCAGCTTGCACAGCTATGACGCTGACTCTAACTCTATATAACATACCAGCTTGCACAGCTATGACGCTGACTCTAACTATGTATAACATACCAGCTTGCACAGCTATGACGCAGAATCTTCCCCTTCCTCGCTGTAGCACTATTCGCAACTACAACAAGGGTGATAACTGTTTTCCACAACTGATACTTTTAACATTCTGTCAAGACTTTACTGCGTCTATTTAAAGTTTCCATGTTTGGACACATTACATTACTTGTGTTCTATTATCCAAGTTCTGAAAACGAATTTGTTCTATAGTTCACTTATAGGGATAAATCGGGAGGATGATGTAAGCCTATTTTTCTAAAATTATTATTAAGCTGTCGTTTAGTCGAGAAAATTCAATAAATTTGTAAAGGAAAATTTAATACACTACCTAAGAAAATGTGCGAAGGCACACAAAATGCAGATTTTGGTACTCTCTTTGACTGAATAGAACCGGATAGAAATTCTACTCGATTCACTTCACTCCTAGAAAAATAAACACATTGAGTTTAAATATTAGAAAAGCAGGTACCTGTCTGATATTTCTTGGTTATTTTTTTATTTTTATCTTCATCTACTAAGCTATTGTGGCGCGCTCAAAAATTAGTAAATGATTGAAATACACAAGTTTCATTTGAATTTACATTTAATGTTTTTCCTTTTGAAAAACGACTCTTCGTATATTAAAACCATCTTATCTACGTTAGTAAATAAAACTTTGACTATATGTGAAACTGTGGGCTGTTATATAGTTCCTTTCCCAGCTCCTGTCTTTAAATGTATTTTGTATCTTTAAAGATTATGTTTAAACTTTTCTGTCTAAACCTTAGCGGTCAAGTATTATTTAATAAACCACAACATTCAAAAGCAATCGTAATAAAATACTATCTAATTTCTCTCTCTCTCTCTCTCTATATATATATATATATATATAATTACCAAAGCAAGATAAACCTTGTAATACAAAACCAAGATAGACACAATTGAACCCCATTGCTTGTGACTGTGAGAATTGTTTTTTTTTTTTTTTGTTGCGAGAACAACGAAATCGATAGACTTGTACTCTTTTTTCTCTCCATTTCACTACTACGCTAACAAAACGCTAGATTTTGAAGCCAAGTCTAGACCATTTTTCATCCATTGAAACCTTACTGAGTCCAAAGACAGCTTCTAAAAATAATCACGCTGAGAAACATTGGAAGTCTGCTTATCATTTGGAAACCCAGACATATTTTTTGTCTTGCCAGACTAATATATCTTCTTAAATTTATAGATTTCCTTCATGGTGTGCAGTTAAGATGTAAAAGGATCTTAATGTAATTAGATATGAAATGGATTTCAAACAGAGAGCAAAGCAGGGTTCTTGTAAGTTTAGCATGACGTCTTCTGGCACGACGACTTTTTCAATAAAAAAAGAAGAAGTAAATAATGGAAATATAGAAATTTGTTGAAAGGACGAAACATTATCCTATGGTGTCCTTCCTACCCTCATGAAAAGGCACTAGAAATTTTGCTTATATAAAAAAACA
The DNA here is from genome assembly GCA_018389105.1 of Nautilus pompilius. NCBI lineage: Eukaryota > Metazoa > Mollusca > Cephalopoda > Nautilida > Nautilidae > Nautilus > Nautilus pompilius. Next base: position 1,698,420 of record JACATO010001899.1, read on the forward strand.
GATAATGGATAATACAATCGAGTTCATTTAATTGACTGATTGTTATTTCCACATCCTATTTCAAAGAGTATCGTCTCTAAATCTTAAATTGATTTATGAGTGGTTTTGCATGGTTGTTTATTCCCAGTGTTTGTTTTATAATTAAGCAAGTTGTTATACTTTTAGTTAGATTACGTGTACAGTAGTAAATGGAATTTTTAGAAAATACATTATGACATAAACGTGATGTATAGAATAGTGCAGATTATACATCTACCCACCCACAGACAAACAGATACACACACACACTCTCTCTCTCTCTCTCCCCCTACTGACATCATCTCTCTCTCTCTCTCTGTGTCTATACTGACGTCATCTCTCTCTGTCTATATACTGACATCATCTCTCTCTCTCTGTGTCTATACTGACGTCATCTCTCTCTGTCTATATACTGACATCATCATCTCTCTCTCTCTCTGTGTGTCTATACTGACATCATCTCTCTCTCCTCTCTCTCTCTCTCTCTCTCTGTGTCTATACTGACATCATCTCTCTCTCTCTCTGTGTCTATACTGACGTCATCTCTCTCTGTCTATATACTGACATCATCTCTCTCTCTCTCTCTCTGTGTCTATACTGACGTCATCTCTCTCTGTCTATATACTGACATCATCATCTCTCTCTCTCTCTCTGTGTGTCTATACTGACATCATCTCTCTCTCTCTCTCTCTCTCTCTCTCTCTCTCTGTGTCTATACTGACGTCATCTCTCTCTCTGTCTATATACTGACATCATCTCTCTCTCTCTCTCTCTCTCTCTGTGTCTATACTGACGTCATCTCTCTCTCTGTCTATATACTGACATCATCTCTCTCTTCTCTCTCTCTCTCTGTGTCTATACTGACATCATCTCTCTCTCTCTCTCTCTCTCTCTCTCTCTCTCTCTCTCTCTCTCTCAGAATGAACTTTTTTATATTTTAGAATTACTTTTTTTTAAAAAGAGAGTAGAAAACGCTGCTTACTACAAGAACGATAGTAAAGTTATAAACAAGTCGAAGCAATGTATTTAGTAAGGAGGGATATATAAAGGAAGTACTGATTAATGATAATTATTAGTTTAATTTACTGACATCTCTTGATGGCAATGTTTTCTTATTGCTCTTCTGTAATTATGCTTATAAGAAGCCATAGCGCTGTTGCTACTGTCGACTTTACCACAGGTGTTCTTCTTTGAACTTGTTTGGCAAAATCTGCCAGAGGAATACCCCTGGGTTTCGGGTACATAAACCAAACAGAGAAGAATAAAATAGGGGTTAGCTGCTCGCTTCCTGCTGAACGTCCCCGAGGGATCTTTAATTTTTAGTTGTGGCAGGCTGCCGACTGGTGAAGAAAAGCGAGAATAGTAATAAACGGTGATTGATGTCCATGACTGACCATATCACAGCAACTAACACCTCACCTTTGTTGCTAAAGATGCAGATACTTGATTTTAATTAATTCAGAAACTGAAATTTTAGAAACAAGCCCAAGGTTAAATCGAACTCTGAGTATGTTTATTGCGGACTATTAGGCAAGGATTTCGGAGAGGCTACCAAAGGCTGCTTTAATGGCTGGTTTCACGCTAGTGGGAGAAAAAAGGGGACGCTCGGCCTACTCACATGGGCGCGCAAATTCGAGTTCTGGTTTTATGTTGCTTAGATGGAAATAAGTGCATGACGACGACAACTTCAGGTGAACTAAACGTTTGATAAGCAGAGCTGCAGTTTCATTCAGTTTCGAAAGGTAATGGACAGACAACAAAGGGACGATGACAAGGTGCTGTCCAGAGGGAAGCGACGGAGAACCCGGGAAAAGAAGGAGAGGTCTGCAGTAATTGGGCCATTCGATTGCTGCTAGCTCCTTTATACAAGTTCTTCAGCAGAGAAACTGCCCGGCCAGACGCACCTTTATTTTGCAGACGTAATAAGCTTCCTTAATGACGGTAAAAGGAGTAATCCGCGTTAATTTATGCAGATCGTACGTGCTATTTATCTTCTAGCGGAACTGCAAATAATCAGTTCCGCCCTGGTGATTTATAAAACCTGATTAAATTGGACCAAAAAGAAAGGAGAAAACACCCTAACCCTGGTTAACGTACATTTTGCCCCTCCTTAAAAGACAAAAGTGGGGGGTCGGCTGTTAAAGGATCGCAAATGGAGACTAGAAAACCGGAAGAAGTTACCAAAGGGAATAAGACCCGGGTGAGTTATCTTCTAGCTATGAGGATTCGAAGTTCAGCCTCATTTTGACACTGAAACAGTTTTTAAAAAACAAGGGGAGGTAAGAAGAAGAAAAGAAACGCAGGTGGAAAACAAAAGAAAGAGACGAACCGAACCAACATGGAATAAAATCTCTACTGTAATAAATCAAGGTTCTGTTTAGTTACCGTTGCTACATCAATAACCGGAATTCCGCGGCGTTGCCTTGGCAACATTAAAGATAAAAAAGAAAATTTGCTTGTATTTTGTGATCCTTTGTTGTTGGTTTACTTTGATTAGGGTTCGACTGGCTCGACGATGTCGACGCCCTTTTATTCAGTGCGGGAACTTTTACATTGATCGAGAAAGAGAGAGAGAGAGAAAAACCCGTTGGAAGGTTTCCAGGGTCCCCCCCCCCCCCCACCCCGGGGCCGGGCAGTTCTCGTTAGCGGCGTCTCGCCCGCGATGGCCGATACCGCGTGAGCCGGCCGGGGGTCTCTGGCCGACAAACTCGATCAGATGCGCCGGGACTGGAGGAGCAACCCCCCCTCCCAACTTCAATTGCCGCCGCCGTCCCAAGCGGCAGTCGCGGATAAATAGCTCATCCATCAAAGCATTAGCGCCGTCCGCGTCTGTCTCGAGGCCTGTGATCTGGACATCTACAAAGAAACTCGTTCCGCGCCGTGGTATTCCGGCTCAGGTTGTGCAGCCGTCAGCGGGGGTCCACACCCTCCTCTCCCCTCCTCACCACCACCCCTGGCTACTACCGCTGAAACGAGACACGTGTCGCGGTGTTCAACCCCATCCACCCAGCATTCAGCGACGAGGCGCAACTACCCAGACGGTCGCTTGCTTATCTCGGGTAAACATGCATGGAGCGACTGCATCTCCTTGTCGCCCACCCTCGCTTTATCACGGAAGTTCAGCCTCCGATTGCGGTCCATCTAACTAAAAGCCTCGACAGCTTTGGCCCTGTAAATTAACTTCATTTGTTAAACGTTGCCCTTCGTTATGAACTAAACTATTAAAATAAACGTTATTTTCCTGCTGATAGAGCTAAACTGCTAAACAGTAATAAGCATAATACAACTAATAATAATGCATATAGTCTGGTTAAGTAATAACACATTTGCTTGTATATTTAGGGTTCAGATTTGCGAAACATTCAAGAGCAGGTACGAAATGTCGCTAGTCTGTCATTAGTTTTATAGAAGTAAAATAGTGACTGAAACAAGCCAGGTCCCACGGCACCTGACGACAATGAGGCCGCAGGTTTGTCCGGATAGTGCTACTTCCTTTCTTTGAAGTTAATATGGCTCATTACTTTCAGCACGGTTATTGTACTACGCTTTAAATAAGGAATGTTTTGGCTGAGGGGCGACAATTGATTGAAATTCATTTCTATGAGGATACAGTATCCCGCTCGTGAAATTAAAAGTACCAAAAGTGCCTTTGTCTATCAAAATACAATACTAATTTTAAAGGAAAAAATGCACAGAATGCCAAAATATATAAAAAAAACAAATGCTACCAGATCCATTATATATATCAGAATAGCTATGGAAATTAACTATACATGTTAATGCTTATAATTTTCCAATTTTTTGTCTTAATTGATAGGCAATATTCTTGCAATAAAACTTGGACTCTTAGAGATAAAGAGATTGAAGGTGAAATGTGGGATTTTCGGTCCCTATACAATGAAATGTATGAGGCTTTAAGGAAACACAAGAGAAACAGCGGTTCAGCGTCATTCATTAATATTCTCACCATTAATAGAAACGTCGAAATATTCTCAGAGATGGTCACAAGCTATTGAAGCTCGACCAGATCCCTTCGATCATTTGTCGGTGTTTGTTGGCAGGTAAGTTAACATTGAAATAATGACGAGAGTTGTGTCCTCTTTGTAGGCACCTATAGATTGCGCTTTTTTAAATAATGGTATTTGCAATTTGCTTTTTAAAAACAAAACAATAGAATGACTTTTAAGAAAAGAAACAGGCGCTGTTACTGATTTCGATTAAAGAAGACATGCAGATATGTTTTATCTTGCATCTACATTTGCTCAGGGGTCATAAATACAAGATGGCTAGGGCTCCGGAACCGCTGGCTCGATGTCTGAAATTCTTAGCTTTATTAAATCAGTTTTATAAATGAATTTAACGACTGTTAAAAATCGCCCCTGACAGTCTATTTGAATGACAATAACAACATGGCATATCGCGCCGTGTACTAGATGTTATTTCGCTATAAGTAGTTCCATTATGCACGATTACCGTAAAGACGTATTTAATAACAAAAATATATGTGGAAAATTTGACATCGACGTTTGAGATTTTCCAGGTGGAATATTTATGACTTGGACGGAGTCACCGTAGACTGGCGGATTTTTGAAGTTCCAGATAGATGGCGGTGGTTAGCTGCTAGAGACATTAATGGAAATTATATTTTATTAGACATCTTTCTATGTACAAAAAAGACATAGGCTGCCTATAATTGGAAAAGATCAAGAACGCGGGTAAGGCGGATCAACACCGTGATTGATAGACGGAAGTAATGAGTTTGGGCGCAGAATGAGAATAAGCGATGGCGATATCAACGTCGTAAATGAACACGTGTGATCCAACAGAACGATCCGCTCGAAAACTCTACAAGGATGGGGGGGTGTGGGAAGGGTCTCGGTGAAATCTCCAATAGTTTAAGGTACATTAAAGTATACGGAATTAGGCGAATTTATCCCGAATAGATTTATAACACCGCCATATTGCACACCATGATTCAACGAAGTTAATACTTTTCATCCGACCAGTGGAGAAAGTGAAAATAATATTCTCACGAAGAATGCATGACGACCGAATTTCCCAGGTAAACTCATTGGAGCGTCGTGTTTCGTCAGGTGTATGCCTTTAAAACTCCCGCGCTGAGATTCTCGAGCGCGTGGTGATGATAAAAGGGATGAGTTGGTCCACGACTGTCGACGTTCAGGGAAAAGATATTGACGCAAGTTTTTTTTTCTTTTATTTAACTAATACATCGCGGTCAGATTAATTCTTAAAGCAAAATTATAACCCCCCTAGAATGATTCATAATCCACTGAGCGCCATCACTAAAAAGATGGTGACAGCCGATTCAGAAAAGCGTTCGGTGTATTCTCGACGCCGAGATAGATGCGAGCCGAGGACCATTCTCGGCGATTTCTCACTCGGATGTAAGGTATTTATCACTCTTAACGCGACACGAAGGGCGATTGGGTTTGCAGCATCAGCCTGGTAATTGCCGAACTCATTCTCCAGCATCCGACTTACACTATTTATCACTGCTCGCCTCTACGGTGGGAGATTTCATACGAGCATCGTTTAAACTAATGTTCTGTAGATATTTGATTCCGGCTAAATCTGACTGCCTGGGGCGGCCTGTCCCCCTCCCTCCCTGGTTATTGATTCGAAAAGAGGGTCGGGGCAAATCGTATTGGTTCAGAACCCCGCTCGTAACGCCGGCTTGACATTGTACTGTCCGGGACAACAACTCGCTCGGTTGTCTCCCCGGAAAGATGCGCACCGCACCGGAATCGCCGCCGACATCACGACACGAAGTCTGCTCTCAGAACAGACCGGCCGTCAGACCTGTCTCCCCGCCTTCACGCCCACCGTCCCACGCGCTGAACTACGCCCTTTTACGGGCTTCGTCGCTGCAGAAGATCCTTGGCGTAACAGCCGACACAAAGACCTGTCTGCAGCGATAAGGTGTCCGAGAAAGGTGACGTGCTTGGCGTTGTTACGTCACTAGGAAACTGTGATTAATTCGATGTCGGTCCGCAAAGGCTTTTCTTTTATTGATGGCTCAGCAAGGAATCGATAAGCGGCTGGCGGGGGGCTAGAAAGTCACGTGGGCGGCAGATTTACACCGGGCTCTAAGATGGATTTATCTATCTATCTGTCTCCTCTCGTCTCGCATGCACTCGGCTAAGTTCTACCTTTTCCCGTACACAATAGCAGAGTAACGAAATCTTTTGAAACGCCTCGTCTTAAGTACATTAGACAGCAGTTCCGCATAGACGAGCTGTTTTTTCCCCTTCCTCTTTTCAAGCCGACTGCTCGCTTCACGCACCTGAGTCAGACGCATGAGTCATTAACAACGACAACAACAACAACAACAACAAAAAAAAAATCGTTTGCGTCTATCAGCCATTCCTCTTACCTTTAACTCCAGCTCAGTATTCCGTGTACCCGGCTGCGCCCATTTCGTCAAATTGATTTATTCTTATTATTTTTGAAAGATGTCGCTGAATGCTGATGCTTTGTCGAAGACACCAAGACGTCATCTTAGCTTCCGTCGTTGCGTGGTAACAACGTGACATTAAATATTTAAAAAAAAAATGAAAAATGTCGCATAACTTTCACGTAAAAATGGAGGACATTAAAGATACTCTTAGTGAATCTTGAAGACTGCATCAAGGGACCAGAAGACAATGTTTACATAGAATTTTACATGATTTTATTCTTTTCTACACCCACAAGTAAATAGTGTTTAAGTTCTTTATGGTAGACATTAACGATGACCAATACACTTTTCTTCTAGCAACTGGTTTAGCGAACCTTTCCTATATACTTACAGTTATAGACAGAAGTTTACTTTCACTTTCAGTATTCATTATCAAAGGAAATAAGTCCGTTAGATATATTACACTTGTAATAACGCTTTACGGTATTACCTGCCCCATAAAAACAAGACAAAACGTAGTGTAACTTTATATTTAGTAGCCAACTGAATGGCAAGGTAAACGCTATGTAATTAAAGATGAAATATCACTTTTCGCTCAGTTAAACGTTTTATACGTTACAAGTTGTACTGCGTGCATTTGATGTAAAAAGGTATAGATAAAACTAAAATTGAGCTCCAATACTTTATTGAATGAAATCTAGTTTTCTCAATTATTTTACAGTGTTGCTATGGCGGCCATCATAAGTTTTCTTTCAAAGTCCAAACCGAGTGATAACCGCTAGAAATGTTTCACTTGCTCTTAGCGCCCATAGAAAATTCACTGTCGGCCTCAGAATTAACTATAAAGTCTTCTGGCTTCCATGGCGGCCAAGGTACTTCTGTCTTCATTCCACTGACAGGTCGGAAGTTTATTATTATTATTTTTTTAAATCTGAGAGTCCTATTTATTATTCATAGATCTTTCTGATGATAACTTTCTTGATCTTTCGCAATTTGGTACTTCTTTTAATTTACCGTTATATTTGACGGGCTTCAAGCCGCCCCGACCAAGGCCCACTCATCTCCCTAAACGTCTTTCAGCCTTTCTCGTCCGGCATTGTAATCTGTCCGCCAGCTCCTGTTTGAACCGCAGGGTTGTCACCCCTTTCACCAGACCTTTCCACTATTTCTTATAATGACTCACCCTTTGACCACCATCAGGGAGAGAAAACCTTGCCACGGAATTTTCGGTTACTTCCAGATTTTCTGGGCCCTTTATTCCGAATACCTGCTTATTTTATGGCATTGGTCTTGTAACCAACTTAACTTTTTCAGTCTGTTTATTTTCTCCAAAAAAAAAATGATTAATAATAATGTACAAAAAAGTATTTTCACAACCGCATCTTCCTCCAACAAACCCAGTTACATATAGAAAACCGTTGTGTATGAAATCTAAATTCTTCCTTATTTTTGTCTTGAAAACTTTTCCTACAACGTGAATTCACCTTTACGATCGCCGATTGCATCCGAGCACCTACCTGTCAGCTTCATATAGCTGATGAAGTAAAATGTGCAGCAGCAGCAGCAGCAACAACAAAATCACGCCGGAAGTATGTCGCAGTAAAAAAATTCTCCAGAAAAGTACGACGAGAAAGTAGAACTTGGATCTGCACTTAAATAGTGAAGACTACTCGCAGTGTTGCATTGTGGGAAGGTTTTCTAAATTATTGGCCGAGAGAAGCGAGAATCAGCTTGCTCATGCATCCCCCCCCTTTAACTGCGGCCCAACTTAAGGCAACGATCTTTCCGTTCAGAGAAATCTTCCGTGGAGTTTCGCGCTTCTCTACATCTGTATCATAGTTGCTAAAGTTTCACTTTCAATTTAAAGCAGGACCAGTTTATCGGTAACAGCTCCGTCTGAGAAAATTCCATCGAAATTCCAAACAAAAGGTATACGAATTCTCCACGAAATGAGAAAAGGTCCAAACAAATTCTTGTTTAGTAAATTAAGAGAATGAAAATCCAAAGTCGACGACGACAACGACAAAAGATGAAACTAGGAAAAGATTTAAAATAATATTAAGAGTCTTTTTTTTTTCTTTTTTTTTTAAAAGCAATTAGAGAGACTTTCCATTCCGAAATTCGAGATCAAAGATTTATTGACTCACAGCTCGGATACATTCCCCTGACAACCGTCGGAAGAGTGATGATTTCTTTTTCTTTTCTGTCTTTAAATTATTAACGAGAGATTTTTCGAGAATGGATTAAGCCGGCGGAAATCGGCGTCGCTTTCTCTCGGTAAGTCGGCTGAGACGGAGAGAAACTCAAGACGGCATCACTTGGTTATTTGGCCGCAAGTCGCTCTACGTCACCGGCTGTAAGCAGAGATCCGAGCCTCGAACACGTGATCGTCTCGAGGTGCGAAACCTATGAAAGCATCAGCTGTTTCCTCGCGAGCTCTCGGCGTGGAATTCTAAAGAAGCGAACGGATTGGATTGCAGTTGCAAGTTAAGCATTTAAAATGAAAAAAAAAAAAAAAAATTAATGTCACGGGACTGTACTGGGCAGCGAGTTATGGGAGGTTCCTCACGTGCAGCTGCTCCTACCAGGCCCAGGGCTTGTCGGGTTTCCGCCCTGGTCACGTGAGAGAGAGAGACTGTAGATACCGCGGAAAGACGCCTCGCAAACACAAGTACACCGACCCGTGTCAGGTTGGGTTTTTCCCCCCTCTCTTTTGTATGAAACACGATCGTGCTCATGGGAGGTTGCGGCCGTCTCTCCTGATTCCAGTATGAATTTTTTGAAATAAAAATTTTTTCCAAAAATTGGCCCCTCAAGACCGTCTGGAATTAGCCGTGACGTGTAGGCTCGAAATCAAGGCGGAGAACTGCGCCGAGCGGGCTGTCGCTGTGTGAGAGGAAAGAAAGCTAATGCCGGATACGAAAACTACCAGCCATTATCGCCCCACCCCTTTTTTCCCCTTCTCTCTCCTGCTTTGAACGGATGAAAACAAAACTGTACGGGTATAAAAAAAAAACAACAACCTCTGATTAAGATGGAACATTAGAAAAGTAACGAAAAAACTGAAGCTATGGCAACACACAATAGCTCTTTAGAACAGATCTATCACACAGTGGCTTATCTCCCCATTTTTTATTTGATCATCTGTATAGGCGTCGCTCATTCCAGTTTACCCATGCAGCTAAGGAATTGCTCTTGTGAGCCATTTCTTTTTCACTTAGAAAATAAAATAGCGTTTTGCGTTCTGATGAATATGATCCTCCAGGCTCATAAAGCATTCGCTCTTTTTGTCCTTCGTTTAGCGTACAATTACATTAGTAGGAAGACCTGGACTGAGTACATGTTACTAAATGAAAAAGAATGTTAAAATAACACTTGCGGTTACTATATACATTTTACGTTTTTAGAATAGTAACATCTTGAACTCATTAAAAATAATTAAATGGCTTGAACATGACAAACTAGTATTAAAGTTCGAAATTAGATCTTGGAAGGCGAATGATCTTCTTATGGGTTAACTTGAAATCCGTGTATTATTAAGACAAACAACAGATTTACTGTCAGGGTTAACTGATCGGAGAAATTCCTCTTTAACGACATACACGAACCAAAAGATCATTTTTACATGGTATTTACAAGACATTCAATAGGAAGACAGTAAATGACACGTACATACCATGTTTTTAAAAATACATTAAATATTAATTTTTTTCCAGTTATTATATTTTGCATACATCTTAATCACCGCTAGAGGGCGTTGCCTATCCTGCTTGCGCCTTTCTGTAAGTGCCTTATATGCATGGTATTTTGGTTCCTTATGCCATTCATTAAAGATAAAGATAGAATTCAGACCAATAGTTATTTTTTGAAAAGTAGAATATGCTGGGTATAAGAACAGATCATTTTACGAATTCAATTGGATTAGGGATTTAAATATTCTAAATTAACTTGGATTAATGAATCAGCAAAGATGTGTTTGATACATATTTGCCTACCTTTATGTAATGTACATTTTATAAAAGAAAATATTTTGATATTCGAACAAGATTCATTTCTACACAATGAGTAGCCTACAAATTCGAGCTAAAGAATAAAAATGAAATTATAAAAGTAAAGAAACGTTAATGAATAAATAAAAGAACAAAGATTCTAGTCTTGAGATCTTAGTAATCCTGTCGAGATATGTAATAGTTTCTTTTTGTTGGCAAACCCCGCGCTGACTTTCAAGATTTAAGAACAGCTGGCAGCAGAGAAATAGAAGGGAAAAGTGTGTGGAAGTGCCATCAAGTAAAAAAATTTTCATTGGAACATCCGACATATTTACCAAACAAACCTTGCCCAAAGTCTTTAGTTTTAAATATGGCAGGAAACCGGAGTGTCCGGAGAAAATCTGCGTGTCCGGCTGGTAAAGAAGAGCGAGAAGGTATGTCTCCTGACTGGGATTCGAACTTGGGCTCTCATCAGTCCAGTAGTCTACCGCCGGTTGCACTACAACGTTTCTCCAATTATGAAAAGTCACAAATCGATTTTTGCAGGCTGCAAGAATTCCTGGTGTAAAACCATAAAATTATGTAAAATTATATCCAACAATTTTAAATTCTGTGACGTTTTATTACTTTAATACAAAAATATCTGTTGGTTTTATATTGTGATATAACTGTGAACGTAGTTCATGAAGGAAACTACAAATTAAAAAAAATATCAAAACTAATTTAGATTCGGAAATTCTAGTCGTCTTGAAGAGACATCGGCCATTCCTCGGCATCCATCATCGTTCGGTGGCCAGACTCTACTGAAATACTGCCGTTAAAAAACAAACCACCTGCCAAACATTAAAGAGCTATGCCAACGAGCGAGAGCACTGATTCACGCCCATCAGTTGTAATCTTGTTGCTACTGATATCAGCGCTGATCGGAACCTTTTCTGGCAGGCCGAGTTGGCAGCGATATCGTGCTCATTGTCCAATAAGCCGTCCAGTGTTGACTCAGAGTCATGAACGAGTATGTTTACCGTCACGACCATTGGAATCCGAGATCTTCAAGACGAAGCTATTGATTTGATGAGTGCTGCCTTGTTGGCCGGGTTATTGATGACCGTGTGCGTGCCTGAAGAAAGCTGGAGAAAGAATAATAAAAATAAAGCAGACAGAGAATCAGCTTAGGCCAAAGAAATGTTCGTCGCACGATTGCGATTGAGTCGTTATTACTGGTGTGAACCTGTTTAACACAAGTGACTACATTTAAAGCTGTTTACATGCAAATAGGCAACAACAACAAAAACAAAAACGAGAAGCGTGGCAACAGCTAAATTTCACGGTAGCCAAACAGTAAAAGTTTATTCTGGCACCGAATCTGCGTTATCCGTACAGCAATGAAGAGAGTTAGTTATCCTACTGCAAAATGTAACAAATTAAAAATAAAAAAAAAACTGCGAGATATTTCACAAATTTGAATTCGACAAAATTCTAGATACCTTACCCTTCTACAATTGGAAATCTATCGTCAGTAAATTGTGTTAATTTATGTACACACACCACACACACACACACACACATATATATATCGAAAATGGCAACAACAAAAAAGCAATAATGCGAAATTCTTTAAGTTAGTATTTGGTCTGCCACTTTTACAGCACGATATCGGGACTTGGACCAGTTGTTTTAGCTGACATTTAAAATGCTTTCACAAATGATCAATGGAATTAATATCTGGACTAGGAGTGAACAAGGAAGAGATCGGATGTCCTGATTTCTCTTTTAGATCGTAGGCGCCGAGGAAATGCTACAATGTAGCGCTATCTTCCTGAAGAATATAAGCATTGAATCTTAATTGGTACAACGATAAGAATTGCCTCTAAGAAGGTAACGTGCTCGGAAGAATTAATTCGTTGCTTCAACAAACATCTGTTGTCTTTCTACGACACCAGGTTTTAGTCTATGCCATGACACTCGCGATCTATACGAGACCACAAGATGAAGGCATTTGAGTCGAATGTCCATCATTATACTTCCTCCAAATCCAGGTCTGACATCTAAATGTGAATCGCTGAGACCGGGACTAATTCGATAAAGGTTAACGCTACCAATACTGATGAGTCGTCCTAGATGCGCCCCCCCCCTGACCAGACCTTTCGATGTGATTTATTTCTCCGAGACGAAAGTAGCTTCTCGCGTGCTGTTAATGCAAACTCCTCTGTAGCCAAGTCACCGGAGATGACGTTGGGCCGTTCTTTGGCGCATTTCTCTTGCATGAGCTATGCTATGCCAGCAAGCGAATCTCGACGGTTGACTGTGAATGTGGCGAGTAATGGGGCGCTCGCGTCGCGGTGTCGTCGTCGAAGACTCTTCAGAGCTCTTTCTCGCAGCAGTGGCGCTCTTACCTCAGCGAACCTCGGACAATGTTAGCCTCGGGTCCAGGAAAAGCTTTGGAAATCGATCGTTAGCTCCGACCAAATTCCGTACTCCTCCAACACAGTCTCGAGAAAACGGAGGTATATCACGGGATCCTTCTGTCTTCACTATAGTGACAGTCGTCTAAAAAGATTTTCTCGAGGAATATGCAAAGTTACTCTAAGTTCTTGCCGCGTTACGTCTGGCTATTGAGCTTTACGCTTAGCGAAAGATGAACGTCCGTTTGCAGATTTTTTCCCCAATCAGCCAATCGCGTTTTTACGACACCTGTGCACTGACTCGTTTCCGGTAATAGTATAAAAATTCGCGGCTGACCAAAACTTTGGTTGTTACTCCCAAGTCTTTTAAAGCGGTAATTGTGTTTGTGCCATTCGATCTTCGAGTTAGATTGTTTTCAAAACCCCAAACGGCGTAAACTGACAGTTTTTTTCTATAATAAACGCAAAGAAGGAACGTTATCAACAACAACAACAACAAAAAAAAAAATGGCGTGTTTAGCTTTCGATTTAATACATCTCAGTGGAAATGACGGAAACTTGATAAATAGCTGTTCGTAAATTAAAACTTATCACGAAATAGATTGAGAAAACGTATACGGGATTCTCGGGAGAATTTTTGGAAGCAGTTCCACCAGGTAAAATTAATCATGATTTGAAAACAAATACTTCGTCGGCTGAGCTGGTCAGCGCAACTTGAAAAACATCAGACGCTGTCGTATCGCATCACACAACGGTCATCAAGCAAACCAAGTCGAACACTCAAGCGATAAATATTCTGGAGTAGATTATGATCAAAACATACAACTGATAATCAAAGAAGCCTTTTACAAAATTAACTCGAAAAGGTAACCTAGAAGGAAAAAAAACGAATGATCTAAATAACAAACGAATGCACGGTTTGTGCCTCTACAATATGTCGTTTTTATCTCTCTCCTGCTTGACAAATCAACCGTGTTCTAGTTGATAGTACCACGGATTCTTTACCGTTTCACATAAATTATTTAGTAAGGAGAGAATAAACGTTTAAAATCATTGGCTTTGATCATTAAAGAAACACGCACACACACAAAAAAAGATTAAATATAAATTTTGCTAAATTGCCTGATACTTTCACGTTACGCACATTCTATAAACTTTAATCTTAGAAGATAAATAACTGAATGTATAAACATGGTACGTAGGTAATTAATACTGATATAGCTTTATTTAGAATGATAAAGATGGGTATTTAAGTTTAACTCTTAGAAGTCCACCAGTATCATATACTCTAAATGAGTGGTCTGAAATCGCAGTTGTTTCGTCTTTGTCGTCCCGGATACCAAGAGTTAGAGTGGAATGAAACACAGGTGGAGAATAGAAACCGACTTGTGCTCTGCCAGAGTGAGGCTATACGAGATAACGTCAACGAATTTCCTTTATTTTTTTTCTTTTATCTGAAACTTTACTGCTGAGAACATAATACTGTATTCATTAAAAAGAAATATGTATGTTGATCGGCTTCTGCAACATGTATAGAGCAATTTTTCACTGTCACTGACCAGTTAGTTCATCCACGCCGATGTATTTCACTCTGAGTAGGACCAAGCCAGCTCTGAACATGCTCTTGAGAGAGTCCCTGTGATATACATATACACATACGCCCATCCTTTCCGTGCCTCAGCGCTAATATTTAACGCATCGAACTATGAAAAACAAACGGTGTATTTTTAAAGCAAAAATAGGGGCGATTATGACGTGGCTAGCTTTTGCAACAGCAATGGGGTTGATTGTGTAGCCATTTACCGCATTTCCCCCAAAGTCCGCAGTAAATATCTGGAACATACGTAAAATGGCTAACTGTTAAAACGACGAAATGCTACGAAGTCTGTTTATTCAATAGATCAGTTACGGTATTCCTTCCTGCTTAATTAGGTAGCAGCCAACAGATTTTTACGGTGAGCCATACCGCCTTTTGACTAGTCTCACTTAAAGCCACTGGGCTGTCCTTCGGCCAATGGGGCTACAAGGTGTTTGGAAATATCATTCTTGGAACCGACGAAGGCTGTCTAAGGAACTCAATGCCAACTTTTCAGATACGAAGTAAAACAGAAACTAATCAGTTTCTGGGGTAGGAAATAGAAGCCGTCTCAGTATTGGTGGCTAATCTTTGCGTTTGTCACGAAGTATAATTTATATTATGCGCCGTATATCCTAAGCGGCTGAGATAAACGACCACTAAGATTTGTATTTTTATTGGCTATCAGAGATAATAGAAAGAAATTCTAACATTATTAGATTTATGGGGTGGAGAAGGGTAATTTCGACTAAGCAGAAACTGATTTACGAGTATGACGGAGCGACATCCATTTAGCTGTTACCACTTCGGTGGTAAGTCGGAGCGCTGAGGCGCTTTGTCGTTCACGATGGCGCCTTGCTTTAATCCGGGCCTGGCCAACGACTTCCTCATCTGGTAAGAAAACGATGCTTTGATAAATCTCTCGACGAGGCTTTTTGCACGGCCGGCGTTTAGCGCTGTTCGCCGATGAAGATGGGCTCTGCGCGACAAAAGCTGCCAGACCGAAGACGTATGTCGCCCTTGCAATAGTAATGTGGCTGGCTGGCTGTACGCTGGACGACAGTCTCGGCTTCCCACTTTACCCCCCCCCCAGTAACAATCGCAGGAACCAAGACCTATCTTCTTTATACGAGCGAAAGTAAATGTCGCGTAAGCACCGTTTTTCGGGTTCTTCCCTGAAGCCATTAAAGACCGAACCTCAGAAATCAGGTCTGGAATAACGGGTGTACGTACAGCTTTAAATCCGAGACAAGCCGAACAACGGGACACGGGAGACATTTTCAAAAGCGTCCAGTTTATTTGGACCCTCTAAACAGCCCACGACCCTAACCGACCAAAATGAGCTGTTTTCATTACACTGAGATGGATGGTTTCGATATCCGCTCCCCCAAAATGTCTCCCCCCCCACAAAAGCTTTTACCCAGATTTTGCGCAAAACAAACTTTAAGGAATAAAAGAAATATAAAAAAAACGGGGTTCAGCCAAATAGGTGACACAGCGGTGAATGAGGATAACTTTGATAATAAAACTGACCACGTCGTCACCAAGTAAACTAATAAAATCGATACCGCAACCGAAAGATTATCAGTGATTTTTGCAAAGTAAATAAATAAATAAAAGCTTGTTTATTTTAGGAGACAGTTTGTATATACAGCAATAATAAAAAAAAAGAGAGAAATCACGAGGGGAGATAAAATCTTAGATGATGTGATGTCTCTCATTTAATGGCAGTCCATCTCTTCTTTCAGCTCGTACTATATATAACCGATCTGCTAAGCTACTGCTCTCCCTCAAGCATCTCCAAGTCAGTTATTTAAGTAATATCGGTCTCTTTCGTACACATACCTGGTCGATAAATCACTCACTACCAGCTGGTTTTAGGGCCAAAATATTTTCAAATTTTTGCTGACAGTTCCTGCGGAGACAAAAAAGGTCTTGAAAATTAGTCGCTACATTAACGAAAGTGTCGCTTTAATTTTAGCTGACATTACCTTGTCGAGCTGCAGAGGCTGGTTATCGCTGCCCGTACACAGTTTTTAGGGTATCTATTTTGGCTTTTGACGTCTGTCAACTTCGTTTAAACTTTAAACTGATAAAACCTTACATAAACTAGAATATATAGTTTCTACGCTTGTGTTTTATAGTTTTCCTATTCATAAATCACGCACCATAATTGAGATATTTATAAAGGGATATTCAGACGATAGATCGCTCGCGTAGAGAATGAAGAAAGATCAAAGGAAGAACTGCTCAGTGAAGGAAAAAATAAAGTAGGATGGGATTTTTACTGCTGACACGAGTAATCAAATCCCTGTTAGCGAGTTTTAAAACATATGAATTTCTCGCATTGAAGTAGCGCACGGACGGTAGTCCAGTGGTTAACCTGCCAAGACTAAGGGCCCGAGCTCGATTCCCGGTCTGGCTTGGCCGTATCTCTCTAGCATTGCTTCTCGCACTAGCCGTTTATGTTATTTCCTCCCACATCTGAAAAAAAAAAAACGAACGTCACTATGGCGCTGTTAACGTATCGCACCCTAAATCAATAATAAAACGAACATAATACAGCGAACTTCTACTTTTAAAAATGAAGACAGCTAAGTAAAGTTGTGAAAATAAATACAACAGAAACAATGTATAGTACTGAGGATGTACTGGAAAAAAGAATCCTGTATCTGCTATCTTTTTTCCAACGTCATGGTTATAATTGTTCCTTTACGAACATGATAAATTTCCTATACATCCCATATTTTAGGTTCTTTTCTTCTCACTTTCCATCTCTCTCTCTCTCTCTCTCTCTCTCTCTCGATCTCTCTCTCTCTCTCTCTCTCTCCATCTCTCTCCATCTCTCTCTCTCTCTCTCTTCTCTCTCTCTCTCTCCATCTATCTCCATCTCTCTCTCTCTATCTCTCTCTCTCTCTCTCTCTCTCTCTCTCTCTCTCTCTCTCTCTTCTCTCTCTTCTCTCTCTCCATCTCTCTCTCCTCTCTCTCTCTCTCCCTCTCCCCCTCTCTCTCTCTCCTCTCTCTCTCTCTCTCTCTCTCTCCATCTCTTCTCTCTCTCTCTCTCTCTCTCTTTCTCCATCTCTCTCTCTCTCTCTCTCTCTCTCCATCTCTCTCTCTCTCTCTCTCTCTCTCTCTCTCTCTCTCTCTCTCTCTCTCTCTCTCTCTCTCTCTCTCTCTCTCTCTCTCTCTAACACACAATGGAATGAAGAAAATTCTAGTTGTCTCAAGGTTACCTCAGTTACCATTTACCAACGAATATGCGATATTGCGTGAAAACATTAATGCAGTTAGACTAACCTTAGTGGAGCGGATTTCGGCGGGTTGTTTTGGCAGCATAGGTTCTGCTAACATTCGATGTTATTGTTTTTTTTAATTATTAGAGTAATTTTCATTGTGCAAAAAAACACAAAACCGATATCCCGTCTTTGGCCCACAGGAATCTCAACCAGGTGTGGATTACGTCGCACGGCAGAAAATGATCTTTCACTCGTGGATGCGTCAGCGAAAGTCACCAGAACCAGTTTTAAGCCATTTCTGAAATTTAAAGAATTCGTTGTCATCAGCTTTCTTCAGACCTTTTCCCGATGGTTACGTGCTTTTGTAAACCACATCTTACTAACTCCATTTCATGAACACCAAGCTTTGGATTCATCTAAAAGCAAGTTCCATACTTATTTAACAGTTCTGTTAGTTCATTTTGCACCACATTTGAGCCCTGCACCAACACTTCTAGCGATTGTTACATAGTTTTGTTATTTAGTACACTTGAGAGGCAACTAGCTGCCCTATAGCAGTCTGTGGGCCTTCGAGTCTGTTCGTTTCAATTTTCAGTGGCCCACCCATGCACACGGAACTTCCCATCAGTCCTGGGAATCGAATTTCCTTTTCAAGGCCATCTCGAATATGCAAATGTTAACTACTTGAGATATCTACTTCTAGTTTTTGTTTCTATTAAAGTGCATTCACCATAACGAAAGTCAATCCTTTAAGCTTTCGTGGCTTTAGCGTAGATGTATTCGGTTTAGTGGGCTTCTGATGTAAATCCACTATTATTTGCTTTTATTTTAGAGTTGGCTTCGCTAGAGAGAGAGGAGGATCAGTATTGTGATTTTGACTAAACAACTTCAATACGACGGGGTTTCGTGGCGTAGACGAATACGTTGGTTGCTTTGGTATTCATCTCGTTACGCGCCCGTGCGAATCTTTGAAATTAACTTTAGATTTATTGAGATGTAATAACTCCTTGCTCCTTCTGTAGATCCTATTTAAAATAATTCTATTATTACTGTTACCATTATTATAACATTTCGGGTGTGTTTTTTATGTTTGTAGTTTACTTTAAAGTTTGTAATTTAACGTTGTTCTACATGGTCGTTATGGTGAGAGGACTGTAATGGTGTGGAGAGGAATCGTGCCTGCCGGAGACAGACTTGTCTCGGTCATCGTCCAGAGGTACATGGATGAGAAGAATGGACAAAAAGGCAAAGGTACAAATTGTTTTAGATTTCAAAGAGAACAGCTATGACGTCAAGTACATATGGGCGGGTCTCCGTCTGTGATGTCACTACACGGGCATGAATGAAGTTCTATTGCTGATAATGTTACCAGCGCATCTGCTGCCAATAATAACCGCACACGACTGTATGGTGTCGAGGTGAACGATTTCTTTTGATGGGATTTAAAAATAAAAAATAATCGGCAACCGTTGATGTCGTAGAATCCTTCTCGGTACGTGATTCTACAAAAAAAAACAAAAAGCGGTGAACCACAGTTATCAGGGACGAGTTCACCTTTCCGTAACCATTACTTCATACGCGTGTACGGGGAGTAATTCTTGGATGTCACGTGCTTGAGCCAGCAAAAGCGGAAAACGTGACATCCCACCGGAAATGCCCGACAGAAGCCGAGTCTACGCCGTTAACCACGAAGAGACGCGAGTAGAAGAATTTTGCATTCAACGACTGTTTGGGGTCATTATCCCATGTGATGGATTAGAGCTGCATACATCACCGCGAATTGAAACCTCTCCGCTATTTTTTTTACGACAGTTCCGGGTTTGGATTTTGAAGTTCTGATGTCAGATCTTTTACGCTTATTTACGAAAAAAGATTTTAATTTAAAATGACAAAGAAGAAGCCAAGAAATATATATATATATATACATACCAACAAACCCCGAACAGCTCATAAGAGCGTGTGTTTCGTCGCCATTATAGTGACTGCGGTACGTTGTATTAACACCGTAACACGGACATATCCCGACCAAATTGCATAATTTAAAGTGAGAAAATGATCTATAATCAAACGTGTGTTGGTGATCATCTTCAAACTGTTTTCATTTGATTTCCAGACACTGTTTGGTTGAGATTTACAGGGCGATATAAGATGCCCTGGTTTTAAGGTGATCTACTACGATACAGTGGCTAATATGATCTTTTAAACAAATTAATCCGATCGCTTTCATTGTCAGGAGAGATCAGAACACGACGTAAGTCACATAAATTTTAAATAAACGGCAGTTTTCTCCTCGGAAGCAAAATAGGGATTTAATTTGTTCCTTCTACTAAAGAGATTAATTCCACAGGCCGGTGTTAGGTAATTACCTGCAACGAGATGGTTATGCAATGATTCCGTCTGGTTTGCACCAACGATGACGGCTGCATGTCTGTGAACGAAGACCGATGTAATGATCCCAGAGGCAAGGTAATCTTTCCTCCAGCCAGCCAGAAAAAAATCTGAAGGCTGCAGCATTCTGTTACCATTTTAATAGTTCGGCCCCCCCTCACCTGTAGTATTTTCACCTGACAGTTTAAAAAGTAATTTACTCTGTGTCACCTTCTCCAGTGTCTTTGAAAACGGTTCTGTTCACGAGCCGGAAGGTGAGCGCTTTTACCACGAGTCGCACGCACCGGTCTTTAAAGAGCCCAGACCTCCACCGAAGGAATACGAACGGAAAACAATTGCATTCGCACCTTTTTTTCTTTTTTTCGACTGTAGCACCGATGTAGGAAGTCTGCGCGATCTATTCCCCAATCACATTCTGGGAAAACTCTTCCCGTCGGATTGTTTAGATACAGGGGGAAGTTAGCAACAAGCCAGGAACTGTGACGGAGTTTGGCAATGATATCTCGTCAATCAGCCGTAAAGAACTAAATGTGATCAAGAATGGAGCAAAACTCCGAGGTTTTACAGTGAAGTTTAAGTCTTTTGTCGGTAAATTACAATGCAATTGGTTTAGTCGTAAACAAACCTCTCCA
This sequence comes from Nautilus pompilius, assembly GCA_018389105.1. Taxonomy (NCBI): domain Eukaryota; kingdom Metazoa; phylum Mollusca; class Cephalopoda; order Nautilida; family Nautilidae; genus Nautilus; species Nautilus pompilius. Next base: position 1,719,079 of record JACATO010001899.1, read on the forward strand.
GTCCTTCTTAATTTTTAATTAATATTTCTTATTTCGATAAAATCTCTTATGTTGGGCAGATCATGCAATGTCACATTCGTATTTCCTCCTCTCGGATTAAATCATAAAGAGCGTACAAAATTAACTGCTAATGAGATGGGCAGGTTTCATCTAAAGTCATTTCAAATGCAGCTTCATCGAAGTATCGTCATCTTCGTTAACATCAAAACAATTCCTGTCACGGTATACCTGCTCAGCAGCAGATTTCTTCGTGCAAGAGACACGCCATTGATAGTCAACGAGAGATCCATCATCTAATCGTATTTGACCTTTACCCGGGCGACATTTTGTACAGACATACACGAAAATTAGAGTTAATTTTGATGAATAACGGAGTAATATTAGTGCAAGGCTACCCAACTGTGCAGGACGGCTGATGCGACGAATTACATATATAAATTCTGCTAACTTCGTGAAATTTCGTTTGATTTGGCGTCAAGCAAATATGAATTCGCAAAATAGTTAATGATCAAAACGTTTTCAGAACTGAGCTCTCCTACTTGTGCGGTCTCTCCGTTTAGACGGCATATCCAGCAACTGGCTGCAATTATATAATTTTAAAAAAATACACCGACGGCTAAAAACTGTAGATTCTCCCACCCTGAAGTAATTTTTCAAGCGAAATGGGAAATATTTTGGTAAAATTGTGTTATTAAATTCAAATATAAACATTTTAGGACTTGTAAATCTATAAAACCTGCGTAACTATGCAGTCATCTTTTTATGTACATAATGTAAATTTCTTATGACGCAAAGAAAGCCATGTAGATCAGTTTCATTTGTACATGTGCAGTGTAATGGAAATAAGTATAGGGACTGGAATAATATCCGGCAATGATAAGTAATATTTAAATATCACTATCTTAAGGGTCAGAAGGAAGTACGACAAGCAAATGGCACATGAACTTTAAGAAAGTAAAACTTACTCAGCTGAAACTAAGTCATGGCGGGCGTGGTAGTTGATCGGAAAACTACGCCGGTTAAGGGGCCGAGTTCCTTTCCCGCAGGGGAATGCCTCGGTTTGGCGCACTTCTAAAGTTTCTTCCCGCTCATCTTCACCTTCGGGCTTCCTGAAGTTTCCCTCGCATTTAAAGGTAAAGAGTTGTTACTCTTTTTTTTCTAGTTCGGTCAAAGTCGGAGCACGCCGGGAACTTTCGGGTTGACTTTATCTAGTGTCACGCATCCCCTTTTTCTCCGGCCGGCTGCTGCTGTTGTTGTTATTGATGTTGTTGTTGATGAGCGAGTTGGACTTCCGAACAAGGTCTGTCAATGGCATTGCATCCCGTAAAGACAAGTGGGCTGTTCGCTGTCGAGCCCTCCTCGTTACTGAGAGATGTTCGTCGAGCCGACAAGCGGCCCGGTCCACCCGACACCGGGGGCCCCAAGGACCCGGCAGGTCTCTCTCACGTCGGGCTGCTGCTGCTGCTGCTGCTGCTCCAGGTTGCGGTCTTAACGGTCGAGTGTAACATCTGTGTTTTATAGAAAAAGTTGCCGCCCGCAAGAGTTTTCCACGAATAGTGAGTCCAAACGTAATGAGATAAACGCGGAATCTCAAAGCCTCGGATATAGCGGCACTCGAGTGTCTTTCCGGCTCCGTTTGAACAGGAAGGAGGTTAGGGAGATTATCCCCTCTCCCCAGGCTTTCGACTTTAAACGATGTCCACAAAACACGATTTTCTACATAGATCTGACTGACTAAATCATCTTTAATATCCATCGATATTCAAGGAACCCTCTTTCAATCTCTTTTATATTTCCGCTGATATAAATCAGTATAACCCATGTATCTCTTGTTTACTGGTGCTATTCCACAATCTAATTAACATACGTAAACGCCTGTCCGGCTTCCCGTAAGTGCCAATTATGTGACTCGCCCGATCAGCACTTGCAGAGGGCCGTGACGCAATAAAAGGTCTTGCGTCTGCGCCATTACTTCAGCAAATATTTCCAGTGACGGTTGTGTCATTGTGCGCGAACTTCAAGATCAAATCGAGGGCAAGATGGAGGACGTAAAGAGTAGAGAAATTAAGCGAAAGCATGAAAAATGTAATGGTAACTGAACCAAGAAATGCCTTCTCGTAGAAGAGAAACTCCAAACATATCCGAGCCAGTACCTGTCTACAGAGATCTTAATATAAGAAGCTACTATAGAACTAAGCACAGACCTCATTTCAGTAATCGTATTGGCAGCGAAGGAAGGAAAAACAAGCAACCTAAAGCGTTAACTCGCCACTGTACAAAACTAAGAGAGAAAATGTCTGCGTTTCACAAGGAATCGCTGCCGTTGGACGGTTTTCTGCTGATGATGATTCCATGAAGACTGTTTAATGATGGTTTGCAAAAGATGCTTCTTGACAAAAAAAGGAAGAAAAAAAAGATTTTCCAAGATGTGATTCTTTCAAAAAAGACTTATATACTGTCAGAGAAACTTCACTTTACTGAAGTAAGCTGAAAATGGCTCCTGTTATCTTGATACAAAAAAGGTAATAAAGCTAAACAGCTAGCTGTCGTAATATTCAAACATAATATAACAATGATAACCATTAAAGCTGTAGCTTTGACTGATAGCTAAAATTTCAGTGGCCATAATCTCAAATTTATAAATTATACATTGAGATTTCTTAATTCATCAATACGAAAAATATCTAAATATTTATCATATCTTATCATAAGAAAAAACCTCTAAACTGTGATGAATCTTATTAAATCACTATAATACACATTGAGCGCCATCTACTGTAAATGTTACATACGATGGGAAAAGACTTTAAAAGTCTCAACAATGACCTAGGGTTTTATTAAGTATGCTTTGTTCTTTTAAAAGAAAACAAATGATGTGGATAAAATAATAATAATTCATGCAATCTTGAAAGTTTCCGCTTGAATAAACTGACAAATAGGATCTCAGTTTAGAAATTAATTATGCATAATATGTAATTTATGCTTAGTTATGTGCGAGACAGAGAGACTAAAACCAGAAAATTGAGTGAATTATCCAGTGCACGTGTTTTAGACGTTGTATATTTTCATTTGTATGTAGTACAATCTTGGACTTGAAAATTGTATTGAGCTCTTAAAAAGACAATAAACTGGTAATTATCAACAATGTCTTGTGTCACTGTCAAGACGTTTAAATTATAATTAAAAAATAAAAAGTTTGCTGTATTTTATATTAAGAAATTATACGAGTTTATGGGCTGTATTTGTTTTTTAAGATGTACGGCTCAGTAATTTATTACGAATTCAAGCCTGGTCGGTATAATATTCTTAATCGTTTAATAATTTTCCCAAAAGCTTGAAATCAGAAAACTTTCTGGTGAATTCTGATCCGGTCATCGAGTGATTTGTGAGCTGGTAAAATTAAGATGACGGCAAATCCGCAGAGCTTTCTAATTGACGGAAAGTCTTCATCACGACTGTAGAGGATGAGTGCGTCACACTTCGATACTCTTACGGTTCACGTTGCTGTTCCTGAGGCTGGAAGTACTAAACTCGATCTTTATTTAAACAGATATGCACCCTGTTCTGAAGGAATTTAATATGCGAGAATCGAAAATAAATAGCTTTCAGATAGAGAGCTTTTTAAACAGTAATCGTCCAAGTTGAAGCCACCGGTAAGTGCTTTGCTATAATCTAATTTTGGGGACTTAATCCGAAGGTTTCGTTGGCCATGGACAAGGAATATTAATACGTATTATATTCCATTTTCGTTAAGGCCAAAGGTTTTCATTTAAACATGATAGGAAATCAAAATAGAAACGAAGTTTTGAAAGGTTTATCGTTCTTTATGTGTTTTTTTTTCTCCTAACAAACAGAATAAAAGCAATTACCCAGTCTTCCCCACTCTCTCACATCTCTCTCTCCCCTCATCTCTCTCTGGTTGTTTTCTCCTGCTAGCAGCATGCTCTTTACATTTTGATTCCTTCCCCTTTTCGAAAGGTCAGTGCTCTGTATTGCTCTTTGAAGTGGCTACCTTCTTCAAGCTTTGATGCTGTGCTTCAGACAGAAAAACATTCCTTTCCTTCAGCCTTGGATTCTTTACACCTATGTAAGCCCCCCTCCCTTTAGCCCCACAGCATCTGCATATCGCTTAACAAACTACAGCAGGCTGTTATCTTCACTGCAGTCCGCATCTGGTTAGCCGGCCGGCCAAGAGTCATTCGGCCTGATGTGGGCGCAGGAAGTTCAGCTCAGACGACGGGCAATGGAGAGAAGAAAAAAAGGTCTTTTAATTTCCCGAACATTGTCTGCCATAGTTATTAATATATTGCTCTTCGTCCAAACTGAGACCCGTTTAAGAATGATAAATTGCTAGTTAACCAGGAATCGGCCAACTCGCAATAATTGGCCAGCGATATGAGTGATGGGGCGAATGTAGACAAAGAACTCATTTACCGACAGTCTGACTCTTGTACAAAGAGAAAACTTCTCTGCGGTTGTAGGTCACATTAAGGCCAACCAGACGACCGAGGAGCGGAGATATGTCAAAAGTGGGGTCTCACATCCGCGTGTATGGAAACTAAACGAAACGAAATTGGAATCATATTCCATCACTCTGTATGTCTGACCTTTGGTAGCTGTTAGATCTGATAGTAAACGTTATCTTCAAAATAAAAAGTGTTATTATTGCTATCACCTCATCAATCATGGTTAAATCACTGCATTCACGGAAATTTTATTTCAACGATTTAGTACACAGTGTGAAAAATGTGCTCTCTGCTTGTAAGGCGTTCCTGTGAGAAGGGTTTTCCATCTTTCGATATTCTTCAAGTCTGCTGTATAGTAAATATACCCGATATATCCTGTAGATTCTGCTGCCTCAAAACTAATAATTTATCAATGATTTACCACTGTTTTCGAAAATCAAATTGGATATATTTATGAATTTTTTCACCATAGAATGAAAATTCAGAATGTCACATTAAACTACAGCGACATGGAAGATAACTCGTCGAACAGGGTTTTGAAAAATCTAACACGTGGAAGTGAGGTAGATAGACACAGCAGTATTACATCTGTTGCTAAAGTTAAAGATTTTATTAACAGCCTTGCAGACTTCACTGAAATACATAATATCTCTACAACACCTAAACTAATTATTTTAACAACAAAAATTAGAAAACGAATAAAAATACTTGTTTATCAAAAACGTTTAGCATCACTGTTCGAATTTTTTTTTTTAATTAGAGATATTTTTTCTCTCTGTTTTTCTGGTTGTTTACATACTGAATACAGTTTATACTTTTGTTATTAGATCGAATAATAATTATAATTACCTAAACAATATTTACTGGAATAATGTGACATACTAATTAATAAGAAGTTTATAAACTGCTCGAATTCAAATTTCAGTAAATTCTCTATAATTGCGGCCAAAAGGTCCAAGTAAAACAAATGAGAATGAATCTGTATTCTAACTGTTTCCCTTTTATCTTATATTTTATTATATGCCTGATTTTATTTGCTTTGTAAATGTACAATATGCTCTGGATAATAGCGAGATAATAATCATTATTCGCTAGGCACAGGAATATAGAAATATTAAATTGTTCTAAAGATGGTTGATACGATTAGCTGATGCATGCCAAAATGTACCAAAAATTAACACCTGATTTTTTTTTCTTTTCAACATGGTAGGGATTGATTGATGTCGTAGTTTATGGTACAACAACCATTACTGCCAAAAATCCATAGGTCGCTGTTGTTCTTTTTAATATTTTGCTTGCAAAGCGACCATTCCGCAAGCGTTGTTCGTGTCCTCGACGAAGTCTTTAACGACTGCATGCTGTTTGGCAGCGGTCAAGGTCTGTCAGCTACATCAGTTGTCCGTACATTACATGTCTACAGCCCGTTCAATCTGTCTAGCAAACATTTTCACTCATCTCGAGCATTATGGTATCATTTTCCAGCTGTCCGGCTGCGAAGTTTCTACGGTCGTGTATTATCTATTCAAGCTATTTAAAATAATTTTACGGGGTTCATCATGCAATATATAACAACAACAACAACAAAAGTGTTCTAGAGCACCACGTGACGAGATTGACACCATGATACATTTGTTCATGTGCGCTTAGTATGGAATTTAATGTTGATTGCTGCCATTCATTTTAACTTATAATCAAACACTATCTAGAGATTCTTGTCTCATATACGTAAGTATACCTTTATATAATTCATGAATTTTATTTTATTTCATTTAGAGTGTAATCTTTTATATATTTTTTACTAATAGCAACCAATCATTTGTATTATTTTTCAATTCTATGCAATCTAATAAAAGCGAAACAAAAATAATTAGTATTTATTCAGACGTGCACTGATTTACTCGTTTATTCTATGAGAAAGTTTTTCCGGCTATTTTATAATATGGTATAATGCCAAAAAAATAATCAGAGTAAGCAAAAGAAAAGGAAAGGGAATTAAAAGTAATTGTTTTTTAAACTAAAGTTCGCCGGTTTTTAAATTTTAAATGTGTTTTTAAAAAGTTATGGTTTAGTAAATTAACTTGGTTAGGGAAGAAAGTTGTTATTGAAGTATTATAAGGTATGATGTTCATCACTTATACAGATCCCCTATGCCCATCGATTACCAATCAGAGATAATAATATTTCGTCGTTTTCACCATACTGTTTGTCACTAAACGTCGATTTACCTCCCCTTACAACAGACTGTCGAACAAGAAAATGGCGAATGTAGCAGACTCTTGAAATGTATACTTAAAATTAGCATATTTAGTTTTTAAACCTTATTTAACTTCTAAATGTCAAAAGATATGGTCTTAAAAATTCAAATTTGCTAAAAATTAATTAAAAATCAAAGGTCTGGTTCGTTCCGAAAAGTATCAAGGCTCGATATTCGATCATCACTGAAAGAACAGTCATCTCTACTTTATCTTTAATAATGAAGTTAAATAAATCGAAAGCAAAAAAATTATTAATATTTGTATCATTTTTATAATTATTCATATTCTGTGTCATGTGCATACAGTGTCAGAACTGTCGTTTGTTTTTTAAATCAGTCATCGTAGACAAAGATAAAGTAAAGGTAATCTTTTATTCCTTTTTTAATCAGTTATTAAAGATGAAATACAGTGTGATAATAAAGGTTTTAACACCCAGCTCTGAGGATAACACAAAACCAGAGAAGTAGTTACTATCACCAACACAATTAAGTGAAATAAACTTTAAGAAATTTAAATAATATTTTATTTTAAAATGGTTAAAAGAAAGTAAAAACATTCGACAAATTCTTTTCGGATACCAAAAGTTTGTTTTCTTCCAAATGATTTCGATTTTTCCTTGTTTTTTGTTGTCGTTTGTTTGCAGTTGAATAATTTGTATCTTATCATTTCTTTGAATAGCGGAAGATAACTTCCAGTCATCTTCTAATGTCCGAAGATTAACTTACACAATGGAAGGTCAGGGCCTGGCTTTCTGTCAGACAGCCCTATTCGGCTATGGTTGTGGCTACGGTAGGCATTGTTAATGCGATCGGCTGGCGGACTTTTCTCCTAAATATGATAGTAGCCACTCTATTCCTTTTATATGAGAGAAAAAGAATTTAAGAAGTGGCTGATTCATAAATCTAGTAGCGCTGTCTCTTCGGCGATGTGCTTCTCAGATTTTCGTATTAGCTGGAGTTTTCAATTTCCAGAAATACCCAGGCCGACATTTGCGAGAAACCGGGGGTGTGTAAAAAAACTGGTACGGAATTTTTGTCGGATGATGGGAATCATATTTATTATTATTATTATTATTATTTCATCATGGGGTCGTAGGCTAACAAGATACGTATACGCAGACGGGACCGAGACTCCTATTATATCGTCAGTCTTTAGGTTCAGAAGTCGAGGTAAAAAACAAAGAATCCTTAATCTCCTCTTCTCGTCACGGGGTGATCTGGGCAGTAAAATAACCGGTATCCATCCGCATCTGTCTATATTACGTCTTCTAAAAGTAAATTGCACTTTATCTGACGTGTCTCTTCCTTGAGCATCGCCCACAAGCAGCCATTACCGGAGTAGAGGCGAGGCGAGGGAAAGAATTCGTTCCAGTAACTTAATGAAAAATTTCATCTGGCAGAAAATAAAGAAAACAAATTTAATTCTACTCGCCAGTTTCTTTTTTCTTTTTTTATTTTTACTTGTAAACTGATGCTTTTCTTCGAAATTCAATAATATGCTTCTTCTTTCTGATTTTTCCAGTAAGCTGTGTATAGCACAGCAAAATCAATTTATCCGTAGACGACAGGTGCCAAATTAACCCAATTTATGTATGGCATTGATACAGTGACAGAATCGAGCCGCTGGTACAGGCAGGCTTAATGAGTGGCACGTCCAGATAACTGCCACCTAGAGAAGAAGATAGTTTGAAATTTAAGAACTATGGACACGGTAACTACATCAGAGAAAAATATCAGTATTTTCTTTTCTAGATATAGGATTTGTTTTTCTTGGGCAGTGAATTGTGATTGCTGGAATATACCATTAATGGTTGTCACAGAACCAATAATTCCCAATTAAAGATATAGAGGAAGCTATAACCGGCGTTGTATAATTTTCCGTCTTCCTACCAATGTTGAGGTTTAAAGGGAAGGTTTTCGAGAGGTGATGTCGCTGATGCTATTTCAGAAAGGAACAACTAAATAGAATTTAACAAATCACGATTATGCTTTATTCTAATTCACTCGATTTAAATAAAAAAGTTAGTCACGCTTCACAAGATTTATGAAGAAATCTCATTATGCACGCACACACACACACACACACACCACACACCAAACACACACATGCACACACACACACACACACACACACACACACACACACCACACACACACACACACACCAAACACACACACACATACACGGACACACACACATGCACACACACACACATACACACACACCAAACACACACACACACACATGCACACACATACACGCACACACACATACACACACCAAACACACACACATGGTCACACACGCACACATACACGCACACATACACACACACCAAACACATACACACACATGCACACACCATACACACACACCAAACACACACACACACATGGTCACACACACACATACACACACCAAACACACACACACACATGATCACACACACACACATACACACACACCAAACACACACATGCACACACACATACACACACACCATGCACACACACCAAACACACACCACACACACACGCAAATTTGCCTTATTTATAAGAGATTCTATCTAATACGGAATCTACTAAAAACGGGTCTTTTACTGTTTTCTGAGTTACGACTTTTATTTATTGGTAGACGCATTTTCGAAACTAGAACGTCACGAGACCTCCTTCTAACGCAACGGTCCAGCCCCCCCACCCGAAGTCTCGAGCGCGGCGTTAGGGACTAACTAGGTGAGCGTTGTAGCCGACAGTACCAATCTAGACTCGCGGTGACCTGCCCCTAGCTGGCTTAGTCTTCTTTATCTTTCCTGTACCGCTTCGCCCGCGTAGTTTCCCACCCCACAACCCCCGGTTACTCCAGTTCTGTGGAGTTTTTCGTTGGAAAAATTAACTTTCCAAAAGGTCGGTAGGGGGCGCTCCCTCCCCCCAACCACTAAGTTGGCAGCACTTAGCCTGAACCGGAGACTGTCGGAGTTCATCCAGAGCGAAGAAAAATGATGGCACGGAAAAGGGTTAAAAATTACGACATTTTACTTAAAAACCCTGTTTTTTTTTGTTTTTTTTTAATTTACATTGTTTATTTGGCTTTTGTTGTTTTTAAAACTCAGCCTCTCGCTAATGGGGACCGCGCTGGCGCGCGCAGGATCTCGATTATTCCTAATTGACTTTTTCGATAAAATAAATACGATCTGTATTAATTTCTTCGGAGAATTTTAATTTTTTCGTCTGACGTTATCGCGAGATGAACTAGTTTCAGATACCGGGTCTAATGTTTCTTAGAAACGAAACATTCAGAAAAGTCAGGGGCGTATTGTTCTCAAACGAAAACGGTAGGTGGGCAGTCGTTTTATATGTCAGGTTATTAGAAAACCACACTAGAGACTTCGCCGCTGAGAAAGCAGCGTGGGAACAGCAAGATTAATAACAGTCCGCGTCCCCTAATCGCCGTCATTGTGCCGGGCTAATGACGAAGCCGGTTTTGCAATGAAGGAAATGCTTTATCTAGCTGTTCAGAAGCAAACCTCTAGATATATTTGTACAGAATTGACGAAACAACAATAAAAACTGCCCGGAACCCTATGATGGCGCGATGTGAAAACGCTTCTCACGATATGATAATTCAATACTAAGAACTGCATGGATACAATAACGCATTTATTATTATGCCATCGACACGGAAATATAATATTTTAATTTTCTGCATTTAAAGAAAAAATCTAGTAACATAAAATAATTCTACATACGGCATTAGTTTATCAAAAGATTTTTTTAAAACATCAGTAATGCAAAATGCATCGAACTCTCAGATTTGTTGGTAAGGTTCTGACCAACAGTCACGTGGTATGCATTTGACTCTGAGAAGGTGGGCGTTATTTATAATTATCTGAAGAACTCTCAAATTTGTTGGTAAGGTTCTGACCAACAGTCACGTGGTATGCATTTGACTCTGAGAAGGTGGGCGTTATTTATAATTATCTGAAGAACTCTCAGATTTGTTGGTTAGGTTCTGACCAACAGTCACGTGGTATGCATTTGACTCTGAGAAGGTGGGCGTTATTTATAATTATCTGAAGAACTCTCAGATTTGTTGGTAAGGTTCTGACCAACAGTCACGTGGTATGCATTTGACTCTGAGAAGGTGGGCGTTATTTATAATTATCTGAAGAAAGTCCAATCTACAAGTGCGTAATTTGTTTGTCATTTGCCAATAAACTCTGCTCGAAGCCTAAATCAGATGGTATTCTTTTCTCGAAGAAAATAGCAGAGTTCTGATATACTCAAATCCAGTTTCTACCGTTACATATCCATCCATATTCATCCTCATATAAAATAGCAAGAGGAAAATCAATAGGATATCGTTTTACAGAATGACGTCAAGTCATATTAGTCGCGCTCACACATCTCCCTGGACACGATGTTGTTTTCTTTTTCTAGCAGTGCCAGTATATTAATGAAGATGTGACATCTACACTTGTATGAAAATAAATTAGTGTTCTTTCATCTGTATCTATAGCGAACTTGTTTTATAATTCTGAATGTTTTCTTTTTTATTGCTTTGGCTACTCGCAGTTTGTTGACATAAAGTGAATTATGAATTAGCTCGTTGCATCAAAGTCCTTCCTAAATATCAGACCTTACTATAAACGTCCAGAATAATTTCCCATTTACCACTTTCTCATATGCAATAGTTTTAGGACAACCAATATAAGGTGCTTCGATGTGGTGATATTCATTTAGATAATGAACTTTTTTGTGAAGAGTGCATAATTTCACCGTAAATAGTTTTGTAATATAGTAAAATATTGTAAATATTGATGGCAACATATTGTTATTGTGTTACAAAAGTGAATAACGTTTCTTAAATTTTCCGAAATGTTGCGATTATGAAAGCCTTTCCCTCCGTAGTTATTCCCCTTGTTTAATATTTCTTTCCTTTGCAATAGATTTTAGATTAAATGTGAACCACTGCTCCATACAAGGAAAGTTGAAGTCTACAACACTTTAGCGTATGTTACTGATATGCATGATTACCTATTTGCAAATTATCGACTGTACACCTAAAATAATTAAATATTTTCACGCTAACGTTGGAGTCCGTTATCCTATTTTCTCGAGCTTCTTTGAAGTAGCAGAGTAAAATGTTGTGACGTCAGAATGTGCATATATGCCATATTATCTTTAAAAATCGAACATCATACAGAAATAACCACAACTATGATGCACACGAAATTGCTCGTGATCTTAGGAGAAATATGACGTATCTAAAGATGTTTAAATTTTATTAATAATATTAGTAGTATCACTAGTAAGTACTAAACCTACGTTTCAAGAAAACATTTCATATTGCCATCAACAAGGTGGAGTAGTGGGATGAAGATTAGCAGATTTGCAACATTTATAAACCCAGATACCAACAGGTAGTTGGTTTGAGACCAGCTTAGCCCACCTGATCTGTCCAAAAAATTATAAACACTGCAAAATAACAACTTTGTATATTAAAACATTGATGGTAGCGACAGAGCGAAGATCACAGAAAACATAGAGATATCAGTTACTTGTATAATTGCTAATAAGGTGATGAAAACCAAACAACGTCCCTAATGTCTGTTTATTGACAAAAATTATTATTTAATATAGCGTACAAGTCTCCAGGAGAAGATCGTATATGGATCAATGCCGCTAGTTTCTCCCAGCCTCCAGCATGTTGGATCTAATTGGTTCAGACAGTGCCGGTCATATCCTCTATTTAAGGATGGGACAAGGGAAATACCTCAATGTTCTCATGTACACTTTTATAGTTTATTCATATTTTTTGTTTGTTTGTTTAAAGTCAAACAGAAAAATATATTAGCGTATCTCTTTCGTGCTGAACAGGAAGAACGATGTATTTAAATATGAAACGTCGCGATCTATAAAGTTCTGGCCGATTGATGGTTGCTTTTACTTCCAGTTTCATAATTTAATCGCATTACTAAACGAAAGCAAACTGTCAATTTTCTGAGCATAGTAGTGTTGTTATACGTTTAGCGCAGAGACACTTTAAGGAAAACAGATAATGTATTGGGATAGATAATACAGTTAGTCTTGTTCGGGAAATATGTTATTTATTGATTAGCATCGTAAAATGTACACACGAGGTTAGTTTTTTTTTTAGTATCTCCTCACGTGTAAGAACTTTAACCCTTAGATCGCATACTGCATGAACAGAATCTCGTCTTTTACTTCAAAGAAATGGCCAAATTCACGCCTGTTGAATTATCAAATTAATGGAAAACAAGATGAGAACATTTTTACCGGAACCCAGTTAAAGTAAGAGTTTTGGTCTTACTAGCACAGACAATGATACCTTTAACCATCCTTTAAAAGAGGGGTTACTGATACCAAGAAAGTACTGGTACTGTCCCTGCCTTTTGCGACCTAACCATTGGATTTTTATAGTCCTGGCAAAATAGTAATAAAAATACCAACTTCTTTGGATCACAGACATTAAAAAAAAATTCAAACTAATTTTTGCGCCAAAGTATTGCAACTATACAAGGTTTTCCAGAGATATCTTTCTTTTACAGATTGCAAGAAAAATTGTTTGTTTTATTTATTCCTTTTTAAAATTAAAATTAAACGAGACAGAATTGGTCGATTCTTTAAAGTAAGTAAAAAATCTAAATGCCCGATATTCTACCGGAAAAGAGTTGAAAAATTATCGAGAAGACACAAGGGCTGACAAAACATTGTACCGTGTAGGAAGAAAGCTCATTCTACAAGACGTGGCTGGAATAGGCAACACAGACTGGCGAAGACCCGGATTCACATCTAGACAGATTTATAGTCAACTACAAAAGAAGAAAGGGAAAGATTCATCACAAGAAGTATTAAAACAGAAAGAAGAAAATATTGTGGCAATGGAAATTCAAGGTGAATGAATGTGACGGGAAGGTGTAGAATAAAAGTAGAGAAAGTCTGATTAGACACGTAAAAAATACAAAGCCAGCAAAAATACAGTTTTGAATTAATTCATTTTGTGACCTGTTACGTTTATCAAGTGAAGTGCAGATTCAGAGGAAAAAATGACGAAGGTTCTCGCGTGACAGGTCAAAAGAGAGCAACGCTTGAACAGGTATTATCAAGTTGTAAGGTAGCAATAGCACAGGGAAAGTATAAATACGCCCATGATAACATTTTGGAGTTGCTGGCGAAGAAAATCGGAAAGATGGCGAAAATATACAAATCAGTTAAGAAGTAATTTGCATTGTAAACTGAGGGAAAAGTACCCAAGAAATTTGAAGATACAGGACAGCAGGAAAGGGTTATTCTAACTTTAGCGAATAATTAGACAGTACTGTCAGACATGGAACAGAAATTAAAATTCTCTCTCAAGACGTTGGTATAACAAACTAAAGACCTGATATAATCATTTATTCAAAGAAGACAAGGCATATTTGTTAATTTGGTTAATTGTATTGGAAAGACAAAATAGAATACGCAGGCAAATAGAAAAGGACGAAGTATGACGACTTGTGCCAATAAATCAAGGTAAAAGAACGAAAAATGTTTTTCTTTAGAAGTAGATACCAAAAATCTACTGAAAACTATTGACTTTTCATCTAGACAGCACAAAGCAGCATCAGAATGCCTGTGTAGTGAGAGTTCTGAGAGGGTTTCAAAATGGCTACAGCTTTGATGTTTCATACAAAGATTGGGAGGATCGCTTAGCTAGGCTGATGAACGGTGAAAGACTAATTGCCGTATGCTGAACTATTCTCCCGAAGATCCCAGGAATGATAGACCGAAATCCATTAGACGATATCACATAACACTATGGAGTTCATCGAGAGCACCGTCGTATTTAAATAAATAAATGCTATACAAGTCGCTGCTTTAACAGAAAACTTTAATGCACATATTTCGCTTATTACCATAAAACCGTAGTCATTGCTCAGAAATTATTTCGTGCCTAGAATAAATCTGGCCACTCGAAGACTTTCATAATTCAGTGGATTTACAAATTCGCACCGTTATTAAAAGTTCACATTAATGCGAATATCCAGGAAGTTTGCGAATGATTCTCATAATCATCAGATCTTCTAGTGTCTTCAAGGAACGGGACAGTTGAATATGTTCTCGCTGTGAGCAGTAAGACTTTTAGTTTCGATTATTTTATTTATCTAAATATATCTTTTCTAATTTAAAAAAGAAAAAAGTTATTTACAAAATTATTATACGAGGCACAACTCAGTAACACTTCAACCGATGTAATTGTATCGGAAATTAAAATAAACGTTTTTTATTACTGAGATAAATGCATGAAATAGTTTAACGTAATTATTTGAATTTACATTATTCCAACAAAAAAAAAAAGGGAGAAGATTTCCCTCGATATCATTCTCTCGATTGTCAAGAGATAATTGTTTCGCACTTCCAGACGTTGTTTTGAAGCAGACCGTACTGTTCGTTGTTCGTGAATTATAGATGCGACGTGAGCAGCTTCCGAATGCAGTTCGCAGGGAAATATCAGAACATTATTTCTCACATCCACAGAAGGTTTGAAGATTTCAAAAAGGAAATTCAATTCAATTCGTTTTCATGCAACTCACTACCTGACTCCAATTTAGCGCCGGATGTCGTATTCCTGAGACACATTTTTAGTAAATTCAGAGTGACTCATCTCCCGTTCCTTGTAAATCAATTCATTTTTTTTCTCCAAACTTTTTGAAGGTTACGGTAGTTTTATATTATTATTAATTTAATTAAAGCTCAGAAGCATGACTATTCAAATAAAATAGCTTTAATAGGTTCATAATTATGCATGCACACACCGCACACGGTGCACGACAGCGGTAACCGAACAAAGTTTTGGAAAAGTAAATCATCGTTAAAATAAGCAATTAAAACAGTTGAAACGAGGAATTCGAAGCCTAAAAGATTAGGTGGATAGAATTTCTGCCATTGTAAACAAACTGACCGAAGTGGGAAGACGTTGGAAGTCCCCGTAGAACTTTCCCGAGCCGTTATAGGTTGTTTCACCCAATGATATAGAGAACGGACTATTATTCCAGCGTTTAGCAAAACTCCAATTTCATTCCTTCCACTGAACGACCAAGTGAAGATGTTTCATCATATTGAAGATGATGTAAAGATGACTTTTCGTTTAGTGCGCGTATCATGGAGACTTAAAGAGAAGTTTTAAAAGGTAGAAGTTCCCAGGGATATAAATGGACTTTTTTTTTAAAAAAAAAAGGGAAGTTTGACTCCGCTAGGTGCAATGTTATTTAATTTAATTTCTGTTTGGAATTGTGCAGAAAAGTCCTGTCTGATACGATAAAAGTCGGTTTTAAAAAGTCTTTGGGATCTTGGAGGGAGACTAAGGTTTTTCTTTAGATAATTTAGGTCTTGGAAAACTTACATCAAATTTGTCATATACTATGACATACAATGCCGGACAAAAGAGTTGGGACACTTGTTGTGAAATTGATATTTGATCTCTCTTGTTTTCACATTTGCATACAGATAGCCATCATATTGTCCATAAGTAGTTGTATAAAACGTGCCTTTACAATGTGTAAAAACAACGAATATCGTGTGTATCTATTGTCTGGAAAAAATATTTGAATTAGCATAGTCAAATTTGTATCGTGACAAAAGAGTTGGGACAGTGCATACATTTATTCTCCTATATATTCATTTTTTAAGGATCAAATGAATAGAACCACATCACCTAAGACCATTTAAGATCATTTTTGCACCATGCCTGGGAAGACAACGTCGTCTGAAATCAGAGACTTGATAGTTGAGCACCACCAAGAAAATCTGCCTTGTCGGCAGATAACCGATCGAGTCAGTTGCCCGAAAAGCACCGTAAACCGCATTCTGAAGAAGTACAGGGAGACCGGAAACACGAAACCCAAAATGTGACTCGGAAGAGCGCGAAAATGTGACAACAAAATGGATCGACTCATTTGTCGCAAATCCAGGGCCAATCGTTTCCTGACACCGACGGCCATCTGAGCCTCCCTGAGTGGAGTGAATGTCTCCAGTCGCACTATTCAACGTCGTCTATGCGAGGGGAATCTCTTTGGACGAATCGCCCAGAAAAATCCATTGATCATCAACAAGAACAGACGCATCCGCATAGCATGGGCTAAAGCGCACAAAAACTGGACCAAATTTCAATGGGCTAGAATTCTCTTTTCCGACGAAACGATGATCATGTGCATTCACAGTGCTGGCCGAGTATATGTTCGACGTTACCATGGCGAAAAATACAATATAAAGTGCACCCGACCGACGGTATAGGCCGGAGGAGGATCGTTGATGGTCTAGGGGTGTATGAGCGCGGCGGGACCAGGCCCTCTCAAGTTGATCAGGGGCAGATCGACCGCCCAGACCTACTGCAATTTACTGAGGGATGTCGTCGTCGACTACATCCAGTCACCGCCATCTTCCAGCACGAGAATGCCCCGATCCACACTGCTAGAGTCGTCACTTCCCTCACCACCCAACTAGGAATTGCATGGAAACAGCTAAAGGCCAAGGTGGCCAAACACAAGAATCTCAACCAAGACCAATCCCGGTAGGCTGTCGAGAAAAGCTGGCAGGAAATGGTCAATTCCGACTGCCTTCGTTTGGTCAAATCCATGCCCCGTCGTTGTCGAGAAGTGATCGAAAATCACGGATACGCCACACACTACTAGTCAATTGATCATTTCCATGCATTTGTTCGATTTTAATTTGGAATGTTGAAAAATATTTATGGTTTTGCTCACTGTCCCAACTCTTTTGTCGCGGTACAAATCGGACATTGCCGATTCAAATATTTTTTCCAGAGGATACGTAAACATATAGCATGTGTTGCTTTTATACATTGTAAAGGCATGTTTTGTGCATATAATAAACAATGTGATGGGTATTTAAATGCGTTTGTTAAAACGAAGGAACTCAAATATCAATTTCACAGCAAGTGTCCCAAATCTTTTGTCCGGCACTGTATATAAGCATTTTGAAAAAAAGAGATCTTTTAATATTAATGTAAACTAAAATTACCCTGATTTTAATTGATTTATACTGTTATTGGTAGTTTAATGAACTAACGATCTATAACTGATAATAGCCAATGCAGCTATCGATAGCTTGGTCAACAAGAGCTAAAATACAAAGTTTGCAGATATGTAGATCAACAATAATCTGTTATTTTTTTTGCTTTGAAAATAAGAAATATAATTGGAAAGGCAAAAATATGCATTATTAAAATATCTCCATAACAAAAAGACGCAAATAAGTTTTTTTTTGTTATCCAATTATATAACAATAAAAAGTATATTTTAAAAATGAAAAACCCATCAACCATATTTGAAAAAGACGATTCTCTAAAAACTTGTAAAAAAAACAACCCATAGAAGGTTGAACTGACACAAATCGGACTGAAATACACGGATATGTCAAAAGTTAGTCAATTTCTGTTCGAGATATTACAAAACTTCGAGATTAATTCTTTGGAGAAAGTTATTTCACTATATGTGTACGCTTATTTTATCTCTGCTGCTTAACCGACCGATCACCTTACCAAGCAAAGAATTCTACTTGCTGATAGATTCAGCTCAAAGCATTTTTTTTCTCCTTTTTAAAATATTTTTAACTGCCGTAAATATGTGTTTAGGTTCCTTTTAGTTTCCTTTACCGATATTTTTTCATACCAAGGCAAGCATAACAAATTCGTGATAGATTACGTAATAAATTCATTTGTTATTTAGTTTGAATCGTAATATTTTTCCCATTTCTATTTTCCCTTTCATCGACAAAATAAACTCTAGCTTATTAACGTTTGCTAGTTTGGTAAAGTAAACTACAGATGCGAGGTAATAGGCGAGTTAGTTTTAGAAACTAATTGTCTGAATCTACGTCTGTAGTACACTAAGCAACGAAATTAGTCGATACCGGATGATATAAATATCGAAATCTATTCTGAGATCGTCTAATAAAATTCCACAGCTGATATTACACAGCCCTGCTAAAAGAAAATGAAAACACTTGAAGCATAAATAATTTTTATTGTTCACGTATGTACACATACATGTTATGGAGAATAAGATAAAGAATCAAATTAATATCTAGTAGATTTTTTCACGTGGCTCATGAAAGGTTAGGGCACATTGTAGCATAGATTCAATGAGGGTTTTATGGAAATCATAGTTCAAATTTTGCCAATGTCAGTACATTTCTTCTTTAGATCTGCCATTAATCTGGGGGAAAGTCTTTTACGGAATTGGGGATAAAGCTGCTCCCAAAAAAGTTAAATCTAATTTATGTCAGGGCTCCTAAGTGGACAGGAAAAATACCTGGTGATTTGGGAGATTTGTGAAATGGGGCAATCTTCGTACAGCAAATATGTCGTAAACTATAAAATCTCTTGTTGGAAAAGTAGCATAAGATTGGTTATCGAGAATAGGTGTGTATACCACAAAATTAATACGTTTCTCGATAAACACCAGCTCAGTCTCTCCACTGGTCCAAATTGCTGCCCACATCATTACACTAAAATTATTATGTTGAATTTGTCCACGCCCAATGTCTATTCATTCCACGTTAATTGACAAAATGAGGGCTCGTCAGAAAACAGAAGACGTCCCACATACCTTAGATTTGTGCGTCGTTTCCCGGACCTGTGCAACTCTGCACTCTGCGCTTGTTTCTGTAAGCAAGACTTTACAATAAGTTGCGCGACTATTTCAGCGAAGTTTATGAAAATAGTGTCGAGTTGTACCATATGACACATTTACAGTATTGGCAAACGTCTGCAAGCATACCGTAAATTGGACCTCACCTGGCAATCAAGATGGCCGTCCCATTTGGTGGTTCCTGCTATTTAATTTGCCAGACGAAAATTAACAATGATGTTATGGAATCTCATTTGGGATTCAAAGATTTCGCACTATCTGCCTCCCAATTTGACTGCGGTCTAATTCTCCAACACGCGACCTCTTGTATTCTGTGATATATCCTAAGTGCCATTTTTACGAGTCGTGTTTAACATACTGTTAGCTCTACTGTCTCTCTATAGTGCTATTTATAGTCTGAGCGCAGAGCCCTACGAGTGGCATAAAGAGTTGCAATATTTTCTTGGGTGCTCTGTATAATTTGAATTGGTAAATGATATGATGACACAATCTAATATACTTCCATAATGCCTTCCAAATTCTGGTAAACTAAAATCATAAGGCATAATAATTATTTATTGCACTTCACAAATTTAAATATAATAAGCTATTTTACAAGCGTTTTCCTCACGTGGCCTCTGTATAATGTGGAACGTTTGTGTCATTTGGTACTGGTTAATACAATGGCCCTTTATATCTTATTTAATTGAAGGCACTGATAGAAAAAAAATATTTGGTCATTGTCAAAACGAAGCCGAGCATCCTGATATTTCAGGACAGTGCCTCCGTTAGGCTTAATTTTTGAATCAGTAAGCAATCGATGAGGAAATAGCGACACGCTTCATTGGACGGTATAGCCCTGGTGGCATAGATACTTCATCTGAAGTCATCGCTGTAGTTTTAACCACGATCTTCACACGAAAACCCATAGATGATAACAGCAATTACTTCTAACCACTTTATAAATGGACCCACATTTGACTGCTTTCCGATATCGGAAATATTTTAAACTTTTTTCTAAGACTGTTTTTTTTTTTTTAAATTTATTTGTTTTCTTTTTAAATATCGCACAGGTTCTTCTTCTTCTTTTTTCAGTATTGCATTTGCTAAATGATCGTAAATAATATCTACCTGATTCAGAGAGTGGCATGAAAAACAGATGTAACAAAAATCAGTTAAATTAATTTTTTATTTATATATTTGATAAGATGGTGATAACCAAGCAGTCATTCGTATTTTTTTGCTAAAAAAGGTTTCCGATCTTTTACTTTCTATTTAGAATTCGATTAATCAATAAACGGTTTTCCTAATGTCAACTGGCGGTGATAGCTTAGCCAATCTATAAGTATGACCATCAGTATATTATAAGGTACAGGTAACCGAAACATTCCAGTCCTCACGACTAAAATTTAATTTAAGAACACCTATGCCTAACCTATTTCTAACACTAATATTAATGAATTTTCATTATTCCAGAAAAGAGAAAGAAAGAGGATGAGCTATGCACCAGAGCGCCATGATTTGTGACGATGACATGAAAATAGTCACTTTAAAAGTGTAAATAATAGCTGCGCACATTTTTAGCGTCCTGTTCAGTAACTGTAAAATATTTCCAAGTCCTCATTCCTATTGCGAATAGTTCCCTGGTTGATTTACCCTAATTCTATCTTTTCTCTTTGACTCTTCGATTTAGCTCATTCCGTACAAGTGTAATAGAATTCATATCTAGAGACTGGAACGGCCAAATGATGGTTTTAAAAAGATTATTTCTTTGCACGGTGCTGTGTGTTAAGCTTCGTAATGTGCTTTTCGATCATTCAGTATAAACCCATTATATCTATCGAACGATGCCCCGATGGAATAGAATGGCGTCGCAGAATACTGTAGTATTTCCTTTGTGAAAACGCGATCACATTTTTGTCAAGACTCAAGCTGAGTAACTAGCGAAACAGCACAATGATTTCGCATTTCCATCACCATGCTTAGCTAAAAAGCCAACGCAGCTCTCCTTATATATTACTGAACCTTTCTTTTAATTTACTGTCAACGCTTAGGACCAATTCAGATCTGCTCTTAGTCGACCACAATAGATTAAGCCATTGCTCCAAGATGTAGTTCTAACGTTGATTAAGCCAGTTAAGTCGGTTTCTCTTATTGCCACGTCTAACCAAAGACTTTCTAGCTGCTACTCGGTCAATCAATCCACCCTCTCTTTACTGCCTTTCGGTGGTAGAGACTGAGGTATTGACTATGGCAAAAGAATTGCGGTCGACAGTTAATTGGCTACCTGTCAAGAAACGGTTTGCTCTAGTCTTTCGTTCGAACTAGCAACTTGTCTTCCCGTTCCGTGCTCCTCTTTATTCTTCAGCCCTTTAATTCCATGGCTAAATTCCATTTACGTTTATACGAAAATCATGAAAACACGAAATAATGTAAGGATTATTCAAATTAATTTAAAAAAAATATTTAATTAAAACGATAACACAGCGATTTCGGTGGGAAGGTAACTTAACATTCGTAAAAATAACCCGTTGGGCCTACACAGTTTGGCCCACTCAGTAATGTTTAATGTCCGCTCTTGTTAAACATACAACCATTAATTTAAATGTTCAGCGATTTTTAAACAATTAGACTTCTTTTTCTGTTCTTATGATTAAAAACATAGCGAGAATTTTCTAGAATTGTCCTTTATAATCGGTGCTGTTTCCAGAAACTGTTAGAACTTCTCTTTCATTCTGGAAAATTCCAAAGAAACAATTAAACTTCTTTTTCTGTTCTTATGATTAAAAACATAGCGAGAATTTTCTAGAATTGTCCTTTATTATCGGTGCTGTTTCCAGAAACTGTTAGAACTTCTCTTTCATTCTGGAAAATTCCAAAGAAACAATTAAACTTCTTTTTCTGTTCTTATGATTAAAAACATAGCGAGAATTTTCTAGAATTGTCCTTTATAATCGGTGCTGTTTCCAGAAACTGTTAGAACTTCTCTTTCATTCTGGAAAATTCCAAAGAAACAATTAAACTTCTTTTTCTGTTCTTATGATTAAAAACATAGCGAGAATTTCTTCTAGAATTGTCCTTTATAATCGGTGCTGTTCCAGAAACTGTTAGAACTTCTCTTTCATTCTGGAAAATTCCAAAGAAACAATTAAACTTCTTTTTCTGTTCTTATGATTAAAAACATAGCGAGAATTTTCTAGAATTGTCCTTTATAATCGGTGCTGTTTCCAGAAACTGTTAGAACTTCTCTTTCATTCTGGAAAATTCCAAAGAAAAAGAAACAATTAAACTTCTTTCTGTTCTTATGATTAAAAACATAGCGAGAATTTTCTAGAATTGTCCTTTATAATCGGTGCTGTTTCCAGAAACTGTTAGAACTTCTCTTTCATTCTGGAAAATTCCAAAGAAACAATTAAACTTCTTTTTCTGTTCTTATGATTAAAAACATAGCGAGAATTTTCTAGAATTGTCCTTTATTATCGGTGCTGTTTCCAGAAACTGTTAGAACTTTTCTTTCATTCTGGAAAATTCCAATGAAACAATTAAACTTCTTTTTCTGTTCTTATGATTAAAAACATAGCGAGAATTTTCTAGAATTGTCCTTTATTATCGGTGCTGTTTCCAGAAACTGTTAGAACTTCTCTTTCATTCTGGAAAATTCCAAAGATTTCTGGGAATTTCTGCATAAATTTACTATGCATAGAAATAGTCGTTCATGCATGTGCATCCACAGTCAGACTTGAAGTAATTTCTCGATAAATCTTTGAAAAGTAAAAGTGAGTAGTATTGAGAGACAGCAGATTGCTACATATGTCGAAATGGATCTGTGTTCAGTAATTGTTGAAAAGCTTGGTCTTCAAGTTAAAAAATGTTAGCAGGATGATTATAAAACGGTTAAGGAATCAACGAAAAAATAACTGTCACCATGACATAGGCTCCAAAGGAACAGCAGGTTTTGCCTTAACTGGTCGGTAACACTAGTTATAAAAATGAAAGAAAGTATAGCCAGGAGAATGTCAGTGGTAAGAATGGTCAGATCGCATATTCCAGTAAAGAAGGTTTTTCTCTGATACAGAGATTAAAAAAAATTTTGCTTTTGTAAAAAAAATACTTAAACTGAAAAGTATAAAATTGGAACAAGGTTATATTGCAGACGAAAGTTCACTTAATCTTTTGATAATCGTTTTTCTTTGGGAGTAAAAAGAATCAGATGTAAGCCTAAAAATTTTAATTAAACTGTATTTTACCAAACTGGAGGCATCCAAAAATGAATTAAATGTTCTGCAACATTTTATCACCATTATTTGTTTTTTCTCATTTGTGTTAAAATGTTTGTTTCATTAACAATAACAAAATGTTTAAGAAGTAGGGAAGTGTTTTCGTATGGTTGGTTAATAATTTTGAACGCTAGTGTATATAATTTTAAGAGGCATCACAAATACGCATGTAACAAAAAAGAACTTTTGCAAGATATCTACAAAATTCGAAAGAACTAAAACAAAACAACAAAAAACAAACAATAGTAGTTATCTTCCGTGTAATTTTTTTCTTATATAACACCTAAACTAAAAGGAAATGCCACGAATATGTTCTCAAATTGTAATTAATTTTAAGCAGGTAAATAGAATATGGTTAAAATTATCAGTGTTAGATAACTTTAAATGATTTTTCTTTTGATGGAAGGGACTTTACAAAAATTGAAAACACATAAATTATCACCGTTTCATGTTGTTTCCAAACCTACCTTTGTAGCAAAACTTGAATTGCATTTGTCTACTTGGAAAATTGGAGAGAGAGAGAGAGAGAGAATATGGAGGGAGAGAGAGGGAGAGAGAGAGAGAGATGGAGGGAGAGAGAGAGAGGGAGAGAGAGAGGAGAGAGAGAGAGAGAGAGAGAGAATATGGAGGGAGAGAGAGAGAGAGGGAGAGAGAGAGGAGAGAGAGAGAGAGAGATATGGAGGAGAGAGAGGGAGATATGGAGGGAGAGAGAGAGAGATGGAGAGAGAGATATGAGGGAGAGAGAGAATATGGAGGGAGAGAGAGAGAATATGGAGGGAGAGAGAGAGAGAGGGAGAGATAGAGAGAGAGAGGGAGAGAGAGAGAGATGGAGAGAGAGATATGGAGGGAGAGAGAGAGAGAGAGAGAGGGAGAGATAGAGAGAGAGAGAGAGAGATGGAGAGAGAGAGATGAGAGAGAGAGAGAGATATGGAGGGAGAGAGAGATGGAGAGAGAGAGAGAATATGGAGGGAGAGAGAGAGGAGAGAGAGGAGAGAGAGAGGGAGAGAGAAAGGGGGAGAGAGAGAGAGAGAGAGAGACTTCTATACAGAATAGGTCAGGTTTCAGGGTCAAGCGATTCCAAACGGAAAATTCTTTTTTCTTTTATTTACTTTCTCTCCCGTTCTTAATTTAGCTCCGAGGTTCTTGAGCTGATGTAAAGTAGATAAATTGGTGAAACTCCAAGGATTCAGTAGGAGTGAACAAGTTTGCGGGCCACAGGAAATTCTAAATCTTTGACTAAGTGACCAGCTTTAACTTGATGCCAGCCTAAATACGCTGTGTTGTTTGGTCAGGGTTGTGTAGGAAAACCTCGGTGCGATTCAGCCCGACACAGCTAATTTGCATATTTAAATGATAAAACTTTTTTTCTCCTGTTATTGTTTCATAACTTGGCGTTTTGTTGTCATTGTTTTCGCCACGTAAAACATTTGTCTCGACACGGTTAAGTGAGTCAGCAATATTCCGTTTATTCTCAGAGATGTACGAAAATAAACGTAGATTCATTTGTTAAACTGAAGTAAGCGTTAAAAGCTTCTTAATTATATAAGTTCTTTACCCTATTTTATTAATTAATCTCGCGTGTAGAAAGGGTTAGCGTTCAATGGCGCATAGAACCCGAAAGCAGATTGATTTATTAAAATAGTTTCAGCGGTATTTAAGTATGTTAAAGGAGAAAAACTGGCATAATTGCGCGATAAAAGCTGTCCTTTCTCGAGACAAACGATGAATATTTATCGCACGAAAAACAATTACCTTTAAAGTGAGAAACCCTGCTTGTGTGTGTGTGTGACCCTGCTATTCTTTTCTTTATTTTGAAAGAAACTTTGAGAAAGCTGCTTTACTAAAGAGTTATTAATTCCTCTTCACGTCCACTCTCGCCACTGCGAGACGTCCTGAAAGTTGACGTGAAATGGCTGTTAGATGGTAGCACAACTTTGAGTAAAAGGAGAACAATGCTGATGGATTCATCAATCTAGATGAATTCATTGTGTCAAGCTGTAAATCTCAGATACACTTGCTCCTCATTTATTCGTTAAGCTGTGGAATTAGTTCAGATGATGGCGGATTAAAGGATATCTCATAATACCACGTACTAGTAGATAAAGCAAATGGAAGAAGGTTCTAATTAGCGGCTGATGTGGAAAACGGTTTTAATTATCAGCAGCTGTGGTAAAAGTAAGCGGCAGATATTCTTTTTAAAACTCTAAGTTAAATTAGAAGTTTAATTAAACAAAACAAATCTCTTTAATTTTAGATTTGGACAATAAAACAATACAGGATACAAAATGAAAAAGTACGATTTTCTCTTACTTTTTTTTTACTTTCGTAAAAAAATTAATTTAGTTTACTTCGTAACACTTTGTTTTGCGTGTTTCTTCTTGTTGTCTAGCACCTGCCTTAACTTCCGGGTCTAAGGATAGCTCGCGAGAAGGAGCTGGGAGGTGCAGCAGTAGGCTAGTTATCTGAGTACAGTTAGAGACTTTAGAGCGGTAGTAAAAGTGCAAGCCAGTCAAAAGTTGCCCACAGAACCATTACCCGATTCAATCGAAAAATTCTACCGAAACTTTTTTTTTTGTTTTTTTTTTTTAGATGCGTGAAGAAACAGCAGCATCCGGAGAAACTCGCGAAGCCAGTTTGTAAAGAAGAAGAAACAATGCTAAGGAGGTATGCCAAACGGAGCAGGTTCCGACCTGGGTACGAACTCGGCCTCTCAACCGTTGCAGTCTGATACCTGCCTGCCAATGTAGCACCGGACACCTATATTGCAGTTAAATGAATAACCTATGTCTGCAAATTAAAAGTATTACAGGGTAGTTAAAGCGTGACAACCATGTTGGAGGAATAATCAAACTAAGGATAAAGGCAGCGTAACTCAATAAACGAAAAGTCACCTTTATTCCATTTTTTAAACTCTACACGATATTTACTATTATATCTGACGTCTTTTTAAACGCAAGGTGCAGATGGTCGGTTCGTTATGCCACTCATTATAGTGGGAATAAAGATCACCTTTGTCCGAGTGTTCGATTTTCCTCCTGGTCTCCGGGTGAAGAGTGTCTCAACTGGAACTAAATTACTGTCGGCGTACCTAAGCCAGATCATAAAGGAGCCTAATAAGAACTCGCCTATTAGCTCTTGAGAAAGGACTGCTCGCTCGAACTTAAGCCAAAATCGATAAATTAAAAATCTAATGAAAGGTTTGAAAAAGAAATGCCTTTATCGCAAAGAAAGAAAGCCACGACAATAATTTAGGTGTGGGCTGGATTTTTTTGTTTTGTTTTTTAAAGGGCAAATTATAATTAAATCGTCGAAGCGACTAACGAAATGTGAAATCCAAACCCAGAAGCGAGAGCAGCCCAATTGCAGTTCTCGCCAGTAAATGCCAGCGATTTTTATAGAAAACATAATTTTTCTACAGTTCGTTAACGCACGAAAATGTGTCGAAATTGACTTGACAGATAATTTTCCTAAAGCGGAAGTTTTTTTTTTCTCTTTTCGTAGTTTGCATTTCATGAATTATTGAAACGCTAAATTTTTATTCGTCCACAATCAGATTAAAAGCTTATTGAGAGTCCAGAGACGTCCTCGTGTTGTTCTCGAGACTCGAGGCGCTTGTCACGCATGGTGGAAATTTCAGTTGTCTTATTCAGAGCAACAAAGTCGTACGATTCCAGACGCGAGAATATTCCGGATCGACAACACAAAGGAAAGGAAGGAAGGCAAATAAAATTGGAAACAAAACAAACATAAAAACCACGCGCTTAGAGATGGTACAGAGAAGCGACGGGCCACACCTGGCGCAGAAATGGCAACGCCTCCTAGCGGGCAAATGCAGCATTATGCTCCCTTACCAAGATTGGCTACCTCGTAAGCAACAGTGTACGAAAAGTAATAACAAAGTTTAATCCTTTTAAAAATCTTTTTTTTTTTTAATTTTTATTAATTCATTTATTAGCTTTCACTTTTAGTTTATTCCTTTGTTAGGTATTACTTTTAAAATCTTGAAATAGCGCAGAGATTAAAGATAACCGTGGTGTACATTGCTTCTTATTTTACGTTAGCAAGTTATACTAAGATTTGGTAATTATAATAATGGAATTAATATAGATCCAATAGGTAGGGGTTCGCGATTTTACATTTACTGCGGAATTGGCTGGACTTCTACTGGCTGTCATTTGTAAGAGTATAAAAAATTACCGTAATTTTAAATTTGTGTTCGAACCCGCGATGTGCATTGCTTGAAAAAGATAAAAAGTCTTAAAATGAAGCTATTTAGATTGTTTATGGATCGACTTAAATCTCTCTCTCTCTCTCTCTCCTCTCCCTCCCTCTCTTTGTAATGACGTAATCTCTCTGCAATGACGTCATCTCTCTCTCTGTGTACGTACTTCTCTCTCTCTGTACTGACGTCATTTCTCTCTCTCTGTACTGACGTCATTTCTCTCTCTGTACTGACGTAATTTCTCTCTCTCTGTACTGACGTCACATCTCTCTGTAATGATGTCACTCTCTCTGTGCACTTACGTCTCTCTCTCTGTACTGACGTAATTTCTCTCTCTGTGGTGTACTTACGTCTCTCTCTCTCTCTGTACTGACGTAATTTCTCTCTCTCTGTGTGTGTGTACTTACGTACGTCTCTCTCTCTATCTCTCTCTCTGTAATGACGTACATCTCTCTGTTACTGACGTCACATTTCTCTGTATGATTGTTCCTCTCTCTGGTGTACTTACGTCTCTCTCTCTCTGTACTGACGTAATTTCTCTCTCTGTCTCTCTCTGTACTGACGTCACATCTCTCTGTAATGATGTCATCTCTCTCTGTGCACTTACGTCTCTCTCTCTCTGTACTGACGTCATTTCTCTCTCTGTACTGACGTCACATCTCTCTATACTGACGTCACATCTCTCTGTACTGACGTCACATCACTCTGTAATAATGTCATCTCCCTCTGTGCACTGACGTAATTTCTCTCTCTGTACTGACGTCACATCTCTCTGTACTGACGTCACATCTCTCTGTGCACTTACGTCTCTCTCTCTCTCTCTCCCCTCACCTGTGATGATTACTAATAACAAAACTAGCTCATAAACATAAGTTTCGTTTTACCTCTCCCTACCCAGCGCTACTTTTATTCCCACACCACAAGCTGTCTTTCTCGGGACTAATTACGATGATGGAAAATAATAACGAATGATCCTCGAAAAGTTTTTTTTTTCTTTTCTTTTAATTACTTATAATAAGGTGATGGAATCAGCCTCCCAAACCATCTTATTTATATAAATCACACATCACCAAAAACGTCTCGCTCTTATCTATTGATGGTCGTGTTCACTAATAATAATACAAATTTCTGTTTAAAAATATAGCAACTCACGACCGGAAATGACATCAAAGAATTTCCATCAGTGAGTCGGAAAATTTGTCTCAGCTGTTCTCCATTCGAAAAAATACACACCACACACACACACATTCTAGTTGTTTTGCCTAAGAAAAAAGGGTGTGTAATCTTTTTTCTTTTTTTTGGTCCCCCCCATCCCATTTTCTCTTTCTAAAAATCCAGTCTACTTATCTTAATTATCCCTTGGCTTGGACAGATGTTGCGGAAGCATTGCTAAGATGCCTATGAAGTAATAGTTGCGAGAACGGAAGTTCTATGTCTTCCCGATATTTTTCTAAGTCTGCGTTTTAGCCGGGGTGACGGTTCGGCACCATCACATTAAATCAGACGGGCTGGATAATTGCCCGTCTTCTCCGTATTAAACTTACGTAATAAATACTTCAGCGTGTACTGAAGATACCGTTCTCAGCTCCGGAAAACGGGGATGATATTTAGTCTGTTTTTCCCCGACAACTATTATTACGAAAGGCCCCTGTTTTTTGCTTTTCTAAATAGAAGGTGGGGAAAAGAGAAGAAAGAAAAGGATCAACTTCATTTCCTTGTCTCAGACCACCGGGTAATCGTTCGCTTTTAGAGTTTCCTTCGGTGCGAACTTCTTCATTAAAAGTATGATTCCAACTTCTGCTATCTAAGATCTCAGGAATGTTTTTCCTCTTTCTCTTTTAAGGAACCCAAGTACCTCTTCGGAATACGAGAACCAATTTTCTAATTATCGGAGGTATTATTAAGCTAAAAGTTGCCTTTTTTTTGTATAATTCAGTTTTCTGTAAAACATGTAAATGAACATTTTGGATAATGCGTTCTTGTCCGCAAACGATCTTTGTTTACTTTCCATCCCGCCAGGTATCTGTTTCGAACGTTCTGCACGTGTGCAATAAGGAAAGCAAAACAACGTAAAGTAGCTGCTAAAATGTGCGCCGAGTGATTTATTATGTGATCTGGACTACAAAGCAGGTAATTCCATCTCTACTTCTTAAAGACAGGACTTTGTTTCATGTTGTTGTTGTTGTTGTTTTTTAAAGGGTTTTTGAAGAATGTATTTATTGTTTAAAAAAATGCTGCATCTTGGGTATGGCGATCAGCAAAGACTGGTGGTCAGATACACCCGGTCTGTCCAATTAAAAAGTCTTTTGTATTCAAAGTTCCTACATTAAATTATTTCAATTTTCTCTTGCGCATATTCCAAACAGACATTTGCTAAAATAAATACAATTAAAGCTCTGATAGGCTGATTATGTATGATTCGTGGATACTTAATTGGTGAATTATGTTCATCGATGTACATGGACAGACCATACCTCATTTTTCTTCTGTACTACGTTTGAGCCTCATTGTGGAGAAATGATTTGTTTATAGACAAATCTATAACACCTCGCTCCTCCTCCATCACGTTGAAGAATGGTTGTGGAGAACAGGGTATAGCAAGCTTACAATACCTCATTCCTCGGCCATCATATTTGAGAATGACTGTGGACAAATGGCGTACTGCGAACGAACAAGCGTAAGATTCTTTTCAAAATCCCTCTCTCGCATCACGCATGGGTATCATTGTGGAAATTGATGTTATGTACATGGAATGGACAGACCTAAGATACCTGTCACATTCACCCTTTCCCATACGTCTGAGTTTCATTGTAGAAAGTGATGCCGGATGTATGTTAATCGTATCGTTTCTCAGATGAGCTTTAATAACAACAAAAAAATTAACTTCAAATAATTAGAGAATACATCTAACTGTTTCTGATATGCACAGAATAATTGACGATTAGCAACGTTTTAACGAGAAATCAAGTAAGACCGAGTTAAAATGTCGACCTTATTTTTCCCTTTAAAAATATATTTTTACCCCGTCATTCTAATGAAAACCAATGACATTTACTGAGAACAGTCCTTAAAGATTAGATTAAAACTATTTTTGTCTAGTAGCAGTTATTTTCGATTGCTAGCCATTTTTTTGTTAAAACGTTTCCTAACAACAGGAATTCCATGTATTTGTACTAATTTGTATATGTTTCCTAATATGCGATAGTGTACATATTTTTGATAGCCATGATGATGATAATGAAGTATTATATAGTTTCTAGGACCTAGCAGACCAAACCCTTAGTTTTTTAAAAGATTTAAAACCTTAAATAATCCAGGAAAAACCTTTTACAACAACGCATTGTTTTTAGGAACGGATTCTTATGCAAGATGTATTAGTAGAATAAAAGAAAAACTTATGTTTCAGTTAATTATCCAACCAAATATCTGCAAAGGAGCAGTGTTATTTTTTCCTATCTCCCTCTTGGATATCTCGTAATCCTTTTAGTGCTGAATTTCATCTGCCATTTTTCTGACCGTTCAACTGATTAGATCTGTCTGACATTTATGAATATTTCAAAAATGACCCGACCTTTTTACCCCAGACAGGTATTTGATTCGATCTGCGCGGATATGACGCTCTAAGCTGGCGTGGAAGCTCGAAGCAGAATCGTATTGGCTCTCTGGTCTTGCTAGCTTTACTCGCGCTGGCTGGAAACCTACACGGATGGAGTCGTGAAGTTAGTAAACAGACTTCTGGCAAGATGTCGTTTTGACTCTTGGCCCTGATCCAAAGAAAACAGATATCTTTTGTTGCCGCAACTCGCGCTGAAATCTAATTAACATGGCATTTGGCTGATAATTTGCGACCAACGGAGTCACAAGACGCGAAGCGATAGGATGCGATATTCTGGCAGCTTCCGCTGAATCTAGATCGGTGGTGTGGAACCCGCTGAACCATCAAAATAATGTGGTTGTGCATTGTACTGCCACCCTAAGAAAAATAGGAAACAGAGAAAACCACTCGAAAGTCGTGGACCTCACGTGACATCATAATATTTGGCTTTTTCTACCGGCGTTAACTTTGGAACCAGAATAATACCACTTCTGTTGTTTATACAACAACAAGACAATAAAATACAAGCCCGTTCTAAGTCCTCTACCTCTGTTTCGACGATCTTTAGAACAAAACAAAAACAGCAACAACTGAGGAAAAGAGTTTCATAAAAAAGTTTAATTTAAAGAACACAACAACAGTGTAGCAGCATCTACTTATATACGCCATTCTGGTGTCTTGTTTGATTTGGTCTTTGCTGAATGCATGAGTTCTGTCTACTAGAGGTACCAGGTACCATCTGCTGTTCTCGACATTTCCTTATTATTCTTCACCGCCCATTAAAATCTTATAGTTTAAGCTTCGCCCCCAAAGCAGAGAAACAGTTTGAAGTTAAGTGAGATACAATGACACGGTTGATTGTGACGTCATATTTTTTTCTCCGGCGGCTCCACGGTTTCCACGTGGTTACGCCAGACATTTGCTTTTAAATGAGAGAGCGAGCACCTGATTTTGGAAGAAAAAAAGAACAAACAAATTCCTTCTTATAAAGCAGCATATAATCGACGATGGCGTCACCCACAATCGATCGATTTGTTTTGATTCGGAATTATTTACTTCGATACTCACAAAATAAATCTAACTCGCAATCTCTCTCTCTCTCTCTCTTCTGTCTATACTGACGTCATCTCTCTCTCTCTGTCTATACTGACGTCATCTCTCTCTCTCTGTCTATACTGACGTCATCTCTCTCTGTCTATACTGACGTCATCTCTCTCTCTGTCTATACTGACGTCATCTCTCTCTGTCTATACTGACGTCATCTCTCTCTGTCTATACTGACGTCATCTCTTCTCGCTTCTCCATCTCTCTCTCTCTGTCTATACTGACGTCATCCATCTCGCTCTCTCTCCCTCTCCTCTCTCTCTCTGTCTATACTGACGTCATCTCTCTCTGTCTATACTGACGTCATCTCTCGCTCTGTCTATACTGACGTCATCTCTCTCTGTCTATACTGACGTCATCTCTCTCTCCTCCCTCTCTCCCTCTCTCCTCTCTCTCCTCTCTCTCCTCTGACTCTCTCTCGATCTGACGTCATCTCTCTCTCTCCATCTCTCTCTCTGTCTATACTGACGTCATCTCTCTTTCTCTCTCTCTCCAACTCTCTCTCTCCATCTCTCTCTCTCTCTGTCTATCCTGACGTTATCTCTCTATTCTCTCCTCTCTCTCTTCGCCATCTCTCTCTCTCACTCTCTGTCTATATATACAGACGTCATCTCTCTCTCTGTCTATACTGACGTCATCTCTCTCTCTGTGTCTATACTGACGTCATATCTCTTTGTCTATACT
The DNA here is from genome assembly GCA_018389105.1 of Nautilus pompilius. NCBI lineage: Eukaryota > Metazoa > Mollusca > Cephalopoda > Nautilida > Nautilidae > Nautilus > Nautilus pompilius. The sequence continues at coordinate 1,752,331 of JACATO010001899.1, forward strand.
GACGTCATCTCTCTCTCCATCTCTCTCTCTCTGTCTATACTGACGTTCATCTCTCTCTCTCTCTGTCTATTACTGACGTCATCTCTCTTTCTCGCTCTCTCCAACTCTCCTCTCTCTCTCTCCATCTCCCTCTCTCTCTGTCTATACTGACGTGATTTCTCTCTGTCTATACTGACGTCATCTCTCTATCATCTCCTCCCTCTCCTCTCTCTCCTCTCTCTCCCATCTCTCTCGCTCTCTCTCTCTCACTCTCCTCACTCCTCTATATATACTGACGTCATCTCTCTCTGTCTATACTGACGTCATCTCTCTCTCTATATATATAACTGACGTCATCTCTCTCTCTCTCTGTGTCTATACTGACGTCATATCTCTTTGTCTATACTGACGTCATCTCTCTCTCTCTGTCTATACTGACGTCATCTCTCTCTCTCTCTCTTGTCGCTGCATGTAAATGTAATAAAAAATACCCAAGAACACAAACAACAAAAATATCTTTACAATTAAGAATTTATTGGCAATCATTTACTTGTTGTTCTCAAGTTTACCAACTTTATGCTTATTAATCGGCTTTCTTTGTTAAAATAGCAAATTATTTTTATTGTGTAATTGTACCATGAATCTGCCATGCTTGGCTATTGTATCTCTGAATTTATTGCTTCGACTTCCCCTTTCACTATTATAGTCTCGACTGAAACGTAAGCACCATTTCCGTACGGATA